>JALIZH010001061.1:140000-537030 GCA_030522465.1 Rhipicephalus appendiculatus | reverse complement strand
TGAGGAAGGTATGACGACTGGACTTGGTTAGTTCGTTCCATTCGTTAATTGCCCTCGGAAAGAA
Source organism: Rhipicephalus appendiculatus (assembly GCA_030522465.1). NCBI lineage: Eukaryota > Metazoa > Arthropoda > Arachnida > Ixodida > Ixodidae > Rhipicephalus > Rhipicephalus appendiculatus. The sequence goes on along the minus strand of JALIZH010001061.1, from coordinate 536,966 downwards.
GCTGTATTTAAATGCGTCATTTTGGGTCACTAGAGGCTGTATGTACAAACTGTGTCTATGTCTAGAGCGTGGATCTGGAGAAATTACAAAGAAATGTAATAAGTTGACTTTAACGTGGTTACAAATAATGAATAATAGAAATTTTAAACGGTCATACTTGGTTCTCAGTTCTAGGGCGGGAAGGTTCGGAAGCAGAGTGTGCGCGCTGATATTTATTAAATATGCATCTGGAAACCATCCTTCGAACTCTGTCCAGGTTTATAGCGCTTAGAAGTAGTGTGTGGGTCTATACAATCTTAGCATATTCCATTATTTATTGGTCGTACTTCCATTTTGTACGCCTGACATTTCACCTCCGGTGTTGCGCCTTGTAATCTTCGCCTCAGGTCCCACATATTTCTATTTGCCTTTCTATAGGTGTCATCGATGTGAATGTTCCACCTCAAGTCTGGAGTAAATATTAGCCCTAAGTATTTATATTCTGTTACCCTTTTTAGTTCATGTAGATCAATGGTGTAGTTATATTTCAGAGGTGGCTTTTTTTTTCTTTTGCTGTGATGCAAACTGATTTTACGGGGTTCAAAGACATCTGGCCATACAATTACACCAAATTAGAATTTTTCGCAAATTGTTGTTCAGGTCTAACTTGTCGTTCAAGGATGCGATATTTTTATATAACACAGTCATCTTCAAACAGCCTTAGCGGGACGGATAAACTCTGAAGATAGGTCATTAATTAAAAATAAGGAACTGAAGACTGCCTATAGACGCACGCCGGATAGAGCTAGTCAGAACGTGAATTTAATTTTACTTAATTATGCGTATTGCGTACGAGAATGGAGGTAGAATTGTAAACCACTGAGTGATATTTAAATCTCTGAAAGTTCTATTTACTTTTAGCAAGAGTTTGGGATGCGATGCCTTATCAAAGGCTTTGGCAAAGTTTAAGATTTGGTCAATCTGTTCCCGGATGTTTATTGCTTGCTCAAAATCATGAACTGTAACAAGGAGCGGCGTTACTGTAGATAAGCCACTACGAAAACCATGTTGCATTGGTGATAATAAATTGGAGGGGTCCAAATAATTCGAGAGATGTTTGCACATTATATGCTAAACCAGTTTGGAGCAGGTGCTCGTAAGAAAGATGGGCCTGTAGTTACCTACTTCTGAAGTATGCCCACTTTTGTGAAGTGGAATTATTTCAGCTTGTTTTAAGACTAAAGGAAATGTTCCCCAGGGTAATTGAAGATTGAAAGATTTTAGTTAGATCCTTTGCGACCCATTCAGCATATCTATATAAAAACTCGTTCGGCGTACTGTCGCGACGCGGGAATTTCTTAGCGTAAATGCGCAGAATTTGTTAACTACACATTGCATGGAACGATATTAGAGCAAGTTAGTAGTTGCAAATACAATGGCGTTTACATTTCGCACGATTCATCACGGCGCTTTCCCCGTTAATTGTGTCATTATCAACGCTAATTGTGCTCTTCCCTACGAATAAAAAAATGTTCGCTAAATGCCACCATACTTTAAAGTACAGCTATATCCAACTTTAATCCGTCTAATACTCGAGTACACTCCTGCCGTATGGGATCCAGCTTAATCATCGCGAATTGGTACTTTAGGACTTGTACAGGATCCTGCAACACAATTCCTACTGAACAATTATGCTCGTACCGCCAGTCTCATTTTTATTTAGCCCACTATCCCCCCTGTGAGATCTGGTCATGAGAAGAACAATTTATCGTTCATTGGCCCTTTAGGAAATATTTTCGTCCACAATTAGGTACACCGAAAGGAATTTATCTCAAAACTTGCTTACATTGCGTCCCGTCCGTTTTTGACCGCATTTATATAGTCATCACTTTCTTCCGCAATTATCTATTTTTTTAGAACACATGCAGAGAACGTTATCACCTTGCCCTCTTCATGGCCGCCACTGAGGACAAAGCATATTGTTCAAGGCGGCAGTAACGAACTCTTTTTTTTTCTTTTTTTTTTTTTGTGTGGCTGCAAACTAATCTTCTTTTTTTTTTAATGGCTGTCATTGAACGACTGTTATTGATTCTTTTAATTCTTATATCGCAACCACCAATCTGTAGCACCCTCAGGGTCTTCACAGGTATACTAATAAAAAATAACTAGATATGCCGTAGAGAACTTGCCTCTGTCTTGAAATATGTACAATCTACTGTGTGAATTGCTGTCTGGACAAAATCTACCGATGGAACGGCAGCATTTGTTATGTTCGTGTTCGATTCATCCTAATCGCGCTTTATTTCACCGCAAAAGCGCAGGCCTACGGTGCTCCAGTGTGGACCAGTTGGTTTCAACACGAATACGATTTGTCCTCTCTTGCGCTACTGAAGATCGCTCGTTATGAAAAATGGAGGTTGTCGAAGTTGTCTACTACGGAGGACATGTCGTGCGCACGATCTTCATGCGTCAACCGAACGCGACGCTCCTCGAATAGCCTAGTGAAACCACCTACACTCGCTTACAACCTAAGGGGGAAAAAAATGTCAGCTCCACCCACAAAAACCGCGGTGTGCCTGTACTTCACCAGTGAAATTCGTGCCAGGTGGTTTCCGCTCCAACCGTAAGTACTTTTTCTCAGATAATGTAAATACTACACATTTTAAGAGTTAAAGGTTCGTATTTACTACCCAAAACATTAACTTTTGCAGAGCAGCATTGTCAGAGTACCTGACAAAATTTACCAGGACGTTCAAGTTCCTGACCTAAAACCGGTGACACAAACGTGCGTTTGTATGGGAACGACAACCCCCCTTGTTTACGAAGGATGGATGTATGGATGCTATGAGCGTCCCCTCTCTAACGGGGCGGTATATCTGCCACCAGGCTCGAAAAAAAAAAACAACTTCCTTGTTTCATGTTGGCCTAATGCCTTATCTACATTGATTAAATCTATGTTATTATACCAAAAAATATAAATTCACGGTCCATCTCTCTGTCTCTCAAGGCAGAATGACCTTATTTTTCCCCATTATTTATTTTTGTACTTTATCTCTACTTTTCTGCCACCAATACTCTAACCGTGTCTTACTTATGTCTATCGCGGACGCAAATAACTTGAGCCAATGCGCCACCTAGCGGAACGAGCGAGAAACAGGCTATTGAGGTCCATATAGCAGACGACACTCACTTTCGTGCGTGCGGTAGCGGTTCTGGCGGATAGATTCGTTGTCATGAAAGGAAGACGCGCATTCCAAAGCTGTTTTACTGCGTTTCGCTGTGCACGTGGCAGGAACAATGGCGTAGTATCTGTCCACAAATTTTCATTGTCTGAGAGAAAGGTGAAGAACGGCGTAAATAACTAACGTCCGCGTCGGCAAAGTTACTCCGACGATGGTCGTTTGTTCTTGGCACTTCAAGAACAAGTAGTTCTTCACTGTTCCAAAAGCTTGTTGCAATTTTTGAACGACATCAACGAACTCTAAGGATAACACAACTGGAACGAATCGGAATCGATTGACGGAAGCTTCACTAGGCGCCACAAGCTATGACAGACGCCGTATAGGAGGGTGCCGGAAAATCTTGACAAGCTGTGGTTCTGAAATTGCACAGTACGCCTGCATCTAGCATTTCGCCTACATCGAAAAGCCACCGCCGCAGCTGGGATCGACCCCGCGTCTTTCGGGTCTACATCCAAGCACCGCAACCACTAAGAGGGACGACTAAGGGTGACAACCACTCAAGAAAAGGCGCTAGCATCGCAGCCGGCCGGACAGTCACCCCCTGAAGAAGAGACCGAATTGGTCTCAAAACGTAAGGCCAGTTTATATATATATATATATATATTGTGATGACCAAGAGCGGTGCTGGGGCTCGGGCTCGGCTAGCGCGAGTACATGAGAGGCCGGGGTAGAGAAAGAAGAGGTAGAATAAAGAACAGCCGGCCCAGGCACGGGTGCTGTCTCTGTGTCTCATTCTTCACAATATATATATATATATATATATATATATATATATATATATATATATATATATATATATATATATATATATATATATATATATATATATATATATATATATATATATATATATATATATATATATATATATATATATATATATATATATATATATATATATATATATATATATATAAGAAACTAAATACTATAAGTGGCTGGAGGGTCTGTTTATTCGTATAATTTGACCAAGCCAGACAGATTTCTGTCAAATATGTTAGCCTCTAAACCTTAAGCACTGCGTCACAGCGGCGGACAAAATCGAAATCATCTTAACGTTGATATCAGCGTGCTTGCTGTGTGGCGTCAAAGCAAGATAGGCTTGTTATATTGGCTTTGAGCCTTGCTCTTCAGTTGTCGCGAGCTCGATTTCTTTGATTTGTGGACACGCGAGTGGTATAACTTGCCTGATGTTTCATCGTAGGGTTCAGGGAGCTAGGAAAGCGCCGATTTAGACCATATCTGGAAAAATACACTGCTGTAGACTAAAAGGTGGTGACAAATCAGCTCTAAAAGACCCCCAGGACCCACCGGTGGGCAAATTAGAGCTACTTCGAAAACCTTGACAGGCAATGAACAATTGTGTAGACCATCGTGAATGTGCGCTACAAAGAAACCTATTCAACACCTATAGACCCTTTCACTGTTTACAAACACAGGCCCTCGACGGCATCCGGTTTCGTCCACCGATGTTCCTATAGTAGCACCGGCGGGCAAGAAGAGCCTTAGCGAGTAGCCGGCTGATTTTCTACGCTTTCCTTCCCTATTTAGCAAAATATTTTCAAATAAAGCTTCTTTAGAGCTACACAAGGATTATAACAAATTTCTTTGAACTTAATGCACCTTGCTTTTATCTAAAAAACTAAAGCAAGACTTTCTTGCCCTGAAACAACTTGAAAACGCGCTTTCTGTTTCGGTGTTAGGGGCTGATAAATCAGGTGACCGGAAGTTTCTTGGGGTACAACGCTTGCTGCTGTTATCGCAGTCTTGAAACCGTCTATACTAGGACGCGATGAAGTAACCGGCAGACAAAGTCGCTGCAAGATACTGACGTGCCGCTGTGATGCTCCAGACAATCAGCATTTGATAAACGATGCCCACTAGCAAATACCGAGTGCGCTAGCCCACCTGACTACAAAACATAGCCGAACAGTTTTCCTGCCTTGCTGATTAGCGCGGCCTGTGACAGCGCAGCAGCGCTTACCCAGCAGTGGGTGAAAACGGCTGATACGCGTTTTCACTTTGATAACAAGCCAGCAGTGCAGGAGTATTGGCCATCGGAGATCCCATGCTCAACGAAAACATTTCGCAGCCGTACTGATATTTCTTTTGCGCCCGTATTCCCCCCCCAGACGTTTACACGAACCGTACAGAAGCATTTTTTTTTCATCGTTGATATTGTCCGTCTCGACGGCCAAAATGTGTTACTCGGCAGCAAGTACACTCTCACCTTCGACGAAACACCGCATTTTCCCACCGCAATCAATGTAACACAGTATTTACAACGGCAACAATCCGCACATGGAGCGTCTTACAGCCGCCCTGTTTGACAGTGTTGCCTGACTTCACAACACCCCTTGGATTTCGTTTTAGGTGCGAAAGCACTTGAAAAGGGCTTGATTTCATCAAGTAGACGCTGTTGGGTGGATCTTTTATGCAAATTCTCTTTGGGAGGAAGAGCGATGCCATTGTATGGAGCTGGCATTTTTCTCAACTTTACTATACTCTTAGAAGTGTACTATACTAATATAGTACAGTATACTTTACATTACTCTTAGGAGTATAGTGAAGCTGGCCGGTCAGATGTTAGGTAGCCAAAGTGCCTGTGCGATTTCTCGTATATGATAAGCCACTAGAGCTAACTGGACGGGCATCCCCCTTTAAATTGCAATAAAACGGGCTACGGCCGCGCTAGGCGACACGAGGTGGCACAAAAATTCGCTTCTTGTTGCTCGCCACTACGACCCCTCCGTGGGAGCCCAGTACTTTATCAGATCCTGGCGGGAGCAAGGAGTGCTCTGAACAGAGATTAACTAGATATTAATCAAGCAGCCCTTCAAACATGTTATCATGGTGCAAATATATGCGAATCACAACCGTTCAGTTTCGCTTAGCTGCCCTACTAAATTCTCCGTATTCCCCTACAATAATTCCATATGTTTCAGTAAGATTCTTATGGAAATATATGAAAAATATATGGATTTCATGAAGAAACATAACGATTTATCGCAATGGCATGCGGGACGTTTTGGTATAAGAATAATAATAATAATAATGTTTATTTTTCACCAATACATTTGATGAAGGACAGCTGTAGGTAAAAGCTGCTCTCCGAAAGAGGCAGCTTGAAAAGGGCCCACAGCCACCTTTGAACACGACAGCAGTGGCAACAGTCAGCAGTATAAACTCAAATAACATGCAACAAAACAAAGAAAGCCCAAATTCTAAAGAAATAACAACACTAATAACAATATAGCAACTGCAAAGAACGATCAAAAACTGAACATATGTATTTCGCGCAATTGGGTTTATGTAGAGTGGAGGAAATCTATATGCCAGCTTTCACGTATTTATTAAGTAGCGTAGGAACTATGTAGGATAGTTTATCTTTGGAGTAGTTTGTTTTGGAGGTTTTTATTTTCCACATTTCCTTATTTCGTGTATTAAACAATGTAATGTTTGGCTGTGGTTGGGAAAGGTCATGCAAAAAATGTCGACTTTCTTTCGCTTCACGCCTGATCGCCAATGCCAACTTAAAATCTCAGAGGTGATGGACGGGTAATATTCCAGCCTGTGGTACTTCTATCATCTTCTTTCTTAATGCAAAGTGAGTGATATGATATATATCTTAATCACTCGCTACAAAAAAATTCAGGCATGGTGCTCTGAATGGGGAATGACACTGAACGCAAGGAAAACTGTAGCCATAAGTTTTACAAACAAGAAAAAGCCTCTTAACTTCCCATACAAATTAGGAAATTCGGAAATCACCAAAAGTAATCATGTAAAATACTTGGGAGTTACATTAACATCCAACCTAAGTTGGGAACCACATATAACGGCTATTTGTTCAAAAGCGCAAAGAAAGCTGTCGTTTGTCAAGAGAAGACTGAGGAATGTGCCTCCTGAGGTTAAACTAACCGCGTATAAGACACTCATTAGACCGGCACTAGAATATGCCGACATAATTTGGAGTCCCCATCACAAATTTCTCATAAAAAAAAATTGAGCGAGTCCAAAATTTAGCAGTCCGATTTGTGTTTTCAAGTTATTCAAGGCATACCAGTGTTACAGCTCTGCGTAAAAAAGCCGAACTGTGTTGTCTTGATCAACGCAGAATAATTTCTAAACTCAAATTTTTGTATCATTTGTATCATGAGCATTATAAAATATCCAGAACAGAACATCTCCTTGAACCCCTCAGACACTCCTCAAGAACTAACCACAACAAGACAATACGTCTGCCTGAAAGTCACAACGACATTCATAAAAACTCCGTTTTTCCATCATCAATATCATACTGGAATGGTCTACCATCATCTGCGGTGAACTGTGAAACGGTAGAATCTTTTGCTCAGGAAATCAGCGATATTTTTTGTTCAAATTAGTGTATTACAGTTTTGCATTATGCTCGCATGTGATCTAAACGCTGTATCTTTGAAACTGCTGTTAACATGCTTTTTTTTAAATGTGTTCGTCACTTTCGACAGAATTGTAACCATTTTATGTACTACCACTCCTGCTTGGACCGAGAAGGTCTGCAGTATATTGAAATAAATAAATAAAAAAAATATGCCTTGATAAAAGACTAGCATCCTCCCAATCAAATCAATGCGGCACGAGGCGTGACGTAAGGCTTAGGACAAGTGGAATAACTGTAGTGCGGGTATGTGTTCTGCATGAATAGGTGTAAAAAAGTGTGCAGTGTTACGACTTTTCATGCGGCTCCGTAGGTTCGTGATGCCTGTAGGCATGTCTTCTTCCCGTGAAAGAGCGGCTGCTACATCTACGATCATGAACTGCAAAGCCCCACTCGCAAGTCCATCGTTAATATTCGTCTTGGCATTTGTACAGCAATCACTCGTACAATCCTTTCTGCTTTCTTTTGTTGTTTCATTCTTTGTGTATAAACGACACATACTCGAGAATCTTTCTTATCGTTTTTGTTTTGTTCTCCATCTCGCAACAATGCAGGAACCCTAACGGAGAGGAATATGTCTCACGGTCGTGAAACGTGCCACTAAGCCCCTCTGCCGTTGGCTCGCTCATTCTGAGCGCGAAGGTGCAGCGTTGCGATTGTTTCCAGACAGTGGCGTAGGCAGATCAGTGCTCTGGAGGGTCAACCCTTCTCCCTTCCAAATTCTTACATTTTGTGTGCACATGTGCACGCATGCATACAAACGCACGCACGAACATTCATTAAGGGGGGGTCGCAGTCACCCCCCCCCCCCACCCCCCCCCCCAAAAAAAATAAATAAATGGCTACGCTCCTGGTGCCAGGTCTTGGTCGTTGTGTATCGCTGCGTATTTCGAAGGTTGTGGGTTCGAATTCCACATATCGAATGGGTGATTTTTCGTTCACATTGAATCCTTTCAATTTATGTCGTAACTACTACACTACAATTAACAAAAACAACCAATATTGCCCCCGCGCTTTCACGGGCCTGATTGTCTGTCGAATTCATTTGATGTCTTTAACAAAGAAGCGAGTCCCTGTAAAACATTTCCCTTCTTTCGTGTGCATTTAGGTTTGCGTATGGTCATTGACCTTCCAATGACATTCCGGTTATAAGAAACGCCGCGGAGGAGGGTTATGGATAAACCACTTTAGGTGTTTTTTTTTTTTTAGCTTACACTGACACCCCACATACACGGGCCTCTATGGCATTTCGTCTCAATCAAACTGCGACCGCCGCAGCAGGAATCGAACCCGCAACTTTCGGATCGGCAGCCGAAAACCGTAATCACTGAGCCACCGCGTCCACCGATCCTGAAACGTGGGTCATCGTATCAAAACTCACCATAACCCGCTGCGCTGACTACACTGTCCGGTGAGGAGCCCCGAACTGCTGGCGGGAAGACGGACGCTTCCGATCGGTATCTCTTCTCTCCACCTTATAGTCGGCATCGCTATTGACGTCAGCGTTGCCGCCCCTCGGACGATCGCCCTTAGTTGCCTACTCGCGATCACGTGCGTTCGCGGGCTCGTCTGGGTTCCTAGAAAGTCATTGGACGGTGGCTGGAGGGGCCCCGCGACATCGCACACCCTCCAGATCGACAATCTGTGCTCCTATCGGAGACCACACAGCACGTGCTTCTGATATTAGTCATCCTCACACGCCAGACAGCGAGAGGAGGCCAGCAGCAGTGAAGGAAAACACTGCCACGGCTAAGAACTTTTGTGTTTCCTCTGCAAACACACTCCGCTGTTCTTTCCGACCTTTACGCTGGGCACAGCTAAGAGGCCTGTCGACGGAGCTTGTCAAAAGAGCCACCGCCCATGCACTCCGTTAACCAGCGAAGCTCAAACGTGCGGGCTATGTGTTTATCGCTCTGTTAAGGCCGACGCTTAATTAAACTCTTTCTCAATTATTGGCTGCGTCTGTCCGGAAATCCTTACTGGTGTTTGACGCCCGTGCGGTCCCACCTTCATTTTTAGTGGTTCATCAGTGAGTAGTGGAGCTTGCCCAATTTCTGCGTCAGATAGGCGCCAGGAGTTTTTACGTATGTAGGAAGGACGGACGAATTTTGGTTTCGCCCAGCAATGTACAGTTTCGCTGTAAAAGTTTACAGCGCTAAAATAACTGACTGTACTGACACCTTCGTATGGTTTACCTTGTACCTTTAAATATGTGAAGTTGGGACTTTGAGTGCAGTTTTATTCAAGTTGCACTTATTCGGTGCAAATTATTGATTGATTATAATAAAAAAAAATATTACGTACAGGATTATCTTGGTAATACAGCCGACACAGGTGTATTGAGCTTCAACGCAGCCTAAAATGTGTAACATGAGCATGAAAATAGAGCTGAGACAGGTTCAGCGTACATTTAACGTCTTACAACTGATGTACTCCAATCAGTTATGAGTTTTTATATAGTCATGCGATTGTGACAATTGAAGAACGCTAACTCAAGCCGGGAAAGATGTCTCTTCATTGTGTGAACCTGTGCCCAGAAAAAGAAGCACCACTTGCAGTGCAAGAATCGAGGCAACCACAATCCTCAGAAGCCGATAATCTGATCAGCAGGTATAGCGCGCCAGCATTTATCCATGCGATAACGCGCATTCCAGCGTTATCGCTGGATGCTCACTTATGTTCGAGAATAGCATCGAATGTCCGCGTTGTGCTCGTAATCTTATCAGAGCATTCCAAAACAGCCGCGAAGGCTCTCCATGCATTATGGCGTGGCCTTCGAAGGGAGTCAACACCTTTAGTTTTAACCGGTGATACACCGTGGCCATCAACAGACAAACAAGTACGCGTGTCAATGTCCCCCTCTGAAGAAGCATCGTCCCGATGCTGCGAACGGAAGACGAACGCAAAGAATGACAATATGCGCCCGCATACGGAAAACAAAAGATGCAAGTGGAAAACTAAGGTTACCAAAGTTCGCTAGCGCACGAACGGCTTAAGATGCACTGCATGGACTAACTCAGGATGTGCGTGGGGGCGCTGATGGTCCATAATGCCGTCAGGGATGACCTCGTAGTCTCTTGCGCCAAAGTGTCAAAGTACCTCGCATGGCCGAAGTACTATCCCAGAAAATTTTCATGAAGACAACATCGGCGTCTCGGCGTCCACACCCAAACGCGGTTCCCCGGGCTGGTATTCTACGTAACGTCGTCGGTGGTAATCGACAGCGCGCGATGGTTTTAACCAGTGTTGTAGGCGTTGGCTAAAAAAAAATGGCCGCGTATCTGCGTGCTTCGCTGCAAATGTCGTCGAAAGACGATAGTCTTGTGCCGGCCGTACTACTACGTTTTGCCTTGCCTCAGACAGCGCCTACTCTACGTTGAATTGACCGCATCTGGCTGGCATTGATAAAATAGAGGAGGCGCTGCGCGAGATATGGACGCCTATGAAAAACATGAGCTTGTGCTGAACCAAGGGCATTACACCGTGACCAAGGGCCACTGCCAGCGGCAGCACCTTATCGTCGGCACAGAGCTTTCTAGGAGCGAAGCTCCTTAGGCCGGCACCCGCCGTTGCTGTCGCCGTTGAAGCTCCCTGGCACGGTACCAGTTGTCGCGTCTCCCCCTCACGCGGGAGGATAAACGAGCTTTATGAGCGCTGGAACGAGGATGGCGTCTGCACGATGCGCACAGCGCAAGAATACGAACGCATGCGAAACGGAGGCAGATTAGTCTCCCTCTCCCTCTTTCTTCGACTCTGCCCTCTCCCCTCAAACCGGCGAACGCGCGAAGCCATCGCTTCACCCTGTCGTCCACCCAGTGGTTGGTCCGTTGCCTGGACATTGAAACGCCGCGAACGCCGAATGCCGCGTGCGTCCAATTTCTAAGGAGCTTCGCTCATCGGTTGTATTCGTAGACGGAACAACTGCTAGCTTTTCGTGTAAAGCGTCGCAGTTCGTGCACAGCGTCGCGTTTTCAGCGCAGCCTAGAGAACACTAGGGTCTTTAGAATTGCGTACCTGTGTATTTGCGAATAAAAAGAACACACGACCTGACACTTATATATTAATGTTGCGCCTCAGGTATGCGTAGTATTTGCTTTTTGATCGAATGTGTTCACAAGTATGAACGCAAACACCAGTTCAAGATGGTTGGGCGTTCAGAAAGTGGTTAAACTTTGGCCGAGTAGCTGAATCGGGTTACGGACGGACAGACAGACAGACAGACCAAAATATTTGCGTGAAGTATCCCAAGAAAGACTACTGTCTTTAAAAAAAGTAAATGCGTTGTTCATTACGCTAAGGAGCGCGTTACCGCCCTACGTTACCTCATAGAAAGGTAACGCGTTACCGTTTCAGTTACCAAAAAAAAAAGTACATTGAACAAAAGTCGCGAATCTGCCTATTCTGGCAGATATATCTCTGGTGGACAAGGAACATAATCTTCCTGGCACCTGCCACCTTGTTTCTATATTACCACCTTGTTTCTATATATATATATATATTTTGCAGTGGATATTCCATTCTAGTCTGTTATGCACATAGTCAATTTCTACTTTGCATCCATTCGCTGCTAGCAGTCAGAAGCTTTCCCTAACCTACAAACTTCCATCAATGCCAGCGCGTTATGCCAGATATGAAGCGATTGGTTATCGTGCTGGTGTGATTGCGGTAAAAGATAATCTCAGTGCAGTGCATTCCCACGCGAAAACTGTCTGGTCCCGCCAATATCCTTAAGCCCTGTGTACATACATCGAAAGCCTAGCGCTAAAGTTCGAAAACATTGTGTTCCATTTGCCACAGCAGGCGGTCGAAGAAGCCGGTGGCTCGAGGGCGGGGTTCGACTCCTGGTCACGGCGGCCGCATTTCAATGGGGCCGGAATGCGAAGAACAGCCGCGTACTTAGATTTAAATGCACGGTAAAGAAATTTAAGTCGGAATTCACCGTATCGCTGATCTCTTTCCCTGTCGCCGATATTAGAAACTACCGTAACCTGCGGTCAACGCTCGCGTGATAACATTCATAAATTGCAAGGGTGTACGTCGATAGGTGTACTAACCATTTTTTTCTATTTTTTGTGATGACTTCCTTGCATTTTCTTCGGTTTCAGAATGTTTCTCCGAATATTAGTAAAATTGGTAGTAGGTGCGTTGTCACAAAATAAGGTAAGCCATCACTTCCTGAACTTTGCGCATGACATTCCAGTAAGTCTGCACGATACAAATAATAATATCTGGGGATTTACGTTACAAAACCACGATGCGATTGAGGCACGCCGTCGTGCAGGGTCACGGAAATTTCGACCGTTCAGCCACCGTGGGGATGATCGGTAGTACGTGGATTTGCCATAGCTTTCGTGCTTGCGGCTTCGAACGCGCTGGTGGCTTCGTTTATGGTTGTGTTTTCGCTTTTGTTTCAAGTAAAAGAATGGCTTGCTGTGAACCTCGTGAGCTCATTGAAATGATGAACCTAAAAGAATCAAGGTGAATTAAGACTGCTAAACTTTTGCTGAACTTCGTCTTGCGTGCAAAGCGGCCGCAGGTCACACGAAGCCACACGGAGCCGAAAGAATAAAGCTTAGGCAAATCCACGTACCACCCATCATTCCCATGCCGGCTGAAGCGCCAAGCGTTGCAGCTCCCATAGACACTAGCGCCAGGTTTCCCCCTAGAGTACTAGTATGAAACTTTATGCCAGCAGCGATTCATATAAAGACGCTGATAAGACACCAACGAGTATCTGTTTATCGATTTCAGCGTGACATGGGAACGACGACGTTTCGCGATAGAGATAACCCACTGCCTAAGTTATAAAATAGTTGTTTTCCAGTAGATAAGCACTAAAGCCAAAATTTTGATTCGCAGCGGTCAAAATGTGCCCCGTAACTGCCAGCCAAATTTCATCTTTTAAATAAAAGGTCATATAACGGTGCTCATAGTATGAGCTAATATTAGCTCGTAAAGCAATGACCCGTATTTAGCCACTTTGCCGTGATTGACCATGGTTAAACCAAGTTTGTCGAGAGATAGCTTGCGAGCCTCAAGGCTCGACGATGGTGATGATGCTGATCCTTCACATATGGTTCGTACACACACTATAAAATTGTCCAAGAATTGTTGGTATGGAATGTTAATTGGCTCATGATTAAACAAAAAACAAAAGCGAACATAATAATGATATCTGGGGTTTTACAAGTCGAAAGCACGATAGGAATATGAGAAGTAGTGGTTATGATTACAATGTGATTACGTAGTGGAGGGCTCCGGAAATTTCGACAATCTGGTGTTATTTAACGTGCACTGACATCGCAGAGTACACGGGCCTCTACCACTTAGCCGCCATCGAAATGCAACCGCCGCGGCCGGGATCGAGCCCGCGACCTTCAGCTCAGCAGCCGAGCACCCTAGCAACTGATCCACCCAGGCGGACGTCTGGTAAAGGAGGCAATGGCTATACCATGCTCTACAGAGAGGTAGGTGGGAGTGTAGTACATGGCCGTTCTTTTCATATTGCCTCCGCCGAAATGCGCAAGCTACGACCGGGCGTCGAACGCTTGTGCTCATGCTTCAGCGGCCAAGTTTTCATGACGGCGAGGCGCTCAAGCTTTTTGTGGTGCAGCGCTATGAAACACTCGGACAGAGACACATATACGACGGGTGATGTTGCTGCTCTTGTAGCAGCAGCATCTGCAGCTCGTGGCCACGACGGGGATTGGTCACACCGGAGATTGTGCCGTTTGGTAGGCAGTGAAGAAGAAGAAATATCCGTATTGCGTGTGCGAAATTTCTTTTATTCCTGTGGTGATCGTTTATTGTTGTCTTTTGGCTTTCTTTCACATCCCTTTTCAAAATTAAATATTTCGCCTAATATTAACCGCCGACTTCATGGCCAATCCCCCCGTAGTGGGTAGGCGCCAAGTATCTAGGAACAAGCAAGCAAGCAAAGACCGCGAGCGGATCTTCATCGACATCTCACTGTTTCTTTCAGACGGTCGTCGACCAGCGGGTAGCTTTGAGACGAAAATCGAGGTGAGAAAGTATACGAACAGCGTTCCATACGCTACGGAATGCACGCGACTCAAGATAGTTAACGATAGCTGTCATTCACGACCGTTCGGAAGTGCACCTCTTTCTCTCCAGCGCAATGCATCGGTAAACGTATTGCCGTCCTACTGATACCCCCCCGCCTACGTTCCTATTCATGATTTAAATACATAAGGGTGGCTCGCTGGGCGAGTTTAAAATACGATGCTTGACAAGTGAATGAAATCAACGCCTCCTAAAAAAACTATGCCTGAAACGTCGCTCTCATTCCCATGGAAAGCCTTTTGCCGGCGCGCATTGTCGGAGGTCATGCCTCCTGCCGCGTGTTGCGACCAGGCGCCGTGGCAGAGCGCTTGCCATCGCACCGCTTACGCTTATTCTCGTGCTATGCGTGTTTACAAGGAACAACAGCCAGAGACGCTCACCTAGGTACCGGAGTAGAGTTACTCTATATGCTACCTTTAGAGAGCATGTACAGAAACTTTATAACAGAAAGGGGGGGGGGGGATGTAAAATCCAAGCGTGGGGCAGTACGTTTGCGGCTAACCTTCAGGGCATAGTTGTTTTAAGAATTGTTCTGTACCAAATTACGGACGTACAAGCGACTCACTTCACACATCTGTAGTCGTCAGTCGTCCCCGGCTCCAAATGTACGCGCCGGTCATCCTGAAAAAAAATAATAATAAACAGAAAGAAATAGAGTGCATTACGTGTTGCTACCAGCCTTGGCAAGCGATGCTTTTTACTTCTTCGTATCGGCCGGACAGGTGATCTCTATGACAGCGTATTGGCCGAGAATGCTTCTTCGGGTACGTGCTGTATCTTTGCCTACACTGCACGCGTGCTCTGAAGGGTCGATCGCGTGTTAGGTCGATACTTTGACCTTTTTTCTGGTTTCGTCATTGTAGAAAAGCCGCGCACTCGAGAAAATCGGGAGCAAATAAAAAAAAAGCTATTTGATTTGATTTCATTTGATTTGATTTGGTTTGATTTGATTTGAAAACGTCTTGAAACACCCATATGTTCCTTGTTCATAATGAAGCCAAAGTTTCACAAGCCGTCATCTTGGTAATGGATCAATTGCGCAAGCATTGTGCATACTCTTCTAGCATGTTGCTCCGTGTCTGGTTTAGGGTATGCTTAGTAAATTGAATGTACAGTGAGTCTAGTAGTAGCCGAGTAGATAATAACTTTTCCGTGCCGATAATTTGTGCCGATGACCAGTGAGTTGCGTGGCCCGTGTCGACGACTTTTCCGGCCGATGCATTCTAGGCTATATACGTCCCTTGGCCACGCCAATGTGGCGCTGTCTAATTGATCGAAATTCCCGGATTCGCCAGAGTATGAAGCTTCGCTGTACCAGCATGTAATCTATCAAAGGGCATGGTAGGCCACCGCCGCAAGCTTCTAGCCTGGCAAATATCAGTTTATGACCCTGCGGTTACGCGCGTGCCGCTATGAATCCTGCTTCATCTGTTGGAAGGGGTGAACAAGTGACACGTGTACGCGAACAGAACATTTTATGTATAATAATAATAATAATAATAATAATAATAATAATAATAATAATAATAATAATAATAACAATAATAATAATAATAATAATAGTAATAGTCTTTATTTTTCCCATACAAAAGCGGGAAGGAACCCCAGACCAACAGCTACAAAACCGTAGCTTGAGTGCGCCTGAGGCCCAACAGAAGTACATTCATGCGACATAATGGCAGAAAGATATTAAAACGCAGTCAACTAGCGAAAATTGAGATACATTGCACATACAGGTGTAATGTAACCTACAAGAAATAAATAAAAAAGAAAAAAAACTATACAAACTGCAACAAAAAAAGAAGCACTCACTAGTATAACATACACACAAACACAACAAAAGGCCTATAGACTGTACCTTACAAAACATTTTCTATGCTATTTAGATGTTAGCGTGAGTAGGCGACTATCGTCTTTTTCATATTTGTTTAGAATCGTTGATGAATATAGCGCATATTTGTTTAAAATCGTATGATGAATATAGCGCAGCACTTGCTTAGACAGAGTAAAAAAATTACACCATCTCCTGCTAAAGGGAACCATGTGTAGATGTGAAGCAGCGGGCGCTAACGCTTACACTGGCGGCGGCGTTGACGCTGGCGCTCATCGCAGCGTTGCGCAGGAGAGAAAACTGGGGAGGCGCAAAGCACGCAGTGATGGAGCGGTGTTTCCTACTGGAACATGCCAATCGCTGCTGATTGGCAATGAGAGACAGAAGACTCCGACTGGACACAGAGACCCGCAGTCCGCTTTTAGTTAACGCGCACGCTGCGAATTTTTATTTTTCAACAACGCACAGGAGAAATCTCCCACCGGCACCACCTTGCAGGTCAAGATCCACTGCCATATATACGGGATGGCCAGTGAACGGTTGTGCAGCGCGAGCGGTGGGTTTTTTCAACCAAAAAACTCGCTAGCAGACGCTACCTGCGTCGGCGTCGCGAGGCGAGAGAGGGGGGGAGCGTAGGAAAGGAGAGAGAGGGGGGACGCGCATGCGCAGTGGGAGTGTGGACGCCGCGGGCAGGGATGCCAAGAGGAGAGAGAGGGGGAGAGGAGGTGTTTTATTTTTATTTTTTTAAAGGGTTTGCGTATGCGCAGTGAGGGAGGCCACGCGGCACACCACCACCACCGGATTAAGCTTCGCCATAAGATGCTTCACATCTAAAATGTACAAAGTCACAGCCCGTTTACGTGCATTCAACTGGTAACAACGCGGATCACGCAGAAAGACACGGAACGGACTGGCACGGTTGGAGAGGCCACGGCTTATTCGAGGCTTGGACTCGATTTGCTCCCATCCCGAGTCAACCTAGTCTTAATTATAGCTTCATCAGTGTAACTAGCACACACTACACTCAATCTTAATTAGCTTGTCTGGGTTTGTCCGATAAATAGATCTCTGTGCTAAGTCGACGATCATGTCGTGGGACTGTCACATAATGTCACGCAAGTTGGTCATGTGACCTTGCAACTTAAGGCTCTTACTTTCTCACGTGACTCGCATGACGTGATCACATGGTCACGTGAGCTTCCTTGCCGTCGAAAGTAAGCGCCAACGGGCGCCGTATTTTCTGCTTCTTGAGACATTTCGATGCTTTCGCATAAAAAATGTTCATCTCTGTCAATACTGTGCTACTTAGTATAGTAATGTATTGTGGCATGGGATTTTAGGTGCCAAAACCACGATGTGACTATAACGCGCGCCGTAGGCGATGGATCCGAAAATTTTGACCATCTGGGGCTTTTACAGCGAAAGCTGTCCGTAACCGCTATTGCACGAAATAAGAAAAAAAAATACCAACGACGGAATGGGGTTCAAGCCTGCGTCCACAACAAGCCAGCCCAGTATTCTACCACTAAGCCATGTCGGTGCTCCAAACTCCTGCGTACAAAAACCCAAAACAAGCATTATGTCGGAAAGGAACCGCGTTAACATACGCAATGTAACATGGTAGAAGAGTAAAATAATAACCAGGCGTCACAGAATGCGATTTGTGTAACCAGGTGTCACACAATATGAATTGCATTTCGAGTGGGCCGTTGCATGCTTCCAACTCATTACAAAGGGCTCAGCCATGATTTTTCATCGTCAGCCACCGATTCAATTAATGGAGTAGTGTGTATACCTTGCAAGCGTACTTGTATTAGTAGCCCCAAGAGAGCTTGCAACGGGTTCTAGAAATGGCGCTCCTCCAGCTTTCCCTGTGACTGTGCCCTGTCCTTTTTTTAACGTGCACCTAAATCTACTTATATTGGCCTCTAGCATTTCACCTCCATCGAAATGCGACCGCCGCGGCCGATAACCAACCCACGACTTTCGTGTCAGCAGCCGAGCACCCTAACCGCCGCACCACCGTGATGGGCTGTGCTCTGCTACCTGCATAACGCCATGGAACTATACCAAATCTCCTTTTCTGCTATCTTCATCGACATCCTACTGCACTGTTAACTATGAACCTAATAAACTCGCCCATTGCTTATTCGACAAAATATCTACGCGGCTACAGTATGTCACTAGCATCTTCCAATGAAATGCGTTCGGCATACGTTAACTAGTTTTCGAGAAAGTTTTGCGTGATCATCTCTCACTACATCAGTTATTAACTTGCCCAAAAACTCATAGCACCCACAGAGTTGTTAATTGATTGTCTTTCTGCTTTGATATCCAGGATGAGCACGGCACAAGAAGAGGATACTATGGACACCGGCAGCAGCAGCAACAGCGAAGTGGCGGAAGCGTGTCGTGCTGAAGCTTCAAAAGACTCGACCGAATCCCGCGGCAGTAAAAGGTGGGGCATCAGGGGCACCGAGCGTGCCGTGGAAATACGGGAAGGGGAATCCTGGCGACACATATAGCGTATTGGGATTGTTGTCGGGGTAACGTATATTTGACGAACATTTTGTCAAGAACTTGGAGGTCCCTTCAGCTTTGCCTTGGAGGAGTGGAACGCGATAGCTTAATCTGGCCCCATGCGAATCGCCTTATCAATCGCTAGCCTCGCTTCTCTTCATGGTGGACACCTCACCTCAACCGTGCCGTGATGAAAGGGACTTCTGTGTGCCTAGCATTGGCCGTTTTGAGCTCTTCTTGAATGTCTACCGCACGAAGATTTACGTTGCCGAAAGTAGAGTCCTAGCAAGGAATCATAAAATATCAGGCTTTACGTGGCAAAGCCCCGCTATGATTGTAAAGCATGCCGTAGGGAAGGGCTACGGAAACTTCGGCATAGGGGAATAACTATTACGTCTGCGACTACAGTATTCAAACTGATAGGTACAACTTATGCTGCACTGATTGCCCAAATAGTACTTCACCACTAATAATTACAATAATAACAGCTGTTCGGGTTTTACGTCCCAAAACCACATGATTATGATGGATGCCTTGGTGGAGGGCTCCGGAAATTTCGACCACCCGGGGTTCTCTAATGTCCTCCTGAATCTAACCACGCGGGCCTCTAGCATTTTGGTTCCGTAGCAATGCGGCCGACGAGGCCGGGATTCGATCCCGCGACCATCGTGCCAGCAGTGGACAACCACAACCGCTAGACCACCGCGAGTTCATCTATCACGTCAGAGAAAGAGTGTGATTCTTACAACAAAATAACAGGAAGTGAAGAGTAAAGCACACCCCGTGAGTGTCTGTCTCAGAGGAGGACACCTCAGCAGTAGTGCAAAAGGGAAGGGATAACGAGGGATTATCAGAAATATTTAGCAAAGATGGTGGAAAGAGCTCAGCCATAATTCTTCATCGTCAGCCACTCAATCAATTAATGGAGTAGTGGGTATCTTGCAAGCGTGCTTGTATTAGTAGCCCCAAGATAGCTTGCAACGGGTTCTAGAAATGGCGCTCTTCCAGCTTTCGCTGTGACTGTGCTGCGCTTTCCGCGCAGGCCTGGCGTTTTTTTAACGTGCACCTAAATCTACTTATATTGGATGTAAAAGTATGGAGAGCATTTGCACGGTGTGTTATGTGAGAGTAAACACCTAATGCACTTCTGGTTACAATTCTTTATGTGATGACCATTCACACACGTAGCTGTGTACTTTCTTTTACTGTGCCACCAAAAAAAAAAGAAATTTTCTTGGCATTTTTATTGCAGATCATCCCAACAGAAGAAAGCCAAGAAAGCGGAATCGCGTGGCAATGACGCGAAGGTCGAAGAGCACCGTTGCGGCGTGTGCGAAAAGGTGTTGAGCTGCAAGAGAGCCATGCGGAGGCACCTGCACACGCACACTGGCAAGAAACGCTATTCGTGCTCGGTGTGCGGCAGCAAGTTCATTCGGAAGGAGAACATGAAGCGCCACAAGCGAATGCACACCGGCGAGAGGCCGTTCAAGTGCGACGTGTGCGGCCAGAAGTTCACTCGCAAGAGCGTCCTGGCGAACCACATGCGCCGCCACACGGGAGAGAGGCCCTTCTCCTGCTCCCTGTGCCCGGCCACGTTCGCCAGCAGGTTCGCGATGACGACCCACACGGCGACCCACAAGCGCAAGACGCCCTACGAGTGCCTCTTGTGCGGCATGAAGTTCGTCTCGGATAAGAAGTTTGCCGGTCACGTGCGCAACCACTCAGTGAAGAGACCGCACGCGTGCCACCTGTGTCCGGCCGATTTCATCCAACGGCATGAGCTGCGCTGCCACCTCATCAAGCACACCGGCGAGAAGCCCCACCGCTGCGACGTGTGCGACAGGGCGTTCTCGAGGCGCGTGTCTCTCGTGAATCACATGCGCGCCAATCATGATGCTGAGAAACCTTGAGTAAAGAAGTTGCAGACGCATCTGTATTCTTACTTGCATTGAGTCCGAGAGCATAATGCGTCTCGGTGTCAGACTACATCGGCGTACGTACTATTTCGATTTGCATTAAAGTGACACGTCATGAATTCGTGACGTCATCACATGGTCACGTGAGTTTTCTTGCCATGGGGTGGTAACGTTGAAGCCCGCTCGACGGACGCCAGATTTTCTCGCTTCGTAGGGCATATATAATTCTTTCTAATCAAAACAGCAGAAGCTTCAAGACGAGCATTTTGTATCTTCAGAGTACATGGCATCTGGCAGACTGCATGCGCGCGTTTCCCAATAAAATGGGTCAACAAGTTAACATTGCTTGCTGAGGTTGTTGCGCATGATATGAGAGCAAGCGAGAAAGAAGTGAGTTATATATATTAGGAAAATTTACACTTCTCGAGACTATTAATGAATACAAAACCTGTGAAATGGTGCTCACAGAAGCCGTTTGTTTATCTTCGCGGTGCATGCATCCGAACACGTGTTTCATTGTGTTCCGACGGAGCGTAGTTTCATAGTTAACAAAATTTTGCAACATTTTACATGCCTGAGGTCAAGACTAAGATAACTAATTTGTAAGCTTGGTAACTGTTTCATTCACACAATTTAGGATTTTGTTTCATCCCATAGTCATTTAAGTCCAAAGTTGCTAATAGCGATTGACAATGGCCGATACTCTTACAGTTAAAAGATCTTTAAAAATGCTTGGGGTGCCTAGTTAATAAAGGATTCACACTTAAAAACTCGCCAATTCATTTTCAGAGGCATCGCCTGCCAATAAATGTTATCTTTCCTTCTGGAGGTCTCCGGAATCGTACCCTAACAGACCACAATAATGGTTTTCATCCATCCATTCATGGTCTCTCTGTTTAGCTTTCTGTTTTAGTCATGGCGATTGCTCTCTCAAATTTTTCCATTTTCCTTGCTTCTTACATAATCAGCCTCGATTCAGACTTCCTCAGTTGTCTTTCTGTTTAGCATTGATGAACGTATTTTCCAAGACCCTTTGACATTTGAAAAGGATTGAAGCTTTTGAATTTCTAATACTATTTACAGATGCTATAATACTGTAGTGATGTAATTTCTCATTGACATTTATATTTTCAATTTCCTTTATACCATCCAAATACAGACAGTTTCCCGTAGTGGGTATGAGCCATGGGTTGACAGAACCTATAACAGCGCGTGCCATGCGCGTGCCTTCTCAGAAGAACGTAGAGCTTCGCTCAAGCCACGAGTGCATAGGGCTACCGAAATTTGTAGCGAATAATGTTTTGTATGTGAAATGAAATGAAATGAAATCTTTATTTCTCTCTTCAAAATGCATAAGGAGATAGCGGACGCAAGGGTGAAAGCCGCATACAGCAGCTTGAGAGAAACACCATTACGCCCCATGGCAGTATGGCGAGAAAACAGATTACTTTTGCAAGCGTAAAAAAAAAGCGTTCTAATAAGCTTACATCCCATTCGGATTCTCAAAATGCAAAATACAACATACAAACAACAGAGATCAATGAAAAATATACGTGCGAAACTAGGAACAATGTGAACTCAGCGACGGTCAGGACGAAAGACCCAATCATTGGGGAACAGGTTGCCATCGCATTAGCATTCACGATGGATAAAATCGAAGTTATCTACAGCGATTCCAGCGCAGCACTACGGGCCTTCGCAAAGGGTACGGTCAGAGAAGAAACGCTGCGAATACTAAATGACACGGACATCACGCATCTTCTGTTGAGTTGGCTCTCGGCTCACCTTGGACAAATCAATGACTCCCCTCCCAATCTCAATGAAGCAGCACACGAGGCGGCGCGAGAGCTCTCCAACCGCACCTCCCCGAGCATGCGTTCTACCGGTGAAGGGGATAACTGGGAAATTCCCACAACATATAACGAGCTCACAAAGCATTTCTCTTTGTCCAGAAGGATTTTCCCTCCACCTCAAAAAATCTCACTAGGCCCCAAGCACTTACAAGCACTTACGGCTATTGCAAACCAAGACGTATCCTAGCTTGAAAATGCTAAACATAATTTACCCTGACCTATACCAAAGTAATCTTTGCCCACATTGTGGGGAAATAGCTTCAGTAGAACATACGCTCTGGCAGTGTACCAAATTCGCTCATTTACCTAACATCACCTCTGCCAGGTGAGAGGCGGCAATCCGCAGCTCATCCTTGGCAGATCAGCTCTGGGCTGTCCACCAAGCCCGCGAGGCGGCTGAGGGGCTCAGCCTCTCGGTCCCCACGTGGGAGCTGCCCGCAACACAGTGATCTGTGTTTTGGAGGACCCAATAAAAGTTTATCCAATCCAATCCAATTGCAGGTGCGGTAAAACATTGATTAACTTATTTTTCGATATTTCATCCAGTGTGATATCATACGCATTTGATTGAAGTCTGTAGGTAGTCCGACAGAATGGTATGAACCAAGGGGTGACACGGCGTACATTATGCATGTGCAAGCTATACTTCCTTCACTCATAACCAGATTCAGAATATTGGCTGTACAAACATATTTAAGGGAATGAGTCCCCTTTAAGGCTTAATCAAACAGTTTTCATTGCGCAACCTATCTTTTTGTTCTCACTGGCCTAGATTTCACACACCTCAAGTAAGGTTTGTTCAATCTCGTCTAGATCCCCTGTCCGTCCGAATAAGGGAGGTTATTCCGGTTTGTAATGCGACAAGTTCTCTCCAATTCTGCTTTGATGACATACTTTGATGACTTTCCCCAATAATGCCAAATATCTACCGAGCAATATACGCAGAGCTACTTTAGACGACTACCTGCTAGGAATCCAAGAAAATGTCGTCACTGTGACGGCCGCATCGCAGAAAGATGAAAAGAATGACATCGGCATATACTGCCCTGTTCTTGAGCGATCCTTTTCCGTCCGAATTCTACATTTCACACCCATATTTATCAATGAATGAATAAACTTTACGTAAAGTCGGCAGTTTCCTTCGGGCGAGGCGGGGGGAAAGAGGGCATTGACCCCTGTTCCGTCCCACTCTCCGTCGATGATGATGGCGGTGGCTCAGGTGACGGCTCGAAGTCCTTGGACCCGGGCGGCATCTTCGGCCGCATCTTTAATGCAGAATTTTTATTGGTAGTATTGGCTCTTCGTAAACTGACCACATCAATAAATTCCGCCGTAATAATAACAGACTCTATATCCGTGTATAGTGCACTCACGGCATCCAGCGATTCGAAAGCATTGAGAGTTCAATTCCATAGTAGCTGATCACTTAACTTATATTCGATTACCATGAGAACCTGGGCACAGATGCCTATTTCTAAATGAAATGGCTGATGCACTAGCGACAGCGGCGTTAGACGGACCAGCTATAACTATTACCCCTACATCAGCTCTTATAGTAGCGGCTAGGTTTCGGAGGCAAATGATGATGCGACAATTCGATATACCTTCTATAAGAAAATCGCCGGATTTTAATCATCTACTGACACCCTGGAAAAGTACCTGATGGCATAATAGAAGTCTCGAGGTTATAATTACTGGGTTACACTGTCGTATTCCATCATTAAATGTTTATTTATACAGAGCCGGTTTCGCACCCTCCCCGCTTTGTTTTATTGTAGGGAAGATGAAATAGAAAACTTTCTGATCTCTTGTCGAAGGTTTTCGGCATTAAGAAAGATATCTCTAGAAACACCGTTGCGCATCATTGGATAAGACATAACACTTGTTAAGACGTTTATTGGCGGGCACTCGGCGACGATGCACGACAGCAACAGTCAAGGCGGGGACCGACTCTCAGCACGAGCTGCTCTTTCTCTTCGAAGAGGGCGACCCACTCGAAGGCGCTGGAGAGGACGACCCACTAGTTCTAAAGCTTCGCTACAATTACCCCGGGTACGAAAAGGGAGCCGCCTGGTGACCTAACAGCTGGTTACTATGAGCGGGTCATGGTAGACCTTGAGGCGCTCCACGTTGACAATGTCGCGCCATCGACGGCGCATGTCCGAAGATGGTTCGATGGGTTCGATCAGGTAGTTTACAGGGGAAGTGCGTTCAACGACACAGTAGGGGCCTTCGTATTTGGGAAGTAGTTTTAAAGAGAGGCCAGTTGCAGTGGTAGGGATCGAGAGCCATACGAGCGCTCCAGGGAGGAACGTGGGCGCAGAAGTGCTGGTGTCAGCGCGAATGCTCTTCTGCCGCTCTTTATCATGTGTCGTAAAGGTCTTTGAAAGCTCTCGACACTCTTCAGCAAGCCTGGCTGTGTCATAAATAGGCGCACACTCAGATGAATCCGGCTTGTATGGAAGTATCGTGTCGATGGTGTGCGACGGGTGCCTTCCGTATAATAAGAAGAAAGGTGAAAAACCAGTAGTGCTCTGAGGGGCGGTATTATAGGCGTAGGTGACGAACGGCAGAATGGCATCCCAATTTGTGTGATCGGCGGCGACGTACATGGAAAGCATGTGGCCGAGCGTACGGTTGAAGCGTTCGGTGAGGCCATTCGTCTGCGGGTGGTTTGCAGCAGTTTTGCGGTGAACAACGTTGCACTCTTTGAGAATGGCTTCGACGACTTCGGACAGGAAAACACGGCCTCGATCACTGAGCAGTTCCTGGGGTGGACCGTGACGTAGCATGAATCGTCGGAGCAGGACGGAGACCGCATCGCGCGCCGTAGCCGCGGGGAGGGCGGCGGTTTCGGCGTATCGCGTTAGGTGGTCTACAGCGACGATGGCCCAGCGGTTACCAGCCGACGTTAGCGGAAGTGGCCCACACGAATCGATACCAACGTGCCAAAACGGCCGGTCAGGGCAAGGTAGAGGTTGCAGACCTGCCGGCGACAGGTGCGTTGAAGTTTTGCGGCGCTCACAATCTATGCAGGAGCGAACGAATTTCTGCATGTAGCGGTACATTCCTCGCCAAAAGTACCGTTGGCGAATGCGGTGGTAAGTCTTCAATACCCCGGAGTGCGCACATTGCGGATCAGAGTGGAACGACTCGCATATGTCAGAGCGCAGACTGCGGGGTATGACTAGTAGCCACTGGCGGCTGTCACTGTTGTAATTGCGTCAGTGGAGGAGGTCGTCACGAACGGCGAAATGGTAGGCTTGACGACGCAACGCGCGAGTGGATGGTGTCGCCGATGGATCAGTCAGCAAGTCTCTCAGTGAGGCAATCCATTGATCCTTGCGCTGTTCGGTAGCGATGGTATGCAGGTCGATGGAAGAAACGGCAAGGTGAGAGGCTGGGCTGTGGGCGTTGTCGTCAGGCAAGGGAGAGCGCGACAGGGCTTCGGCGTCAGCATGCTGGCGTCCGTTGCGGTACAGCACGCGGATGTCGTAGTCTTGCAGGCGAAGTGCCCAACGGGCGAGACGACCTTATGGATCCTTCAATGACGACAACCAGCACAGTGTGTGAGGGTCGGTGACATCAAATAGGCGACCATACAAATAAGGCCGGAACTTCGTAAGGGCCCAGATGATTGCCAGGCATTCTTTCTCCCTGACGGTGTAATTGGTCTCGGCTTTTGTAAGCGTACGCCTTGCATACGCCACGAAATATTCCGGGAACCCTGGTTTGCGCTGCGCAAGGACAGCGCCGAGGCCAACACCACTGGCGTCCGTATGTACCTCTGTAGGGGCCGTAGGGTCGTAGTGGCGTAGTATGGGAGGCGACGTCAAACAAACGACGGAGCGTTGCGAAAGCGTCGTCGCACTTTGACGACCACGAATGGAGAGGCCCGTTACTTCCGAGGAGCTACGTCAGCGGTGATATGATAGTCGCGAAGTTTCGAATGAAGCGCCGAAAGTAGGAACACAGGCCTACGAAACTGCGCAGTTCCTTAACGGACGTCGGCTTGGGGAACTCGGTCACGGCCCGAAGCTTGACTGGATCGGGGAGAATTCCGTCCTTGGACACGACGTAGCCGAGTATTGTCAGCTGCCGTGCTGCAAGTCCGCACTTCTTTAGGTTCAGTTGCACACCGGCGTCACTCAAGCGCGTCAAAACATGCCGCAGGCGTTCAAGATGCGTGGAGAAGTCCGGAGCGAAAACGACGACGTCGTCGAGGTAGCACAGGCACGTGTGCCATTTCAGGTTGCGCAGAACGGTATCCATCATGCGCTCAAAGGTGGCGGGCGCATTGCACAGCCCAAATAGCATGACGTTGAATTCGTACAAGCCATCCGGCGTGACAAAGGCGGTCTTCGGTCGAGCGTCTTCAGCCATAGGTACTTGCCAGTAACCTGAGCGCAAATCGAGAGATTAAAATAATTCTGCTCCTTGCAGGCTGTCAATCGCGTCGTCTATTCGCGGTAGTGGATACACGTCCTTACGAGTGATCTTGTTGAGGCGTCGGTAGTCCACACAGAACCGCACAGAACCGTCCTTCTTCGCAACGAGAACGACAGGAGACGCCCAGGGGCTGTTAGAGGGTCCAATAACATCGCGTCGAAGCATGTCGTCGACTTGCTCGTTGATTACACGGCGTTCTGTGGGAGATACGCGATATGGACGTAGCCGCAGTGGTGGTTGGGCGCCTGTGTCGATGCGACGCGTAACGGCGGACGTGCGGCCGAGTGAAGGTTGAGCAACATCGAAAGAAGAGCGAAATTCTTCCAACAGGCCCAGAAGCTGGGAAAGCTGGACCGGCGTAAGGTTGTCGGGAATGGAAGGAAGGAAGCAAACAGAAAGGGAGAAGGCAGGGAGGTTAACCAGAAAGACTTCCGGTTGGCTACCCTACACTGGGGGATTAGGGAAGGGGAATAGAAAGATGAGAGAGAGGAGGGAAGAGAAGGAAAAGAGAGAGAGGCAGTGAAATTCAGTGCAGTGTGTGGAACTGCACCGCAAGTTAGAGGCGTTCACACAAGCCCGTCGTCCTCAAAAAGCACAAGAGGGCTTTCACTGCCTTGTGGGCTGTCGAGAGATGTGGACGGTGCTGTAATATCACCTGCACAGAAAGTGGTCGATCATCCAGTCGCCGCAATGCGTTGGCAAGTACTTGTCTCTCTGAGGCAAAACGAGGACAGTGGCACAGCAGGTGTTCGATATTTTCGTCGGTGCCGCAAACATCGCATGCCGCACTGTCAGTCACTCCGATTAACGTTGTATATGCTTTCGTGAAAGCAACTCCCAACCAAAGGCGATAGAGAAGCGAAGCTTCGCGACGATGAAGGCCGGATGGAGGCTGGAGTTGCAGTGAAGGGTTAAGTTGATGCAGTCTGGTCTGTTGTATGTTTGGCGCGTTCCACTCAGTCAGTGTGAGACTGCGGGCCAGGTGACGAATCTGCCTCGCAGCGTCTGTTCTTGAAAGCGGAATTGGGATGATGTTTTCTTCCTGGTGTGATTGGCGAGCAGCATTATCGGCGGAATCATTTCCGCTGATACCACAATGTCCAGGTATCCACTGAAAGTCAATGTCGTGGCCTTTTTGTATTAAGTGGTGGTGAAGTTTCACGGTGTCATATGTCAATTGTTCGTGACATCCGCGTCGGAGAACTGACCGCAGGCACTGTAACGCCGGTTTTGAGTCAGAAAACACAGCCCATTTACTTGGTCTTTCTTCAGAATCGATGAGTTCCAGTGCACTACGCAGAGCCGCGAGTTCTGCCGCCGTAGACGTCGTCGCATGGGAAGTCTTAAAACGCAGAGTTACCCCTTGTGATGGTATAACCACCGCTCCACCAGAACTGGACGACGTAGTCGAGCCATCCGTATAGATGTGCACGTGGTTACTGTAGTTCTCGTACAGTAGGAGTAGGCTCAATTGTTTTAGGGCATGTGTCGGTAAGTCTGATTTTCTCCGGAGTCCAGGGATCGTTAGGTGAACTCGCGGGCGGCTCAAGCCCCACGGAGGAAGCAGTGGCTTTGACGCAGGGGTGTACGCCGCAGTAAATGTTGAGCGGTGCTTGCAGACAATGGCGCCGTATGTCGTGCGGGGCCTTTCAGAGGCGAGGCTCGCCAGGTGGTGAGAAGGAGTCCTGGCGTAATGCCTGAGGTACGTGCGCATTGTCTCGATGGTAATATGTGTCGTGATTGAGTAATCTTGAGCGATGGCAATGGTTTCCGCCGTTGAAGCACTGCGGGGTAGCCCAAGGCATATTTTGAGAGCTTGAGCTTGAATGCTCTGAATCGTGCGCAGGTTAGTCTTGCCGGTGTTAGATATTGCAGGTAAACTGCACCGCAAGAATCCAATGAATAACACCCTGTACAGTTGTAACATAGAGGGTATGGGTACTCCCCATTTCTTTCCTGCGAGGAATCTGAACATGTGACATATAGCGGTCAGCCGCTTCTTCACGTAGTTCACATGCGGAGTCCAAGACAGGTTTCTGTCTATTATGACTCCTAAGAACCTGTGGCTTCTGCTGAACGATATGTGTTCTCCGTTAATTGATATGCCGTAAGCAGACATTGGCTTCCGCGTGAATGCTACCACTGCACATTTTCCGCAGGACACCTCGAGACCTTGCTTACGAAAGTAGCATGACGTCGTTGTGGCTGCCTTCTGAAGGCGGGCGCGAAGCTGAAGCCTTGTCACACCTGACGTCCAAATGCAGATGTCGTCAGCGTAGATAGAAAGTTCTACGGTACTTGGTAGGTGTTCGACTAGTCCAATGAGGGTTAGATTGAAAAGCGTAGGGCTAAGCACTCCTCCTTGAGGGACTCCTCGGCTGCTGCAATACTCAGGTGTTGGGCCATTCACTGTGGTCACGTAGAATGATCTCAGCTGTAAGTAGCTGCACACCCACATATATATCTTGCCACCAAGACCTACTGTTTCTAAAGCACTAAGGATGGCTTCATGGGTGACATTATCGTAAGCCCCCTTAACGTCCAGAAACAGAGCAGCACAGAGTCTCTTACAGGCCTTCTGGTGTTCAACATATGTCACCAGATCAACAACGTTGTCGGTTGACGACTGGAGTGGTACCTAGAGCACTACGAAATCTATCCTGATGCCATGACCGGATTGTCGGGAATGGAGGAACCAAATACATCAGCGGATGATGAAGCAGATGTAGAAACAGCACTGAGCGTACTGGAACTTGGTCAGTGCGTGTCATAGGGTTCATCCATAACTTGTGCGTCTTCGATGGGTTCCACGCTTCCGAGACATTCCCCTCGCACCAACGTAACACTGTACGGGGATGAGTTCGTAACAAAGATAGAGGTGCTGCCGTGAGTGACTTGAACGGTCGTGAAAGGAACCAGCAAGCCTTTCCTCATGAAAACACGGTCAGATGGCGAGAGGAGTGCAACGGTGTCGGAAAGACTGGCGCAGTAGACCGACACCGCCGTTAACGAGTTTGCAGGCACTTTGGTGTCGTCTTTGACGAGTACCTTGCTTGCAGCCGATGGACTGTCGGCCGGCGTCAAATCAGCGAATGGTGAGAGCTCTATTTCAGCTGGTGCGCAATGAACGACGGCGTCGTGGCGTGAGAGAAAATCCCATCCTAGGATGACTTCGTGAGAGCATGCAGGAATTATGATCAATTCGACGGCGTACATCGCGTCCTGAATCATGAGGCGGGCTGTGCACACCGCTGTAGGGTGAATGCTTTGGGCGCTGGCTGTACGGAGGGAGAGCCCGGAAAGTGGCGTCGTCACTTTGCGCAGTAATCGGCTAAGTTTTGCGTCCATGACAGATACGGCGGCTCCAGTATCTACAAGGGCAGATGCGCGAACACCGTCCACAAACACGTCCATCACGTTCGATGGGCTTCTCTGAGGGCTTTCGCAGTTCGACAGCGTCGCAGCCCTTGCCTCGTGGACTGCGACGACTAGTTTTCCTGGTCGCGTGCGGGCGGACGTGGCCGCATCGGCGACAGTGAGCGACGTCGTGGAGACTGTGAACCGCGTGTAGATGTTGCGGGGCCGGACGTCGGTGACATAGGCGACGGTTGGTCATAATAAGGGCGGCTCGATTCGCTGGGAAGGTTGGATGCGAGCCGAGGCTAATGCACGCGATGGCAATAGCGTGCGACATGACCGGCGCAACCGCAGGCAAAGCAGATGGGGCGGTTGTCGGAAGTGCGCCATCGGTTCGCGGGTCCCATCCATGTCGATGGACGCGATGGGCGAGGCGGCTGCTGATATGACTGCATGGTGGGCGGCAGTCGGGGCACGTGGACGACGTCTACACGTGAAAGTGTGTAGCTTCGCTACACACTTTCAAATTTACTATCCCTAGGTGCACTTACTCTTGGGCACAGCAACAGGGAAACTGTGCGAGGCCGTTGAAGATTTCATAACAAAGTCAATTAGATTTACAGAATAACCACAGTTCCAAAGCTCCAGATTTAAGCTAAGTAGGCTCCAGCAAATTTTCTTATATATTATTCATCTATTTCTTATTCCATAAGAATTAATGTGACCGACCTTCTTTTTATTTTCAAAATCATAATTTCAAAAATCTTATTGTTATACAAAACGAGAAATTATATTCTTTGCTAGCTTTTAAATATTATTTCTGAGCTACCCGATTCTTCGCCAATCCCCCCAGGGCTGGTGTGAGCCAGAACTTTAGGATCTACATCTACATCTACATCTACATCTGCACCATGACAGTGTTTCATCGTCGAGAGCGTAGTCACCGACGCTAGCTGGTTTAAAGGTAAGCCCCGGATAGGGCATCCCTCGCAAGGGATACCCGTGTCACGCGGGCGCTCTTGAAAGGCGATCTAGTTGACGGCCTAGGAAACGGTACAACTATATCTCAGTAAGGTTGTAGTGCTGCTACACGGCAATTTTGAACGGCCGTCATGGCCTCCGAGATTAGCCGGCGGCGCGCCGCCGGCTAATCTCGGAGGCCATGACGGCCGTTCAGTGGTTCCGACGTTTCTCGCTAGAACTGTGTGGCGCTGCAGATCTTTATTTTCGTGTTCATGTCACCAAAAGTTAAACAATGTAAACCCGCTTAAATGTACCTACGTCCGTTATTTTGAAAGATAATCCCTATTTTATGAACGCCGTAGCACCCTTCAGGATGACAACATTTAAGTGTAATTGACATTGGCAAAACTGTCGTAAACAGCTCTGCAGATAATCACGGGGGGGGGGGGGGGGGTGCGGGCGCTTTTATGCTCTAAATGTTCACTGACATGAGGACACGTGGAACGCTGAAAGTAATAAACACTGAATTCATCTTACCGACAATCACAGCGTCAGGAATTCCGTTGTTCTCAAGTTCAGGGGACAACATATCGAAGACGGCAATGGAGACCTGGTTTCCTAGCCGAGGTCGGGTTAGTAATCTCGTTCCGCTCGACGAAGCCCAGAATGCTGCAAAAAGAGTGGAGCCCTGGAATGAGGATGTCGCCACCTTGCGTGCGAACCATACATTGAATAAAAGTGGAACAATGAAAATATTTGGTCGAATGCGCCACGTTTACCGACAGCCTTGTATTGCGACCTTCAAAGGAAAACCACGTGGTCCACATGTTACCTCTACAAAGGCAACGCAGGTAGTGCCCATGTATCCAAGTTAACCATGGCCACAGGCATCTGTTTTGGGCAATACTAGACAGTTCAGTTGGACGTCGATTTTTCTTGATTCTGTCGTTGCCTCTCGAGACAGTGCAGGAAAGAGCATAGATTTCACGCTTTCTATAAGCGCGTTTTACCAAGACGCGGTCAACTTCGCTGCGAAACAGCGGCGAAGGCAAGTGGACGCACCGTCACGCTCCGCTGTATCGGCCTAACAGCGGAGTGAGAGGTGCGCTCGACGTACAATCGTTCGCAATCGTTCTGACAAGCTTTCACAATCGTTCTGCGCCAACGTACTACCGTTGCCACTACGCCACTGTGTGGGCACTGATACCATGCACACGTCTGAACGGAGCGTAGCGTAAACGCTCAGCAAAAAAGCTCTATTATTGTCTAATTACTAAGTGTGTTCACATCCACACGGACGATCTCGCACACGAATTCATAGCCAAGCAAGTTTCATGGAAAAAAATCGCCAGGCCGGAACACGCAGCACATTCACATCGAAAGCTGCAAGAGCGGGTTTACTAAAGCCAGTTGTAGACTCTCTTGGGGCAACTAGTACAAGTGTACATGCAATGTCCCTATTACGCCATAAATAATCGAAACTTTCATGAAGCAGGCAAACATCTACTATGCCATTATTCGTCATTCTGCGGAGAAGCGGTACCCGCGACACATCTGTAAGGAATTATGTGCACTTTGTGCTGTGGCTGAACTCGAGAAGAATTATGGCTCAGCCTTTTGTAATGCGATGGAAGCAATCAATGACCTACTCGTTGCGCAATTCGCACTGTATGCCGCCTGGGTGTTATTTCACTTTTCTACTACGCTATATTACATATCTTAACGCGATTCCTTGCCCGAAATGACGCCTCTATAGGGCATTTTTGCGAAGGGGTTACAAGCGCCAGCGTAGATCTGTTGTAGAATACTCGACTGCCAGGCAGAGGGCCCGGGATCAAGTTCCATCCGACCCTGAAAATTTTTTACAGCGAAAGCTGTTATGAAATAACAACAAGGGTCGTTTCTGCGCCGTAGTTGTCCGCCGCCGCCGGTGTCCGTAACCAATATCGCACGAAATAAGAAAAAAAACTAAATAAAAAAAACACCGGTGCCAGAATGGGAATCGAACCCGGGTCCTCTGCGTGGCAGCCCAGCACTCTACCACTGAGCTACGCCACTGCTTGAAACTGCAGCGCAAACTGACTCTAGGCAGGCTCCCAGGCAGCACACAACGTCGGGCCGATATTGGTTTTAAGGCGGCTGTGGGCGGCCCAACCACGGTCCGTCGTTGCCGGCATGGAGCCAATATGGGCGGAGCCGTTGACTTTCGCCGGCAACATTGGGCCGATTTTGCCGTCCTTCAGCCGATGTTGGGCTTTCACCGGCAACATTGGGCCGAGTTTGCCGGCCTCCCGCCGTACTTCCGCCGATATCGGCTTAGCCGATGGCTTTCACCGGCAACATTGGGCCGAGTTTGCCGGCGTCCCGCCGTACTTCCACCGATATCGGCTTAGCCGATGGCTTTCACCGGCAACATTGGGCCGAGTTTGCCGGCGTTCCGCCGTACTTCCACCGATATCGGCTTAGCCGATGGCTTTCACCGGCAACGCTGGGCCGTGTTTGCCGGCGTCCCGCCGTATTTCCACCGATATCGGCTTAGCCGGTGGCTTTCACCGGCAACATTGGGCCGAGTTTGCCGGCGTCCCGCCGTACTTCCACCGATATTGGCTTAGCCGATGGCTTTCACCGGCAACATTGGGCCGAGCTTGCCGTCATTCTGCCGTGTATCAGATGCTTCAACTGATATCGGCAGCTGAAGGCTTTCGCAGGCAGAATTGGGCCTTTTTTCCCGTGTTGTTGCCGCTC
This sequence comes from Rhipicephalus appendiculatus, assembly GCA_030522465.1. NCBI lineage: Eukaryota > Metazoa > Arthropoda > Arachnida > Ixodida > Ixodidae > Rhipicephalus > Rhipicephalus appendiculatus. The sequence continues at coordinate 502,608 of JALIZH010001061.1, read as the reverse complement.
TTAAAGTAATGTTGGCTGAGTCAATTGTTGGTTAGCTTTCATCGACGAAGCTGGAATACCTTCTTGTCTTCCTTCAGACAGTTATATATTGCCCTGTTGAGAACGTCCTCCTGCGTCGCGGCGCTACAGAAGTCGTCGTCACTGACACGTACGGATTTTACGGCGGAAATAACGCAAACCATCTTGACATACAAGTCACCGACGGACAACCGCAACTATATCATCGGCAGACGAATGGCCTCACCGAGCGGCTAAATAAAACCGTCGCTGACATGTTGGCAATCTACTGTACGTCGACGTCGAACACAAGCTTGTAATGCCATAGAGCATTAAGCGCTTGAATATTACTCGCCTAAGCTGCAGAAAGCTGCTACATGGATTGGTGTACTAGCAAAAATAAAAAAAGTGCATGCATGCATTGTATCGTGCTAATGCCGCATGTACTATTCGGGGCGTGAAGTAACGCCGAGTAAATAGCTTGCATCCTCTTGTTAGTTTCTGCAAGGACATTAACTAACAGGTATCACTGGCACTGTGGCTTTTCTACCCAAAAAGCGGCCTTCAGACTGACTCACATTAGATGGCCATTTCGTTGACGAGCTGTTCAACGCTACAAAAACTGAACTTACATTCAAAGTCCAACTCTTTCATAAATGTTTTTGCCATTGTTCGGTAGACCTTACTGATATATCCAGCATCAGGATTCGCCCAATCATTCCAGCAGGAATACATTTAGCGGAAGAAGTTTTATGTGAATACTAAATCTGTGCATAAACCGTGCCTTACATCATACTTCTAGCGCTATATCCTTTACATCCTTTCAGCCGCTGACCGCATGGTGTGAGTGCTTATAAACTGCACGAATAGTTTCTTGTCTGTGGGTGTGCACGTATTTACACACGCGCATGTTGTGGTCAAGCGTAACAAACGCATTTGCTTCAGTGATGTCACATAATTTTGCCTTGTGAAAGTAGTAAAAGCTCAACAAGGAGTGTTGCTGAGCTCGTTGTTCATTACTTGAGAAAAATAGGTATGGCACAAGAAAGACCGGGAAGAAGTGTAGACACGTTTTTTCGGTAAAAACCTTCCAAATCAACTAGCCCACCAAGACAAACAATCGTTAACGAACATAAAACACGTGTTTGACACGTGTTTGCCAGTTCGTGTTTTCACTTCATCGCCGTCTTTTTGTCCCATACCTATCATTTTGAAGTAAAAATCTCGTTCAACGATTGCTTCCCACGTGCGTTTAGAAACAGTCGCATTTAATGTTACTATTGCAAAGAAGAAGAAACGCCGGCCACAATAAAACAATTTAAAACAAAACGAGACGTTTCGGCTCCCACACGGGAGCCTTGTTCACAGTGAAGTTCAAAAACAAAAAAAAATAGATGCTCCTAAGAAGGGAGAGATTTTTTTTTTTTGAACTTCACTGTGAACAAGGCTCCCGTGTGGGAGCCGAAACGTCTCGTTTAATTTGTTTTAAATTGATTTTATTGTGGTCGGCGTTTCTTCTTCTTTTGCAATGCCTCCTCCCGACCAAACGGGATTCCGTCAAACTTTGGATTTCATTAATGTTACTGTTATTGCACGGGAAATACGATAAAAAATGCGGTTACAACATGGTCACGGAAAGTTTTCACGTAGCGACACTTGGAACAAGCGATGCATTGAAAAATCCACGTAGCCCACAGACGACATGCTGTGGAGGGGGGAGAGGACACGGGGGGGGGGGGGGGCGCACACTACTGTCGGAGGCTGAGCCGTGCTCCTACGAAGGGAGAGTCAGCATTTTTTCGTCTTCCAGCTCTACCCCTCTTCCACCCCCCCCCCCCCCCCCCCCGCCTTCACTCCTGTCGTTCGGCGCGTCATTGTCGCATAGGCGCTGCGCCGTGCTCCCGACCGGGCTGCAGAAATTAGACGCCTTTTCCTTCTTCGAACCACAACCACCAGCACCATTGTCGCGAAACTTGCTTGACCAGGCAGGGAAGGGTAGCCAGCTCGATGGAAAGATAAGTTGTAGCGAGAGAAGGCTTTTTCGTCCCGGCCAGCAGAATTCTTCAAGAAGTGTCGGTGTGTGGACATGTGCGGAGGAAAGTCAAAAACGTGTGCGAGACGGATACGCGGCAAGATTCCAGCGCTGTTTTCGGCAAAGATCACCGCAGCTAGCAGCCAGTGGCTACGTGCTTCCACATCGGACTCGCTCGCTTCATTTAAGGACACGTCTTGACTGCTCTTACGTTTGTCCAGACAGATATTTCTCTTTATCGTGCGTTCGCTATTGACTATGCCTTTTATTCGCTCGTGTTCTTAACGATCCAAGAGCCATGCGTGAAAGGTATTCATGCATGCTTCTTTTCCGTTACATTCTTACCTTGAGATAAGGAATGCGTGCGTGTGTGTCTACCTTGTTTAGATGTACAGTATATGGAACCTTGCGGCACCACTCGCAACGTTTTTCGGGTCGCGTGCTGTAGTTTATTTATGTTTCTGTCCCATAAGGTATGACTTAAAGAATTGTGATGTCCGCTTAAAGGATAGGGGTAATTTAATTTCCAGTCATGTTTTACGATGAACTAACGTTAGCGAACCAACCCAACCATACTTTTCGGTGAATTTGATAAACATCGGGTGGGGGGGGGCTCCTCTGTTAGTAACTAGCCTTATACATGCACTTCTAGTCTGTTTGCCACCCGTAATCTCCCTTTCTCGCCGGGCCGCCTAACATGATGTTTGTTTTCTTCGGGTACATCTTTAATCCGGCTTCTTTCGTTTACATCACCAGTATTTTTTTGTTTCGTGATTCGTCACCGTCATTGCCGCAAAGCGCGATATCGTCCACAAAACACAAGTAGCTATGATATTCTTCGTTAATTCTTAATCATATTTTTTTCCCGTTCTACGTTTTTAAATATTTATTCTGAATGTGCCTTGAATAACATTATAACTCTTCGCCTGACCCCATTCTCGATCATATTTTCGTGTTTTTCATTAGGAATACGGTGGCTGTGGGATCGTTTTAGATGTTGGCTACGGTATCTATAGATGTTTAGGTGTTCCTTTATGGCATCATTATTCCGGAACTGCTGGCGTGTGCTCATATGTGTGAATAAATGTATGTTTATCACTTTGCAAATGTGTTGCTCCTTCATTACCTAGACGCATGCGTAACTGATGCAGCAGGACTTTCATCCTTTTAGGTGTGTTGGAGACAATATTGGCTTTTCTTCTCAGCCTTGCACGGTTCCATAGAATTCTGGGTCTCAATGCTATGCTAAGACCCCAAATGGATCGTTCTGCTTACGAAGTATTTACCGAATACGGCGTCAACGGTAGTCGATGAATGCCGTTGTGCTGCGAATAGGTTTTTTTTTGCACTGCTGACTTACAGTACAGTAATCACAGGAATACCGAACTATGCATGGTCGCCACGCAGCCGTTTCACTTTATAACACGCGTATCAGCCTTTTTAATCAAGCTACTGTAGGCATCGAGCAACCACCGCCGGTGTCCCCATCTAAACTGGCTACGTGCAGACTACAACGGCACAGTATATTACCTTACTCACCGCACGGTAAATTACCATAATAACGAGTGCTAACCGTCGCACCGGCGGCTTCCTGAAGTCGGCGAGGCCGACACCACGCCAGCATCGGCCAGCTTACATAGGCCCAATGACGGCTTGCCATCATCTGCTGAATAACGGCAGGCCGGTCTCGGACCGACGCTGGCCAGCCGTCATCGGCCGAACGCCGGCAAGCCGTCATCGGCCGAACGCCGGCAAGCCCTCATTGGCCCAACGCCGGCAAGCCCTCATCGGCCCAACGCCGGCTAGCCCTCATCGGCCCAACGCCGGCTAGCCCTCATCGGCCCAACGCCGGCTAGCCCTCATCGGCCCAACGCCGGCTAGCCGACATCGGACCGATGTGGGTGAAAGTAGCGCGAGCGTGATTTGCCGACATGGGGCCAATATTGCCGCCGACGTTAGCCGACATTGGGCCGAGATCGGTCCAATGCCGGCGTGCTGCCTGGGCTTCATATCGGGTAAGGAATCGCGTTAACATGTGTTGTAAAGCGTTTTAGAGCAGTAAACTAAGAACCAGGCGTCACACAATGCGAATTGCGTAACGAGTGGGTCGTTCAATGCTCCAACCCATTATAAAAGCCTGCGGCATAATTCTTCATTGTCGTCAGCCACAGCATCAACAAAGTGCACATTATTCGTTACAAGAGTGTAGCGGGCACCGCGCTTTTGTGAAGAATGACGAAGAATGGTATAGTAGACGCTTCCCCACAACACAAAAATTATGATGATTTATAGCGTAGTGGGTACCATGCAAGTGGGCTTGTAGTAGTTGCCCCAAGAGAGTTTAAAAAAGGCTAAAGGCCGCTCTCCCAGCTTTCGTTGTGGCTGTGCTGCGCCTTCTGCGCAGGCCTGGCGGTTTTTTTTTCTCATTTCTTTTTTTTTTTATCTCGCGCGATAGTGGTTACGGGCACCCACGGCGGCGGACAACTACGGCGCAACAATTGGCTGTTGTGAGAAGTTTCGCTATAAAAACTGGGGCGAGAAAGATCGGTTGTCAGTCCCTTCAGATATTAACGTTCACTGCGCGTGCACTTCTAAGGAGTGGGAGAAAAAAGGCTTCCTTTTCTTCGCTGAACGATATTTTATGCTGCTGCTCCTCAGATGGCTATATATGGCTATATAAGTATATGTCGTCGTTGCATTCCTTTATCTGTCACCAGTAAAATTGTCGAGATGGTAAACACTTGCCAATGGAGATGGGAGGCGATTTGAAGAAACCGTAATTTGATGTTTGTGGAGTTCTTCGAGCAAGAACACTCGGCCTTCGAGGTTCAAATCACCGGTGCCAAGGGGGGCTCCCAGGTTGGTTTACAGGACGCTGTCGCGCTTACGAAAAGACTAGGGTGCGAACAACTGCTTGAACCAGCGGGAAAGTTCTACACTGTAGTTCTTTGGACTAGAAGATATTTGAAAAAAGAAAACCGCCAGGCCTGCGCGGAACACGCAGCAGAGTCTCAGCCAAAGCTGGAAGAGCGGCCTTTCTAGAGCCTTTCTTAAACACTCTGGGACAACTACTACAGGCACACTCGCATATTACCCACATACGCCATAAATCATATTTTTTTTGTAGTGGGGAAGCGTCCACTGTGCCATTGTTCGTCATTCTTCGGAAAAGCGCGGTACCCGCTACACACTTGTAACGCATCATGTGCACTTTGTTGATGCTGTGGCTGACGACGATGAAGAATTATGCCTCAGGCTTTTGTAATGGGTTGGAGCATTGCACGACCCACTTGTCACGCAATTCGCATTGTGTGACGCCTGGCTGTGACTTTACTCTTCTAAAACACTCTATAACACATGTTAACGCGATTCCTTACCCCACATGAAGCCTGTATAGGGTCAGTTTCCAACGCAGCTCCAAGCACCGGCGTAGCTCAGTGGTAGAGTGCTGGATTGCCACGCAGAGGCCCCGGTTTCCATTCCCATTCTATCCTAGGCATTTTTTATTTATTTAGTTTTTGTCTTATTTCGCGTGATACTGGTTACGGACACCGACGGCGGACAACTACGGCGCAAAAACGGCCCTTGTTGTGATCTCATAACAGCTTTCGCTGTGAAAAATTGGAGACGCTTGAGCTCCGCCTTAAGAGCAGATCGCGATAGCGTAATCAGGCCTCGTGCGCATCGCCTTCTGAACTGCTAGCCTGCTTCGGTTTTCGGTGCGTGCGTCAACTGTGCCGTAAGGAAACGAACGACTGTGCACGTAACACTGGCCGTTTCAAAGTATCATTGAATGCCTATTGCAAGTACAATCCTTAGGTGCCCACTACGCCATAATTATTCCTTTTGCGAATCATCGAAGGGCCCACTGCGCGTCCGTATAGGGCTACACGCGAACCTACGCAGCTGTTCACTTTGCTGATTATTGTGCTGCTGACGATGATTAAATATGTCTGACCTCTTTGCATTGGATATGGGCCTTTAAAACACCAAATCGTTGCTCAATTGACATCTTTTGAAGCCTGGCACGATACTACGCGTCTGCAACGCAATATATGATGCGTTAAGGAGACTCCTTCCACTACATGACACTCATATAATGTTCTTGTCCAAAGCAGTAGTAGCATAGTGTAGTTTGTAAGGGGGTGGGAAAGGATGATGGAAGGAGGGGGAGAACGAGTATAGAGAGAGAGAGAAAGAATGAGATGGAAAGAAAGAAACAGAAAGAAAGGGAAGAGCGGAAAAGATAGAAGGCGAGAGAACGACTACAGAGAGAGAGGGAAAGAAAGATATATAGAGAAAGAGAAATAGATAAAAAAATAGAAAAACGAGAAATTAATATACAGAAATATGTTCGGTGACAGCGACCAGGGGAGTTTACTAAGATGCAATTGTGTATCCCTAACGTTATTTTCTACTCGAACTGAAATATTGAATCACCACTGATTAAACGCCTAAATATTGTCCCTTTCGGTGCGGTTTCCTGTGCAAGAAACTTAATTATATTGGTGCGTTGGTGGAGATTTCTATTTGAATATCTGAAGCGCGGTATCCTGGCTACGCCTTTGAAGATCGACGTGGAAAGTGCCACATGTGTTGAACTAGACGAGGACGAAAGTTGCAGTTGGACATGTCTGTAGTAGGGCCTGTCGTCTCTAAAAAATTCGTTAGGGGTGTATATTTAGGTTTCTTTTACCTACTGTTACGATCGGCCTTGGAAGCTATCATGGCAGACGCAGCGGAGAATGCTCCTGTCAATCAAAAGTTCCTCCCGGGTTCGCTGCCCTTCGGGGGCGCAGGTCTAATCCCATTTTCCTGGAATGCCTACGAGCGTGCGGCGTGCTCAGGTGACCAGAAATCCAACCAGGGTGCAGCGAACAGCCCTTTGTTGTAAGATGCTGCCGGCGTGGGAAAGAGCTGCTGACACCTTTCCCAGCGACGTGGCATGTTTCTGCAGCTGGACGGAGCCATTAGCGGCTGCAGGTGTGGTCGACAGCAACCACGTCTTCAGAGGTCACCGACCTGGCACCAGTCCTATTCCCCTTCGGACACTTCCTCCTCGCCGACAACATCGAGTTGTCTGGGCGTGGTACGTGGACATCCCCCCTGTGTGGGGCATTGGTGTTCCCCAATTGGACTTCTCGTCCTTGCCATTTTGAGGAATGTGTTGTGCGTCCCATCACCTCCTTCCTGGGGGGCAGGGCGTTGTGGCGGCAGGACACCTCATTGGCGGGTGTTGCTGACACCGGTTAGATTGCCTCAAGTTGCCAGACTCGGGGCTTTAAAAGCCGAAGACTTTTTGTAAAATCAACACTCTTCTTTAATCTCTCAATGTGAATAAACGTCTGTAATATCTATCCTACGAGCGCCTTCCTCTCTGCTAAAGATGGGCTAGGGGACCGGCGGTGGGCCAGTTACCTACGACGAGTCCCGCCGGACCCGAGTCGCAACACTACGTATAACCTCCTGGCGGTGATGTTAAATTCGTATAATATGTGTAGCTCTATGAGAGCTTTAAATTGCTCACTCTATTTCGCCTCATGGTTATCTGACACTATATTTTTATGAAAAAAGTTCAAGTGTAACGTTAATGTAACGACACGTTCCAATTTTCGGAATGTAACTGTAACGAGTTCATTTTGCATTTGAGGAACTTGTAACGGGAACTCGTTCCAGAAGTGGGAAGGAACGAGGAACGAGGAACGTGGTTTCGTTCCTGCTTTAGAGGAACGTGTACAACACTGGTCGTGTGTCTCCTTACTCAATATACCATATATAAAGCACTCATCTGCCCTCCCACGCGCTATCCGCATGTGGAACGACCTCCCAGATGACAGTAGCTGAACGATAGCGGTAAATTTCGACACCACCTCGATACGAATTTCTAGAATTAAACGCTTGTTATAGCTTTAACTATCAGTACTTGCACGTTTCATTTTTTTTTTGCGGCGTTTGTATACTAACATGCACGTCATATTGTATGCATAATCTTGAGCAGTGCTTTTGGTTCTTATGACTCGTATAAACCTATGCCTTTTTAGAACCTGTGTTTAGGCTTTCTAGCCTGTTGTTGTATAGTCACTACTTAGCATGTTCTCTGTATTTAGTTCCCGTTGTATATTCTTTATCGTTGTAGCTATGCACAGTGTATAATCATCGACAATTTTTCCTTATTTTTATTCTTTGTATTTAAGTCGTGTATAGCCATGTACATGGTCTTTCTATGCTCCCCTTACGCAATGCCCTGTTGGGCCTGTAAGGTATTTTGTAGAAATAAATAAAATAAATAAAGAAAGCGAGGTAAAGAGTGGAACATTATTAAAAAATAAACAAAATGGAATATTGAAGCTTACATTGCTGGGGTCCTACCTTCAGGTCTCCACTGACCTTGACCTCCCACCGCACTTGATCCAGGAGGGCGAACTGAACTCCCCGGTGCCAACTGGCGAGTTGTGCCACCCACTGCTCTGTACCAGAGGATTTGTTGTTGGACTAGTTGGTGTTTGCTGATCGTGAAAGTGTGGCGCGAGGACACAAGTAGAAAGGCACGGAGACATACAACACAAGCGCGACACAGTTCTCTGTTATATATCTCCGTGTTTTTGTATTTGTGTTTGTGCTACACTATGACGATACACAGACACCATATGACCATTAAGGAGCGTATGCTACCAACGTTCACTTGTCGTCAATACCGATACAGACGGCAAACTAGAATAAAGAAGCAAAACAGACCCGAAGTCTTTCGAACAATAAAGAATACACAGCAAGCACTCCCTACTAAGGCAAACGAACAAAAATACTTTGTTAATTAGACGTTTAATGACATATGATCGCAAGCACTGACGAATAATGGCGGGTGATTGAGCATTGTCACCTTCGACTGTATGGTACGCCTGTAATGTGATTTCGTGTTTCGATAGGCATTTCTCCGGCCTTCTTTGAAGGTCCTGCGACTGTGTAACGCGAGTTTTTGCCACCAATCATGTTTGGTGTTTATCACAGGATACCCTAGCATTGCTTGACATCAGAAGAGATGGCGGTCCTTTGCACGCACAAAAGCCACTTCCGGCACGAATGTTTGCTGCAGTCATTCGGTGGTGCGCCCTTGTTGTAGAATCTGTAAACACAATAACATGTTGCCACTGTCACTTTCTGAAGGCAGTTTTAAATTTTAATACACCGCAATGTAAACAAAGGGTCCTTCCAACACTGCTTGAACTGCCAGATAGATGGAATCTTCAGCTCGGGAGCTGCTGTCTGCCTAACTGGCAACCATAGGTCGGCAAAAAAATTCTACCTCACTCAGACTCATTCAAGAAATATATTTTGCTCTGAGGACTCACGCGGACTCAAACTCGCCAAAATGTTCCTCAACTGGAATCACTCGGACTCAGACTAACTGTACTTCTACTCGACCGGACTCACTCGGACTCATTCTCATGGAGATATTACTCAGCCAGACTCACTCAGACTCACGGCTTCACCTGAGTCTGAGTGAGCCTGAGTGAGTCGACTCATGAGTCCGTTAGCGTAAAATTAGCTTTTTAATCTTGGTGTAAATGCTCTTTAACGTCAATACCTCACGTAATCGGTGCTCTACGATACGCCTTTATATCTTATACCTTCAAATTCGAGTTATCAGTGGTTTCTATCCAATAAAGTCAATTCTATGAAATTCTCGTGGCGCACGAAATATCTTTATCAAGAACTTCCCCCTGAAAGAGTTTGCGGGTGAAGGTCATGGCACCCCCCTCTCCTAACTCGCGTCTCGGATAAAAAAATATGAGGTAGCACATTGTTGAAACATCTGTGAAAAGATTTGAGTACAAAATTAAGCGGATATAACGCTGATAGTAAAGCTGAAGCTGAGTAGATAGGACCATAGGTCGGCAATTAATGGTGGAGCTCACTCAGATTTACTCACGAAATATATTCCGCGCTTAGGGCTCAGTCGAACTCACTCACCGATATTTACATCAACCGGACTCACTCGAACTCGCACTCACGAAAATTTTCCTCAAGCGGACTCACTCGGAATCACTCACCAAAATATTACTCACCCGGACTCACTCAGACGCAGGCTCACGGCCCAATCTGAGTTTGAGTGAGTGTGAGTGAGTCGACTCATTAGTGAGTTTGCCGATTCTATGCTGGCAACCAATAAGCAACTAAGCAACTACTGATCAGATGAGAATCATTGCTTTGCACAGACAAACGCCTCCTCTAACTACGTCACACTTTTTTTCATTGAGAGCGTCCTGACGGGACCGATCGCGGAGGCCACACCTCCTACGGTGTGTTGCTACCACGTGCCGTAAGAGGGCGCTCGCCACTGTACCACGACATGACGTAACGGGACATGACGTTACCAACTGCTCGGAGGCACCTGCGAGCGCCGTGTGTGTTAACAAGGGAACGCCACGAGAGGCGCTGGCTATTGAACCGAAAATGAGGACAGAACAGGCAAGGGTAGGGCACTGCGTTCGCGCCTCACGTAGCACGCACTGAATCAGCTTTTTTTTAGGGGCGAAACTCCTTATAGGGAGACCTCGTCGGTTGTCGATCGTCGATCCATCCTCTGTACCCCGTAGTGTTCCCTTATCGTACAATAGAGGGCGCTGCCCCATAGAGATGCATGCAAACTGCAGTTGGGTGACGATATACTAGATGGCGCTGTACGCATTCTGTGTCGTCATCTCCATTTCTCGTCTCGTTTCCGAGAGGGCGCTGTCCCATAGACATGCGTACAATATGGCGGTTGGGTGAAGGTACGCTAGATGGCGTTGGTGGTGCAGCTGCTCTCCGATTGGCTGCTGCGCGGGCTGCGCAGGGTTGCGCCGGGCGGCGAGCGCCCGCTATCTCTCATTCCCCAGATCGTCGCCGTACGAGTGCGCTTGCCGGATCGCGCTGCTTGGCGGACCATGGACGACGAGGAGCGCCGGGTGCGGAAGGCCGCGCCGCTGCGGCTCGTGCTCGTCGGCAGGATCCCGAGGTGCGAGCTCGAGAGGCCGCCGCGATGCGAGCGCGGCGCCAGGCGGATCTCGAGGCGGTGCGCGCCCGCGAGCCGCCGCCAAGCGCGCGCGGCGTCAGGCGGATCCCGAGACGGTGCGCGCCAAGGAGGCCGCCCAGCAGTAATCGCTTTGATTACTGCTGGGCGAAACCACTGAAGATTTCACGGTGTAACCATGATTGCTTCACGAGCTTCGCCCCAAACTCTTCATCATTCACCCCGTGGATATGCTTTGATTTTTTCATTTGCCTGTGCTATCTTACGCTGTCTTGGCAGGGTGTTGGTAGGAGCCGGCACAACTGTTACCAACCAAACCAAAGCTTCCAAGATCAAGAGGCGTTTCGGGACTCTACCACTAGGGGTCATGAGCCGTGGCACTTTAGGACTATGGGAGTTGTTGCAACGACGACAAAACGCTGTAACTGCATCTAGTCAACTTTCTATAATGATAATCACCTTTTACACTCCTCGATATGCAAAATTTTATGAATAGCAAGATTCAAGTTGTTTCACTCTGGGACTCGGTAATAAATAACACTGTCATATTTTTTGCAAACTTGACCACAGTACATGTCTGATGCTGGAAAAATTGCAATGCTAATCGCTACTTTCAAATACACTTCTTCAAAATCCTTGTCAACCTTGTAAGAATTAGCAGTCGACTGTATAACCATCCATCATGTTTGTCACCACTAGAGATAGTATAAAGCATGCACCTGACGGAACTGCTGCTGCGTTTATTTTCGGACATAGTTACTGATACTTGCTGTGTCCAGTTCTTTTACGTTTCCTGAAATATTTCGAAAATGGATTGTATGCCCTAATTGAAATTATGTGTCCTCTGGTTGTGAGAATTTTTCTATCCTTTATCTCTGAAGCGCAAGAATTTTATAAATGTTTCCATGACGATTGTTTCTTAAAGACATTCCCGCATTTTACATGTCTTCACATAAGAAAAATCGAAACTGTCCTAGAGGCATTGCTTCTGCTTGAGCCACGAACTCTTTAATGCATTGTTGATCTGCAAAAAAAAAAAAAAAAACCGGTAGATCCCACGCACTGTGAGAATCGATGTAATGCGAAGCAGCCAGCAACGAGCAAATCATGTCGGACATACTATGCATGTCATGATTTACATGTTAGGACCTTTCACTTATGTTCGTTATACAGTCATGTCGCGCCATACCAATTTTGGTGTATATCAAGCTAGTGAACTGGACGCAAGCGCACTATGAGCGTGGCGTGTAAATGGCATTGTTGATGATACGCATGCCAAGATTTTCATGTTACCACCTGCCACTTACAGTCACTACATGAGCGTGCCATGAGCGTGGCATGGAAGTCATGTTGCATATGACATGTCATGATTTTCATATTACCACTTGGCATTTATGTTCGTCATACAGTCACGTCACGCAATACCATATTTGGTGATCGACATCTTGACCGCACAAAAAAGACGAAGACGAGGACGTGTCGTCGTACCTCCCTCCGTCCTCGTCTTTTTTTGTGCGGTCAAGATGTCGATCAGCAAGCACCAACTAGGCCAAACACAAGTTCTCCTGAACCATATTTGGTGTATAGCAAGCTGGCGAAACGGCCGCGAGCGTGCCATGAGCGTGGCATGCAAGTCATGTTGCACATGACATGTCCTGTTTCCGTATTACCACTTGTCTTTTAGGTTCGTTATATAGTCACGTCACGCAATACCAAATTTGGGTGTATATCACAGCGAAACGGCCGCCAGCGTGTCATGAGGGCGCTGCATGCAAGTCATGTTGCACATGGACGTCATAATTTCCTATATTACCACTTGACATTTATGTTCGTCATACATTCAAGCCCCGCAATACCAAATTTGGTGTATATAAAGTTAGCGAAACGGCCGCGAGCGTGTCATGAGCGTAGAATGCAATGCAAGTCATGTTGCACATGACATGTCATGATTTTCATATTACCACGTAGCATTTATGTTCGTCATACAGTCACGTCACGCAATACCAAATTTGGTGTATATCAAGCTAGCGAAACGGCCGTCAGCGCATCATGAGCGTGGCATGTAAATCATGTTGTACAGGACATGCACGTCATGATTTTCATATTACCTGTCTGTCATTTTTTCATACTACCGCCTGTCATTTATGTTGGTAATGCACAAATGTCTCATCATACCAATTTTTCGGACATATCGAGTTAAGAAAACGGCCTTAAGAGCACTACGGCCATGGCGTGTAAATGATGCTTTTCATGACCAGTTAGTCATTATTTTCATTATATGACCAGTTAGTCATTATTTTCATTATATGACCAGTTAGTCATTATTTTCATTATATGACCAGTCAGTCAATGTTCGCAATACAGTCATATTATGCAATACCAATTTTGGTGTAAATCCCAATAACGATACGGCCAGGAGAGCACAAAGTCGTTGGCGGACGGACGGACGGACGGACGGACGGATGGATGGATGGATGGATGGATGAATGGATGGATGGATGGATGGATGGATGGATGGATGGATGGATGGATGATTGGATGGATGGATGGATGGACGGATGGATGGACGGACGGACGGACGGACGGATGGATGGACGGACGCGCTGTTTTATTGAAACCGTAAGGAGAATTTTAGATGCGAAGCATCTTATGCTCGGGGCTCTGTCCGTCCCTCCCCCGTCCCGCGTCCCGCGTCCGGCCACTTTCATGAAGTAGGGAAGCACCCATTAGGTGAACCAGAACACTGTAGTAATATGAAGGCCGTCAACCCTATCACAGTCATGGGAGTCATGACCGAGAGCACAGAGAGGCTGCTTAGCAATGGCTAGGCAGGTGGTGTCCGTCGCCCAGGTTGACCCCCTTCCTTGAGTCATGGCCGAGAGCACAGAGCGGCTGCTTAGCAATGGCTAGGTAGGTGGTGGCTGTCGCCCAGGTTGACCCCATTCCTTGATCTTGCTTGCATGTGTTTCCACACCACCACACGTCCCACACCACCACAGCGCATGCACGTCCCCTCCCCCCTCTCTCTCCTACGCTCACCCCCTTTCTCTCCTCTAGGAATCCTGTACTCTACGGAGCGGCCCCCGCGTCCCATAGCGCATGCGCGTCCCCTCCCTCTATGCTCTGCTACGCTCACCCCCCTTTATCTACTCTAGGAATCATCCACTCAACGGAGCGGCTCCGGCGTCCCACAGCGCATGCGCGTCCTCTCCCCCTCTCTCCTCTAGGAATCCTCTACTCTACGGAGCGGCTCCCGCGTCCCACACCCCCACAGTGCATGCACGTCCCCTCTCTCTCCTCTCCTACGGGCCCCCCCGTTCTCTCCTATAGGAATCCTCTACGGAGCGGCGCGCACGACAGGTGGTGTGACAGCTGCATACTCCGCTGGGGGGTGCCACGGTATACGTCGGTATAAAAATGACGGAGCGCGCGCGCCTCAGTTCTCTCTGCTGTGCAATGCCGCGATGAGCGCCCGTACGGCTGCCCGTGAAATGAGAGCGGCGACGTTCCTCCCGCTCAAGCTAATTATCTCCCCGCTGCTTCGCATCCACACATGGTTCCCTTTAGCGGGAGATGGGGAGTTTTTTTTTTTTTTTTTTTTACTGTATATACTCTAGGCACGCTCAGACTATTTTACCTTTGCCCTCAGCATCACCTTAACATCACAGTAAACTCACATGGAATAGAGATATTTAAATAGTAGCAATAACCCAGAGAGCTAAAAAATCAGGATAAAGCAGAGAAGGAGTTTAGGAGCAGGATACAAAAGATTGAGCGATAGATGCCGCACGCATTGGAGCGCAGTACCGTTGCTGCAAACAAGGTTCATGTGAGAAACAGTGCCAAATGCTCTGTTTTTTTTTGTTGTTGTTGTTGGTTGGTTTTTTTGTTGTTTTTTTGTTTTTTTTATGAGCGTACCGACGAGCCCTTTTATGCTATTTTCCGTAATCACTGAATTTTGTATTGTCTGACCTTAACGCCTAAATTGACGATACATCATGCTTTTTTTTTTTCATAGCTTTGGGCTTACCGTACGCCTCTGTCGTGTTCATAAAGGATATTTCGCCTAACATGAACCAAATATTTACGAAGAAGTGGTTAACCTCAACTGAATAAAACCAACGTTGGGATTTCCCGTCATGTGGCTCTCGTTTTTATATTGTGATTAATTTTTAACTAAGATGAATTATGTAACACTTATGTAATTCAATTTAGGGCCAAGTTCGTTCCGTTTCGTTACGTTGCAGAGGACATTCCAAAACGACCGATCTAATTTTTTGTGGAAAGGTATATGCTGAGTAGTGATTATTTCGGTGTTTAAAGAAAGCTGGAGAAATATGACTACTATTGGGCTACAGCGCTCTCAGATGTGCTTCGAGCGAAACAAACGGCACGTGAACCGCATCGAAATGAGCGGCCGCGGCTTCAGGCATCGGCTCCATTGCGCGTCAAGATTTCTGACCGCCACACTCGGCTAAGAAACAACATTGTCCCAGAGGAGGTGATATAGACTGACGGTCCGCGTGCCAGTTGTTTCGCTCGAAGCAAGTTTAAGAGCGCTGCAGTACGATAGCGCATGAGCGCAGTCGCGTGGCTTCATTTCATATTTCGCGTGCTTTCTTTAAAAGCCAGAAAATATTCACCAAGTAGCATGTACGTCGACAAAAAACAATTGCTTCAGTCGTTTTTAAATGTACTCTACGATGCGGCGGAACGCACAGGGCCCTAATGTGAATATTGAAAAAAAATATCGCATAACTGACCTTAGTTAATCAACCAAATTCAGCGCATTATGAAAATTACTGTAACTCACGCCACATGACGGTAAGCCACATGCCATTCAGTCGCGGTTAAACGCTTTTTTTAATAGTTGGTTCTACTTACGTGAAACACCCTGTATACTTATTCACTTTCATTTTTTTAATACTGAACCGCCTTGCTATGTTCCTTAGGCATGTTCGTTTTCCTGTTTTAGGTCACCGTAAAGTTTTTGCTTTTATTGCTACAAATAAGCAGGTAAGCAGGGCTAAACGTTGCAATAAGGTGAATAGCAGTGACATCCTGCGACGTTTTTTGTCTGGTACAATACATGTGGGAAGTTTCTGGGCGGCACAAGTGCTCTAACAGAAGAAATGGCAAAAGATTGCACGTTAGTGAATATGTTGCTAAAGAACGCGTTACGAAAGCAGATAAGTAGAACATGAGAAGTCATTGCAGTTTTTTGTCCTCAGCGAACTGCGTGCGCTCACTCCGATAGTTATCATCTTCACATGCTGCTTCTCAAGAAATATCGCTACCAGCGTTGTTGCTGCTCTGCAGCTGTCGGGCGATGCCTGTATTACGAAAGCTCTAACTACGCTTACTGACAAGGTGAGACTCTGCACCGGTATTTGTGCCATAGTGCGGAGACTTCTTATTGAAGTTCTTGCAATTAGGCGGCAACCTGCAACCTCGTCGCCATGTAGAGCAGTGACACCCATCATTTCCAAAAGTGCCAAGTAAAAACCACCAATAGCGTAGCTTATAAAGACCTGTCAAGAAAACAAATCCCAATAACTTCTTGGGAATGAAACTAACATAACCCTGAGCAAGAATGACAGAACTTTCGACATGGAAACAGATATTTCATTAAAATTGAACAATGATGGTAGCAGTTAAGACCGTTTCAATAAACACTTCTGTAAGAAGGCATTTGCGGCTTCATTTCAGATACCTATTATAGGAAATTTACAAATGTATCGAAGTATCTTAAGATACAATTGGGAAGTATCGTATCGGATACATTCCTTCCGGAAGTATCTTGCATCTGTATCTCCAATACTTCTCGCCGCCCGAGTATCTTGTATCGTATCGCGATACAATTTCAAAGTATCTTTGCCCAGCCCTGTGTATACCTCGCATTAGCTACAAGCCTCCATTCACCTGCACCTGTCACTGTGACGCGCTGCCAGGAATTCACAGAGAACCGAGGAAACTTCTTTTGTAACCTCTGTCTTTGTCGATTCCTGGCAGGGCGTTATAAGATGAAGTCGCACCAGCTGGCCCCCCGTGGAGCCTTATTAAACTCCGTTCATGTCTGAATTATTGCAGAAGGACCTAGCAAGAGGAATGGCTATGTTTGGTATGAATATAGCGTTGGTCCCTGCATTTTTTTTTTCAGAAAATGGTGGCTGAAGGGGCCGACTGGCTACTGTAGACCAGTGTGATTCAGAATGCAACGTTAAATCCGCCCCAAATAGTAACAAGCTGCGAGTATTCGCCCTTAGGACCACTGTGATGACACCGGTTGCAATGCTCGCCTGCTGACCCGAAAGTCGCGGGTTCCATTCCGGCCGGCGCGGTCGCATTTCGATGGAAGCGAAACGATGGAGGCACGCGCACTTAGATTTAGGTGCACGTTAATGAACCCCAAGTGTTCGAAATTTCAGGAGCCCCGTAATACTGCGTGCCTCATAAACATACCGTAGTTTTCGGCATGTAAAACCAGAACAATTCTAATTAGCATTCTTCATTGGCATACCTGTAAAATTTGTCGAAAAGTTTGTCGTCGTGTTCCATCTTCCTGAGCACGGCGTCCCATTGCTGGGGTTCAAGACTGGTCATGTTGTACGCCGCACGCGCGCTGTACTCAAGCTCCCACTTTGGTGGCATATCAGGATGCGCGTTGGCCGTGGTCAAGTTCAGCAGGTACGTGTGGTGATCCAGGAGTGACTGCAAACGAAACCATGCACTCATTAAAACGGTAACGGACAATCATACACGTTGAATACCCTCAAAAATCTAGTCGACGTGCTTTCACAAAAGTCTTGTCCCAAAGGAAGCGTCACCAACGCATCGCAAATCGCACTACGGCAACATACGCAGTGAATACCGCAGGAATATAACTGTCTAGTGATAATATATGTAATGTTTAATAAGAAGCAAACACAGACGTGCGCAAACTTTATTATAGTCCTGTAGTGGAACATGAATGGTAACATCGTGCTGAATGATAAACATCAAAGCTAGCGAGATAACCGTTTATTAACGCGATAGCGTTAAAGAGCTCGTTTCGCAGAAATTCCGGCGTCGGCGGCGGCGTCGTTGGTTGTGAGCGAAAAAATCATCATCTTGTTCGCGACCGGAAAATTGAGAAAGATGCAAATATAATAAATAATAGAAATTTCTGGGTCCGAGTGAGGATCGAACCCAGGCCGTCTGCGTGGTAAGCAGGTGTTCTACCACAAAGCCACGCTTCTGCTTGGAATGTCATTGAAAAGAACTTCCTCTGCTTGGAATTGCAGTGCAAATAACTCGTGCCTTAAAAACACACGCGTCCTGTATAAAGGCGTCGCAATACAACATGTAATATTCCAGAAATATTGCGTGGTACAAGCGTACATTGCCATCGGCCGTCAGAATATGTGAATATCATCACGACATCGTGGTTCAAAGCCGGCCACTCATTACAAAAGGCACACACGTTACTGCGCGTATTCCCTTAAGACCACGTAGTTGGGTGCTTAGCAAGTTCGAAAACATTTCCCGCTCATAATTGCTCGTGGTTTAAAGCATGCTACCCATTACATAGTATGCACTAAGTGACTGAAGTACGCACTAGGGAACAGGATATCGCTATCACGTTCCAACTCTTAAAGGCGAAGCTTAAGGGTCCCCCCAATTTTCGTGGAAGTGCCGACAAAAGCACCGACGTAAGCGCGGGACAATAATTGGGAAGCCAAGAAGTGGGGGGGCAGAAAACAGCGTTCATTTTCCATTTAGTGGCAAGCACACCGTGATGATCAACAGCTCATGTTGAAAGTCGGCGTTCTTTCCCGTGTCTCGATTTCTTTCTTCCACCTGCTGTTGGAAGTATCGACAATTTTTTTCTATATTGACGTCCCCCCACCGATACTGATGCTGCAATATGCTAAACATGTAACTCAACTGAACTATTTAATAAACGTGACCTGACTTGACTTGACTTGACCACGAAAGCTACAAATTTCACTCATATCTTTCATGAACTGTGGTGCTTATGCAGTGATATGGCTCAATTTACAACGTAAGAGTTTTTGAACTTGTGTAAGCGCTTGCTGATTATATAAACGAGACAGTGTAAGACGGTCTTACTTCATTATTGATCTAATTTTCTTTAGAGTGGCCACTCTGGTGAGGCGTTCGGCCCGGGTTCGAACTCCAGACCAGGAGAACTTTATCGCAAGGCAACATCAGGGACATCCGCATGGAATTTCGGACAGGTTCGAGCTATAAGAAAGGTCAACGGTAAAACACCGAGTAAGCGTACCCAGGACGCTCCAGGGTAACCGCCGTCCACAGTGAATACTCGGAACGCTGGGTGCCCCGAGCTGTAGGTCGTCAAGACTTGGCCCGAGGTAAGCCACTCCAAGCGCTCGCTTGGCGTCCGTGGAGTCGTAGGCCACCTCAAGCTCATCTTTGTGCAAGTGCCCAAAGAACTGGCCGCGGACTGTAGATTCATACCTGCGCACAACAATGTAAAATATTGAACTATACGTGTCCGTTATTTGTGAAACGGTGCCGTCAGTTAAGCTGAGCGTTTGAAGTATTCCAAGGGGTGGATAGACAGGTGGCGTTTCAATAGGGCATTTGTTTCCGGTTTCTAGAAAGACGATGGATCACTAGTGACCAGTATGACCAGCTGGAGCTTAGTTCCGGCATGTCATGTACTTTCAAACAAACGTGTGAATACTTTCAGATGCTTAAGCAGCAAACGTGCCGATGAAGAGCATTAGCAGTATGTTGTTTTGAACTAGTTGGTGAAGGTTCATAATTCAAAAAAAATCCTTACGGTGCAAACTATCACACGCAGACACAAAGCCACACCTGTCGCCGTGTTGTTGATTGCGTTCCTTTGTGTGCCGTGTTTTTGTTTGCGCCGTAATGTTTTTTTTAAAAAAGAGCACCTGGCTTGTTTCACCATCTGCTCCACCACTTGCATCGTAGTAACCAGATCTTTGATAACAATTAGCGGTTATTTATATAACTACTGTCTGTATGGTTCAATGTTCCATAAATTTTGCTTTCCGTGAGCAGCCGGCTAGTTCAGTGCGGAAGATAGTGCTGCTGTTTCGTCGTTAAAATATGAATACGAGTTTGCTGGCAAATATTTAGGCCCGGCTACAACTGTTTTGTTCGAGTCCCCACATGGAGCTTGCTGAGCACACTACAGTCACGATGGCGCTCCGGGCAGGCGTGCTGGCGAAAGGCCGGGCTTGCCCCCGTTTGCGTATACGCAAAGCGCGCAAGGCTGAGCGCCTGCAAATCATGGTCAAACACGATTGGAAACATTGCGGCGAGGACGCTCGCAAGAGGCCGCGAAGAACTCCCCTGATAGGCTATTTTCCCGCCTGGGCTCCGTGGCGCAGTGCCCTTAACCATTTGCTTAATTGGTGCTTGAATTGGTGTTCATAGTTCCAGAATCGCGTATTACTGATCGCACCTTGTGGACTCAAAATGAATCGGGAGTCGTCAACCACGACGTGCCTAATAATCATAGACATCAATCTGTTTGTCTATCTGCGTCTATCTGCATCCGTTGCGAAGGAAAAGCAGGTGATTGATTTTTTTTTAGGTCTAGCGGTCCCATATTACCGATTTCCCGCAATGTCTGTGTCCCCCAAGTGACGAGAACTGCTGTACACCTCGACGGAAGCGTGCTTGTTCTTAACGTATGGGTGGGTTCCAGGCGGCGACAATTCTGTACCTCCCACGGCAGCGGCGGATGCTAGACCAGTTCACGAAGGCTGTGGTAAGATAAGATTCGTCCAGGTACCCTCGCGAATGAATTGACATTTGGGCAAGTTGGAATTGGCTATGCATCTTTGAACTAGGCAGCGCAAGAAGCGAGGACACAAGAAAAGTACAACACACCAGTTATGCTGTACTTTTCTTGTGCCCTCGTTTCTTGCGCCGCCTAGTTCAAAGATGCATAACCCTCGCGGATCTTTGTGGGGCCACCTTTACAAGACGAGTGGCCCAAGAACTACCGCGCGAAAGGTCTGGGGTACTCCTCTAAACATTAGAGAATAAAGGTGGGTTCGCGGTCGCTAATGGGCATCGCGCACGGAACCTACCGAATTGGAAAGGGGTGTATTAACGCTTCCCCTTCACTGTTGTAGTTTTCGTACGTATCATAATTTTAAAATGACGAAACCTATGTGTTTGTTGATTATTCAATGAACTTCACCTACAAACACATTTATAACACTGTTGTTACAAACGCTCCATTAGTCTTGTCCTATTACGTCTCTGAACCAACTATTTCCTTCTAACCTGAGCTCCTCGACGCAGAACTACGTCAACAACATGCACGCACTAAAGATTTGCAAAAAGTTTGCACAAGGAAAAACCGTGAAACTGCCATTTTCATAATTATCTGCATGTAGCACTAAAAACCTTCTCACGTTGCTATTTACCTTTCCAGGATGCGATGGTAGTTCTCACTCCACACGTGCAGGCAGGTATAAACACCAGGAGGAACGTGCGCTATGATGTGCACCTGCGCAATGCCGTAAGAAATACCCGTATTTTACGTCGTCATGGAACCCCCCCACCCCCCCCCCCCACCCCCACCCCAACGCTGACGGGTCATCCTCCGGCAAGACGGAGCATTAATGAAGAATGATTCCTGAGCGTCAGTGGCACTCGACCCGACTGGCAAACCGGGACAGAGGAACAATACACTCGCAATATTCAAACAGAATCATTGAAGTAAGCAACGACAGTTTGTTTTCTTTCTGCGGGCAACTAGCTTTTCTGGCGTTACATAATTTACTCCAGAATACAGGTGCATTGCCGTGTGACTGGATGCCGTTAATGATTACTGATAATTTAAACAGGAGCTCAAAGCTTAGGTGTATTGCTGCTGCGATATCTACGTGCTGCTTGCAACGTACGGTCTGTTTTTATCAGCCACATCGTCCTGTGAGTAACGTGCTCCCTTACCACTTTGGGCAAGTACATTTGAAGTTTAAACTGTTGTTGGAATATTGAGAGCAAATAATCCTAGGCAGGCGCGGAAGGTAGGGGGGAAAGGGTGGGGTCCCTGTTAAATCATCTCAGGGGTCGCCAAGCCTGCCATACCTGTACCCAGTCAGCCCTTCTACCTTCATTGTTTCAAGTGCAGGTTTATGGCCAAGCAGGTTTTTGAGGATAGTGGCAGCCGAGAACTCCTGATGTTCCGTGCCAAGAACAGTTCACTTCTCCCGCTTAGCGCCGGGAAGCCGGGGACCAAAGGCAGGCCCGTCATTGGAAACTCTTCGTCCTTTCATTAACATTTTTGCATTCATTGCGAAGCTTATTTGCTTTCGCAGTCGACCAAGGAGGGAGGATAGGAGGGAGTGCTTCGGTGCTATTTGTATGCTCCTAACGGAGATCTTGCGCACGGCTATGTAAATCATTGTTGAAGAACGCTGCTCTAGCAGAACTTTAGCTTTGGGCGAGCAGGTTCACGGTCAAACTTTTTTGGGGAGCAGCGCTAAGGAACACACGGTGTCTACTATGTGTCTCTGTCCGTGTGTTCCTTAGCGCTGCTCCCCAAAAAAGTTTGAAGAACGTATTTCCTTTGTTTCGTGGCTGCTGCCTGCGCTTAAGCATATGGCATCAGTAATCTACCGACTCCACTGATTTTTATCTGTTTGACGTACGTGTAAAAAACTCCGCAACTACTGTGAGTAAAAGCGTTCAAAATTTAAGGTGCACTGACTCCGCTGCTATTCCACACAGTACCGAAGCAATCCTGGCATTCTGAATGCACTTCCAACTACATTGATGTGGTAACCATGTGGAAACTTTCCTGAATGACACTTTTCAGCTATGTTCTCAAGAACACGCACACAACAGCCCCGCAAACGTGAAGTCTAACCGCGATATGCACGTCCTTCCAGAAGAAACGAAATGAGATCATTGTTACATCTTTTCTCCGTGAAATCACGATCGTTTAGTAACCTTTTTTAGTTCAATAACATTTGCTGCTACTGGTTGCTGACGAAGCTGTATTATTTCAAACTGACATCCTGGTATAGCTTTTTCGCAGCCGTACATGGAACGTTACTTTTACCATACCACAAAGTTAAGACTCTTCTCATACTGATTCTTTGTATATCTGTGCGCTCTTTTGAAGCTTTTACCTCCACTTAACGCTCACTTTTTTAAACCAATCCTTTGGTACCCCCTAAAGTTCTCACTAATAAATGAACAGAACACTAAACTAACATGCGCATAGTTGGGCTGGGTGGTTACCAAGAATTGCGGCATTGTTACACTTCTTTTTTTGCACTGTGAATACAGTGTCCTATATATCAATCAGCTCATTCTCTTGAAAACGCAACCTTTTAGCTTCAAGGTAGTCTGTATGTTTTTTGCTTTTTGTTTTTGTGACATAACAATTATTTAATATAGGCTGTCACAAACTGAAGTCTTCCGCTTTCTCCTACTTTTCAAAGGCAGAGAAGTCTTAATGTACAGCTTTCTTCTCAATTTGTTAATGAGGTTTTTCTGAGACCCCAGAACAGTAAAAGGAACCATGCACGAATGTCAAAAACCTGATGCATAAAGTGCGCGAATGTTTTCAGGTCAGTATCAGCAGCACTTCCTGTTACCTCGAAACAAATTATCAGCAAGTCGTTCTCCTGTTTAGCAGCGCTTTTCTCCGGAAGAAATACGTTAGATGAAAATGTCACTTCCGTCCCGTCCATTCGACGCATTTCTCTATGGAATGACGGCCTGAATATTAACAAATAAGAATTCTACAACCCCTTCTGGTAGCTTGCCTTGAATTTCTCAAGTAAATGTGACGTCAAACAGTTGAAACTGCTACTAACTACAGTTGTGCGAATATTCGAGTTTCGAATTCGAATCGAATATTACCTAATCAAATAGTTCGATTTCACTTTCGAATACCTAGTAATCGATGTTTCGAATAATTCGACAGGACGAATATATAAAACGCGACAAACGCCAATGGTGCAACTTGGTTAGGGTGGGGTGGCTGTATAGTGACGCTGAACGTCGTTACAGTAGGCCTTTCGTTACAACTTTCACCGATACCCTGTTTCAAAAGCGAGCGCATGTTTATTCTAAAGGAGAAAAAAAAAGCACATGAGAAGACTGTGAAACACTTCACGACTCCTCTTTCGAAACAAAGGCACGGATTTCTTGCGTAGTTCGGTCGCACATGCCGCAAGCGCCGCAAAACGTCCCGATTTTGGCCCGCGACAAACTCGGAGATTGGTTTCACATGCGAAAATTCGTTGACGCTGTGCATTCGCCACTGCCGCACCACATGACTCATTCAAAAAAATCCCATCGTTCCGACGCGCCGTTAAAACACCGCTGACAGCCGAACGGGCCCCCGAAGTCTTTTGGGACCCAGAGCACCCACGGCGATGCAGCACAACATTACCGTTGTCAGATCAGTACTGTGCGACCATAGGGGAAATAAAAAAAGTCACAGTTTCACCACAAGGGTGAAGCAATGAATGCGATAGCAACAAATTATAATGTTATACGAAGTGAGGCTGGCAGCTAACTCTTTTGGATCCGATCTCACGCAACTGCAGAAGAGTGGTAAGTTGGGCCAGTTGGTAATGATCCATTATGTAACTGCGCAAAAACGGACGGTAACACGAAAGAAGAGAAGGCACAAACAGGCGCAGACTATCAACTGAAGTTTATTGCGGGAACAGGGCAATATATAAAGGGCAGTAAAAAACAAGAGATGGCAAAAGGGAGGGAGAAAAGGCAAAGGGTATCCATATCAACAAAAAATCAAGGCCACATCAACCATAGCACGTGCGTTATACAAAACCTAGATAACTGAGCTCTTTGTCATGCAAAGCAACAGAGGGCACACTGACGCACGACTCAGATTCCCTGTGAATGTGCGCAGCCTCAATCAGTTCGCGCGCTCTTTGATTCTTATGTTTGAACAACACAGAAGTGTCATTAAAGAGCGGTGCGCAACTCTAGAAAACGCTGCTTTAAGAGCATACGGCCGCTCCAGGGACACTGCTCACCACATTCTCTTCGCGTTGAGAGCGCAGCACGTAGAAGGGTACACCGGCCCCCCGCTGTCGGCCGCCGAGAAGGGGAGATAACGCGCGCGCCCGCGACGACCGCGCTCGTAAAATCGAAGGTCGCTCGAGGGACCCCCCCCCCTAGCGTTTTTTCACGCTCACGAATGACGGGCGGGGCCGGTTATATATATACATATACATATACGGGGGATGACGGCGGCGGCCAACGGCGACGCCGACGGCAAAAACCAGCCGAGAGTGTCCATATAATTGCTATCGCAATAAAACTAGCTTCCATTAGCCGTTCGGAACTTAGGAGTGGCGCTTTTGACTGGAATGGCAGCCCTTCTATCGACATGCTTGCGCGGCCACGAAAGCTGGAAACGCTCCTGGTTAGGTGCGTAATAAAGCTGTCACCAAGCCGCAGCAACCCGTATTTTTCCTTTGTCTTGCCGTAACTGGCGCTACACGTTTCCTGTGAATATACTATTAGATATTCGATTCGATATTCGATATTTTCGGCCACTATTTGGCACTATTCGATTCGAATTCGATTCGAGTTGAAATTTCCTTATTCGCACAACCTTACTACTAACATCATGACGTTTAAATCCTTCTGGCATTAATTTCAACGGCTTATTAAGTCAGTGCCACGGAATCGCTCCTAATTTATGAAATATCTCATGAAACCAATCTGAGGGTTGAAGTTTCCGTCTTGGGACGTTAAACCCCAGATATTATTATTATGAAGTTTCCGTCCCTACTGGCGGTGAGTTATCTTTATGTTCACTTTAATTCATTTCCGTTTATTTCACAGTTACGTTACTACAGTTAAAAAACTACCAATAATGTACACTACGCCTTCATTGACTTCATTGTCTTTTGGGCTAATTAGATTGCACCTAACAAGAACACGGGCCCTTCACTAATTCCCCTTTCGTTCATTCATAGCGAGGGTTGCGTTCCGCATTCTTGACGCCTTCAGGTATTATGCGAGGGCATATTGGTGAGCCCTACGCCGTCGTGGTTTTAGGGGGCGAAGCACCTTAGGGCCGAGGCTTGTCCGTCCGCGGTGTCCGTCACGGGGACATTCGTGGATGTGAGACAAAAAAAAGGTATAACAATAGACTAATATCAATCGTAATTGTAACCGAACAATATCAAACACTTACAAGCAGAAATCCTTTATACTAGTCGGCGACTTCAACGTACACATTATGGACCTTAGGACCTAGCTTTGTCGTCGACTCTCCCTGTCCGCTGTCATGGTATATAGAACATCGTTGCTTATAGTCGAAACATATGTGTGTATGTGAATAAAAAAATGTTTACAATAGAAGAACATCAATCATAACTGTGACAAAACAATATAAGACACCTACAAGCACAAACCGTTTGTCTTAGTCGGCGACGTCAACGTACACATTATGGCCACTTTAATGTCACTTTATGTCGCTCAAGTTTACATTTTATGCGGCAACGCTCGGGCAACGTATGGTTACTCCCCCATACGATACCCAGAGCTTCGCCCACTCGTCATGATTCACTTCGTAGAGATGCGTGGACCTTTTTGCTCTCTGGCAGCAGCAGCCGAAGTCCGACCTGTACCTGCTCAGGCCGGCTTCGCACCTCTACCTTCTACGACAACGGGCGAAGTTCAGTGGAGGCTGAGATTAGCTGAGGTAGTCTCGCAGCGCTAACTGGTGGCGTTCGCAAGGGTCACTTCGCTGCGGCATTCCTAAATTGCGACACTATCTCTATCAAGAACGTAAGGTCAGGAAGTATAGCAGCCTTCAGCGCGCTAGAAGCCTGCGCGCGGTGGTGGTCTGATGGTTAGCGCATCCTGCTGCTGTGTCCAAGTACAGAGGTGTTGCAGGTTGGATTCCTGGATCACTCGGAAAATCGCCAAGGATCTATTCGGCAATGGAGTCCCAGCAGCCACGCTCAGGTAAACACGGACGGGTTCGCAAAGCAAGCTTCCCTTTAACGAAGGTGTGCATCACTACCACTGTGCACCTTGCCGTCCCCAACAGCTGTGCAAAATGTTCGAAGGGTTCTTTACTTATTCTCTCCGTCTACATACAATGTTAATATTTAGAGCATATAAGCATATAGTAATATATAATGCATATATAAGCATATATATTGACAGCGTATATAATGATAAAATGTATAGGCTATACTAGAGAACTACGAACAGTGGAGAGCGTGGTTTCTGCGCAGCTTAATATTAAACAAGCAGTGGGCCCGACAAGGGTAACTGTGACATGTCAAGAACACCGCTCCCTGGACATCCAGCTTTCTCGCATTACGCTCTTTCCTTTTCGCTATAGATTGTGACAAAGAAAGCGCTCCATATTTCTTATATCAGTCAGTGAGGGGCGCTAACCCTATTTGAAAAACTTGACGCTAAAAACGGGTCAATTAGTAAACCCCAGATCATATTCATTTGGTTTTTGGCGGCACAAATTACATTATGGTTTACAGTGTGATGTTCCAATTAGAAAAAACTTCCCCATTTCCCGCTAAAGGGAACCATGTGTGGATGCGAAGCAGCGGGGAGAGATAATTAGCTTCAGAGGGAGGAACGTCGCCACTCTTGTTTCACGGCAGCGGTCCGGGCGCTCATCGCGGCGCTGCACAGGAGAGAGAATGAGGCGCGCGCGCTCCGTCATTTTCATACCGCGGAACTACCGTGGCGCCCCCCAGCGGAGTATGCAGCTGTCGCACCACCTGTCGTGCGCGCCGCTCCGTAGAGGATTCCTAGAGGACAGGACGGGGGGGGACCGCAGGAGAGGAGAGAGAGAGGGGGGAAGGGACGTGCATGCGCTGTGGGGGTGTGGGACGCGGGAGCCGCTCCGTAGAGTAGAGGATTCCTAGAGGAGAGAGGGGGGAGATGACGCGCATGCGCTGTGGGGATATGGGACGCGGGCGCCGCTCCGTAGAGTAGATGATTCCTAGAGTAGAGAAAGGGGGGTGAGCGTAGGAGAGGACAGGGGGGAGGGGACGCGCATGTGCTGGGGGGGGTGTGGGACGCCGGGGCCGCTCCGTAGAGTAGATGATTTCTAGAGGAGATAACGGGGGTGAGCGTAGGAGAGTAGAGAGAGAGAGGGCACGCGCATGCGCTGTGGTGGTGTGGGACGCGGGTAGCAGGGACGGACAAAGCCCCCTCCAACCACATGCAAGCAAGATCAAGGAATGGGGTCAACCTGGGCGACAGACACCACCTGCCTAGCCATTGCTAAGCAGCCTCTCTGTGCTCTCGGCCATGACTCTGATGACTGTGGTAGTGGTTGACGGCCTTCTGGTTGACAGTGTTCTGGTTCGCATAATGGGTGCTTCCCTACTTCATGAAAGTGGGCGGACGCGGGACGCCGGACGCGCGACGCGGGAGGGACGGACATAGCCCCGAACATAAGATGCTTCGCATCTAATAACATTCGTACTCACCTTCTCGCCCTTACCTTCGGATTCGTGTAGTTCATCCACGAGCCACGCGAGCTGCTGTGCCGGGTCTGTGGCATTTCTCGAGAGACAGCTGCGTTTGCAGAAACCAATGATAAGTAGGTGAACATATGTGAACAATGAGCAGTGTGGATCTGAATATATTCGCTGCTCGAGATGGGGCTGCACAGCGCCATATCGCACCACGTGGAACGCCCAAGCCAGCTTACGAGCACATAGTAAAATGCGTCGTGCACATTGTTGACATGAAATGCTACATGCGCGACACACCTACAAGCACCCGTCATGGTAGCTTAGAGGTTCAGGTGGTGCGCTGCTGAGCTCGGAGAGGCGGTTTCATTCCCGGCCACAGCTGCCTCATATTTATTGAAGGAGGGATGAAAGAACAGCCGTGTACTTAGATCTAGGAGCATGTTGTAGAACCACGGGTTTCAGTGAAATTCAACCCGAGGTCCCCTGAAACAACTTGCCCTTACGGCAAAACTGTGACTTTTTAGATGCGAAGCATCTTATGCTCGGGGTTCTGTCCGTCCCTCCCGCGTCCCGCGTCCCGCGTCCCGTGTCCGGCGTCCCGCGTCCCCCGTCCCCCGTCCCGCGTCCGGCCACTTTCATGAAGTATGGAAGCACCCATTATGCGAACCAGAACACTAGTAATATGAAGGCCGTCAACCACTGTCACAGTCATCAGAGTCATGGCCGAGAGCACAGAGAGGCTGCTTAGGAATGGCTAGGCAGGTGGTGTCTGTCACCCAGGTTGACCCCATTCCTTGAGTCATGACCGAGAGCACAGAGAGGCTGCTTAGCAATGGGTAGGCAGGTGGTGTCTGTCGCCCAGGTTGACCCCATTCCTTAATCTCGCTTGCATGTGTTTGGAGGGGGCTTAGTCCGTCCCTCCTTCTCGCGTCCCACACCACCACAGCGCATGCGCGTCCCCTCCCCCCTCTCTCTCCTACGCTCACCCCCTTTCTCTCCTCTAGGAATCCTCTACTCTACGCAGCGGCCCGCGCGTCCCCTCTCCTACGCTCACCCCCTTCCTCTACTCTAGGAATCATCTACTCTACGGAGCGGCGCCCGCATCCCCACAGCGCATGCGCGTCCTCTCCCCCTCTCTCCTCTAGGAATCCTCTATTCTACGGAGCGATTCCCGCGTCCCACAGCGCATGCACGTCCCCTCCCCCCTCTCTCTCACCTCCTACGGTCCCCCCCCGTCCTTTCCTCTAAGAATCCTCTACGGAGTGGCGCGCACGACAGGTGGTGTGACAGCTGCATACTCCGCTGGGGGCGCCACGGTAGTTCCGCGGTATGAAAATGACGGAGCGCGCGCGCCTCATTGTCTCTCCTGTGCAGCGCCGCGATGAGCGCCCGGACCACTGCCGTGAAATGAGAGCGGCAACGTTCCTCCCACTCAAGCTAATTATCTCCCCGATGCTTCGCATCCGCAGATGGTTCCCTTTAGCGGGAGATGGGGAATTTTTTTTCTTTTCATCGTACCGCGCGTCGACAACCCAACCGGCAGAACAACTTATCCTCAGTATAATTTAGCAACACCGCCAGAAACATCGCACAACATCTTACCGGTTCCAAGTGCTGCAGTAGTTTGTATTGACAGAAAGTATCTTGAGCCCTGGGTATGGTCTCGCTGAATAGTAGCCCGCCCTGAAATGAGAACGAAATTCAACATCGGTATCGTGATCATGTGTTTCCATCGCTTTTTGAGCATGCAGCATACCATATACATTTATCTCCGAGCCATCGAAGTGATTATGACGAGGTGCTTTATTGCTATCTATTGCTATCGCCAGAATAGTCTCGCCGCTGTAACTAAAAAGTGTGAGGTAAGCAAATCGCATCGACCTAAACGATCGTGTCGAGAGGCGTTTCGCGAGGAGCTCACCTTCGTACGGTGTCGGTGGCAGACGGGGACGGCCATCGAGACCACTGGTCTGCGAGGGCGTCGAATATCCAAGCGGCCGACATGTTGCCTTTTTCTTCAGGTAGCGGGAAACTGCGGATGTCACATAGAAATACATGAGGACCGCGAATTTATACTCCCCACCTCGACTACAACGTAGCTATCGTTTTGAGCGAAGCTTTTGCGAGTTACAGGTTTCAGTAGCGGAAGCGGCGGCTGCACAGCTGGCGAAAACCCAGCGCCGGCGAGTGTACAGGAATGTGGGTTCAGAGGAATAGGGCCTCGAAGGTGCGCAGGTCGCATGTGTACGTGTATGCGTCGTTTTCTAATAACTGATGCCGTATCGATCGTGGGCTTGTCAGAGATGAGCCGTTTCTGATGTGGCAATCTGAGCGTTTTATCGTGATAACTTGTCATTCCACGTCGTCACACGTCACTATTGCCCTTCATTTCTGCATTTTATTGTTTCTCGTATTACCGTCATTGGTGCCTGTAGCAACGGAAGTGTTGCGCTGATAAGCACATGAATGAATGTCCCATTCCCGGCGGGGAGGAAGGAAAAAGTTCGGGAGTAAGAATTGCGCAATAGGAAAGAAAGAGAGAAAGAAAGAGAGAAAAAAGAGAAAGAAAGAGAGAGAAAGAGAGAGAGAAAGAAATAAAGAGAGAAAGAAAGAAAGGACGAAATAAAGAAAGAAAGAAAGAGAGATAGCAAGAAAGGAAGAGAGAAAGAAAGAAAGAGAGAAAGAAAGACAGAAAGAAAGGACGCAAGAAAGAAAGAGAAATAGAAAGAAAGAAAGGAAGAAAGAGAAAGAAAGAAAGAGAGAAAGAAAGAAAGAAAGAGAGAAAGAAAGGACGAAAGAAAGAAAGAGAGATAGAAAGAGAGGAAGAAAGAAAGAAAGAGAGAAAGAAAGAAAGAAAGAAAGAAAGAAAGAAAGAGAGAACGAAAGAAAGACAGAAAGAAAGAGAGAAAGAAAGAAAGAAATAGAGAAAGGAAGAAGAGAGAACGAAAGAAAGACAGAAAGAAAGAGAGAAAGAAAGAAAGAAATAGAGAAAGGAAGAAAGAAAGAGAGAACGAAAGAAAGACAGGAAGAAAGAAAGAGAGAAGGAAAGAAAGGGAGGAAGAAAGAAAGAGAGAAAGAAAGAGAGACAGAAAGAAACAAAGAGAGAGAAAGAAAGAAAGGAAGAAAGAGAGAAGGAAAGAAAGAAAGAAATGACGCAAGAAAGAAAGAAAGAGAGAAAGAAAGAGGAAAAGAAAGAGAGAAAGACAGAAAGAGAGAAATAAAGAAGGAGAGAAAGAGAGAAAGAAAGAAAGAGAGAAAGAAAGAGAGAAAGAACGAAACAAAGAAAGTAGGTCAACGTATGTATACTGCGCGGTAGTAAACACGGACGACAAGAAAACACAAGGACAAGCGCAGACTATCAACTGAAGGTTTATTTTTCACGAACCACATATATGTGACTGAAACAGAAAAAGAAAACGCAAAAAACCTACAAAAAATGATGATTTAGCTCCTAACGATCAACAAAACTTGAACGTTTGATAAAAGCAGATTCATGGTCCATGTGCGCCACTTGCCAGATACCGTAGCTCTTTATCTAGGAGAGCTAACGACGGTTTGCTTACGCAGTTTCCTGGTTCCCGTGCCATTTTTTCCGCTTCAACGATCATACGGGTATGATCGTCTTTGTGCCTATACATTATGACCGTGCTTTCGAACTGCACATGGCAGCCACACTTACTGACATGCTGAGCCAAAAAAACCCTCATTGCCATTGCGTACATTGCGTGCGTGCTCGCGCAGGAGCTCATTTAGGCATCTCCCAGTCTGCCCGATGTAACCATGATCGTCGAAGCGGAAAAAAATGGCACGGAAACCAGGAAACTGCGTAAGCAAACCGTCGTTAGCTCTCCTGGAGATAAAGAGCTACGGTATCTGGCAAGTGGCGCACATGGACCATGAATCTGCTTTTATCAAACGTTCAAGTTTTGTTGATTGTTAGGAGCTAAATCATCATTTTTTGTAGGTTTTTTGTGTTTTCTTTTTTCTGTTTCAGTCATATATATGTAGTTCGTGAAAAAATAAACCTTCAGTTGGTAGTCTGCGCTTCTCCTTGTGTTTTCTTGTCGTCCGTGTTTACTACCGCGCAGTATACATACGTCGATCATGAATCACCAACTGCCCAATCGTCCACCTTGAAAGTAGGTCCAGGCATGCACACGCCGAGCTTTGCTTACCCCCATTTTGCCTATAGAGGAAGGGCTCATAGTTTTTAATTTTCTTAGAACACGGAAAATCGAGGCATAGTCGCGGGGAGAGCACAGTGGAGGGGGCCTGTGGCATCATACGCATATTTTTGGTCGTACGTGCTTTCAATGCCTGGAGGACTTCGGAAACTTCGACCATCTGGTGTTCTTTAGCGTGTACTGACATCGCACACTGGGTGGGCCTCAAACATTTTCCCTCCATCGAAACGTGACCGTGCCGACCGGGCTCCAACCCGCGACTCTAGAGTCAGCAGCCGAGCACTGTTATCACTGTACCACCGTGGCGGACTCCAGTTCTATCGAGTAGCGTTAGATGAGTTGCGTTAGATGAGAGCAGAGCAAGCTTCAGAGGGGCGTACCAAGGATTTTATTTCTGGAATGGTCTGACCCGCCCTTATGTAAGTGTGTATGTATGTGTATGTTTGTATGTGCGCGGGCATACGACCATACAAACGGTCGCGATTTCGAGGGGGAGGGGTGGTTAAGATGTGGCAGGCATGTCCGATACTCCGCCTATATATCGATAATTTTGGTAAATCACTTTGCGCAGAAACTTGTGTGCAAGTCAACGAGGCAGCAGCATCATTCATTAGCCTTCCGCTAATTGGATACATTTCCCTCGCTTCACATGGAGGTTAAATCAATAAGAAGGTTCCGACTGGTATAGATACAGCATCTGATTTCGGCGTGATGCTCACCAGTGGACAGGGTGTACTTCATGGTTTCCGACCGCCGGGTAAACTGGCACGCCAGGCAGGAACTTGGCGATAGAGTCGGCCGTGTACTTTGCCAGGGCGATGTTTCCCTCTCGAGACTGGTTCACGTCGTGGGGCACCATGTCGCCCCGTCCATATCACGTAATCCACCTGCAATAATGGCATCCGACTAAGAACGACTCGAGTGCATGTGTGTGCCCATTGTTGTGATGACTGCGTAAAAGTCTTAGCAGACAATGGCAAAGTACATGGTTACCTCCTTTCCTAAATTCGTCGTGCCATTACTTCAGGTACCATCAATGCGGTGAGTACAACAACGCAGATGAGTCCCAATACCATTGATATTTGAAATTACTAGTAGTCGACAAACAAGGGAAACGATAGCCTGGAACCTTTAGTCTGCAGCTAGCCAACGCTTAGATGAGGGGCTGTTACTTCGCCAGGCGCTGTTCACCAATGATCCTGTGATATGATATACCTACAGCGTGGGCCCATACTAAGACTTGCACAGTCGCTCTACCGACGGATTTTAACGCGATCTCGTTTCACAGAAATTCCGGCGTCGGTGTCGGTGTCGGCGGTTGTGAGCGAAAAATCATCGTCTTGTCCGTGACCGAAAAATCGAGAAAGATGCAAATAACATAAATAATAAAAATTTCCGGGTTCGAGTGAGGATCGAACCCAGGCCGTCTGCGTGGCAAGCAGGTGTTCTACCACACAGCCACGCTTCTGCTTGGAATTTCAATTGAAAAAAGAACTTCCTCTGCTTGGAATTGCAGTGCAAATAACTCGTGCTTTACAAACACACGCGTCCTGTATAAAGGCGTCGCAATACAACATGTAACATCGCAGTAATATTGCGTGGTACAAGCGTACATTGCCATCGGCCGTCAGAACATGTGAATATCATCACGACATCGTGGTTCAAAGCCGGCCACCCATTACAAAAGGCACACACGTTACTGCGCGTATTGTCCCTTAAGACCACGTAGTGCATGCATAGCAAGTTCGAAAACATTTCCCGCGCATAATTGCTCGTGGTTTAAAGCATGCTACCCATTACATAATATGCACTAAGTGATTGAAGTACGCACTAGGGACAGGATATCGCTATCGCGTTCCGCTCTTAAAGGCGAAACTTAAAGGTCCCCCCCCAATTTTTAAAAAATACAACCGGTTATAGCGTGTCTCGATGCGAAATTAATAACTGGATGCTCGAGGAGCGTAAAGCAACATTTCACCAACTTGGGTGCCACTAAACTGGATTGGGCAAAAGAGACTTCGTGACCGGAATCACTTTTTTTTTTTCGATCTCATTTTTGGAACGCTGTATCCACCTTCTAAATTTCAGTAAAATGTAACAAAGCTGCTGTATTAACGTCGTCTAGAAGTGTACCGATGTGGGCTTGTTGAATTTTGAAAAGGCAATATCTTAGCGCTGGTGAAGATGAGGACCACAAGGAAGAGCAATGAAGAGGCAGGCTGCAGACTCGTCAAGAAAGTCTTGAATGAAGGACGGGATTGCGCAATTCCTATGTCTGGGGCGGATATTCGAAATATTGTAATGCAAGGAGCTAACCACTGTTCTATGGAGATGTGGTTTCATAGCACTGAATTAAAGCAATCATTATTTGATGAAGTCTATCCACAAATAAAATTCTCAAGAGCGGCAGATCTCCCACGACACATAGAGACGTTACGCCACAGACTTCAACTGGAAGTAGCATATACAAACAGCTTCCTGCACAAAATACACCGATCCAGTTCACCGGAATGCTACTGTGGTGACGAATATGACAATGTTTGGCATATTCTTTTGGAGTGCGTAAAGTACGCGAATGAAAGGGAAAAATAAAGAAGTAAATTAGCAAGTTTGGACAGGCGCCCCCCTCACATTACAGAAATTACTTGGACCGTGGCCTGAAATGCATCTTCCGAAAAACGCAAACATCTTCCTGAAAGATTTCTGAGTGGACACCGGACTGGATAAGCGCTTGTTATATACAGTTATGCGTTGTTATGTACGGAATGATGTGTTAGCTCATATAATGTGGGCAGAACTAGAAATGTGTGCGCCTGCACGCTTTGTTGCAATGTGAACTTCTGTAAACACACTGTACGTTACCATGTTATCTTAACTTGTTTCAGTGTGCTGTATATGTTTTTTTAGCTGCTCATTGTTTATTTTGGGTAACGTTTTTTTTTCCTTTTTTTTCATTTTTTTTCTTCTTTTTTTTTCGATGCAGAATATATAGAAATGGAGTAACCGAGGTAATATAACCTCAACCTTCCGCCGGCGAACCTACAACATCCTAATCCTAACCTCAACCTCTCCACAGCAAGACAGTCATAACAGAACAGAACAGAAAAGGAGACACTGGACACATGGGCGCTACTCACAACAATAAAGTTTATTCCTTGATGAGATCGAACAAAAGTGCCTTCAGATACACGTCACAAGATCATGTGACCTTCATACCATCCAAGAACCAGAAAAAACCGCGCCAATCAACAGAAAAAATGGCACTTGAACGGGATCAGACAAAAAAATAAAATAAATTTTTACGGTTTGCGCAAGAAACGGCTTTCTTTGTCAGAGAGAGTTAAGGAATGTTGGCAAACGTAATATAACGTTGGCTTTGTGATTCAGTAAATGAAAGGCCCAAGATGTGGATCCATTCGCTTGATGATTGTGTACCGTTTTATAAAAACAAACAATGCCTCTCTTCACATAAACACGGCTAAACCGGGAACCTTTAGACGGTCTCATCCTCCCCTGTTGGCATAATCTAGGCTGATAATGATAATGCTGATGAAAATGTATTTCGTCGGTATTTTTAACCCCAGACATTTCACTAGCAGAATATTAATTTTCTGGGGCATAAAGCAACGCAAACGAGAGAGTACGCCTGCTTTTTCTTTAAAAAAAATAATTGAATGTGTTTTCATATACATCACAAACACAGAAAAAAATAGAATAACGAATGTAGGCTGAAACAGGCGCTTTAAATATTTGATTAGTAATGTTTGGCAATCCAAATCAAGTTATCATTTAACTAAAGCTTCTACTAATGTGTCCCTACAGAAATTAATGGAAACATACACCTGCTACTCGGCCAATCTCGTGCATTGGGTATGAGTCATGGTCAGAGGACAACAACGACGAGTACTCACCTTGTGGTGATCCCTCACTTCCTGCAGCATGCTCTCGAATGTCCTGGCAGGCAGGTCACACCTGTGCAGGTCACCCCAGTGGCCAGCGCGAATCTTGGCCTTGCCGCTGTCCTCGCGGCAGCACAGGATTTCGGGGCAATCGGCCCGGCTTCCCTCCGCGTATCGCATGTCCACGTGAGTGTCGGTGATGTGCAGGAAACGCAGCTTCGGGGCATCCGCCTATCCGGGAGGAGTGAGACACAGAACGTAAATATCGCGTCTAAGCTCTTAGCGGACACTCCCGAATTTCTCTTATTTGTTGTAGTACGGCTGCCGTGCCTAAAGGAAGTATGCCGCGTGACCAAATATTCCATTGGTCGAATTGTCCGCGTAAACTGCATAAGCAGGTGTTCTCTGTTAATGGGTCACGATACCACCGAACACGTTCTACTGTACACACCGTAAAACTGAATGCAGAATAAGGGATATACGATACGCGTGCTGTATCGCCTGTGGCGCGAGTCCCATAATTAGCGTACCATTTTTGCGCTGTTTACAGCAGATATGTGCACCGTGGGTTATGAGGACCGCCTTTGCAGATGGCCCCCCCCAGCAGCCATGTCCACCAGCTATATTTCATTAATGGGTGTCCAGTGCGCTGTGCACGTATGGCTTAGCAATGTGTGAACACAGGGACACTCTACCTTGGGTTTCGGAGGCACGGGATCAGGCTTCCTCGTATTAGGTAGCGCGATGGTCCAGTTGAGCTCCCCCTTGTCCCCGCACTCTCGTCCCAGCACCGAGCTGCACACCTCGTGGGCGCTCAGCGAAGTCCGCTTCATGACGTCAAAGAACTCGGCCTGCGTCCACAAAGTGCGATTGCGTGTCACGTAGTGTTTCGGTCGCAGAAAAAACTTCCCCACCTCCCGCTAAAGGGAACCATGTGTGGATGCGAAGCAGCGGGGAGATAATTAGCTTGAGCGGGAGGAACGTCGCCGCTCTCGTTTCGCGGCAGCCGGTCCGGGCGCTCATCGCGGCGCTTCAGAGGAGAGAGAATGAGGTGCGCGCGCTCCGTCATTTTCATACCGCGGAACTACCGCGGCGCCCCCCAGCGGAGTATGCAGCTGTCACACCACGTGTCGTGCGCGCCGCTTAGTAGAGGATTCCTAGAGGAGAGGACGGGGGGGGGACCGTAGGAGAGGAGAGAGAGGGGACGTGCATGCGCTGTGGGGATGTAGGACGCCGGAGCCACTCCGTAGAGTAGAGGATTCCTAGAGGACGCGCATGCGCTGTGGGGATGTGGGACGCCGGCGCCGCTCCGTAGAGTAGATGATTCCTAGAGGAGAGATAGGGGGGTGATCGTAGGAGAGGAGAGAGGGGGGAAGGGACGCGCATGCGCTGTGGTGGTGTGGGACGCGGGAAGGAGGGACGGACTAAGCCCCCTCCAAACACATGCAAGCAAGATCAAGGAATGGGGTCAACCTGGGCGACAGACACCACCTGCCTAGCCATTGCTAAGCAGCCTCTCTGTGCTCTCGGCCATGATTCTGATGACTGTGGTAGTGGTTGACGGCCTTCATATTACTAGTGTTCTGGTTCGCATAATGGGTGCTTCCCTATTTCATGAAAGTGGCCGGGACGCGGGACGCCGGACGCGGGACGCGGGAGGGACGGACATAGCCCCGAGCATAAGATGCTTCGCATCTGAAATTTGCAGCATAGGGTGAGAAATTAAATGTGGAAGATTTAGTACTAATAACTGTAGCAGCCAACCCGCCGAATGACGACGGCAGGTACAAAAAAGTCACAGTTTCGCCACAAGGCGAAGCAATGAATGCGATAGCAACAAATTGGAATGTCAAGCCGCGAATGGCAAGCAGGTCGAAACGTGCAGCGCGCTGCTCACGCACACATGACGCACGAAAACAACACGCACAGGACGAGAGTGAACTAAAAACATTCACAGCTCGACACTTAACGCTCTGCTCAACCAAAAACGACGCACGAAACGTACTCACAGGTACAGACGAGCGCGAACTAACAAGTGTCACAGTTGTTACTGCGCTGTGTTTGAAAAGCATGCTCTTTTCGCAAACGGGGGGACTGCAGCGAGCGATGTGACCTTCGCGCGCCCGGTAACTACAACGCTATCGTTCCGCAGAAAGCCCCATTCTACGCCACCGCGAGATAAGCGCGCGCGCCCACGGGCATCCACCCTCCCCCCCCCCCACCCCCCACCTTCGGGTGAAGCGCGCCGGAGAGCTAGGAGCGCCTGAGAGCGCGCGTCGCGACGAACGCCGGGGCGCCCAGCTAAGCCCCGCCGAGCGCGGCCTTTGCGCCATCTCGCTGGTAATGCTGAAAACACGCTGAAAACTCGCTGTATATAAATAGCTCGCCGTTTGAACGTTCAAGGACGTTCGCCTTCGTGGCTGAGTGGTTAGCGCCGCGCGCTGCAGAGCGAGAGGTCCCTGGTTCGATGCCGCGCGTCGGAAACATTTTTCTGAATTATTTTTCTTTGAGGTTTTTATAAATATATAGATACATATATATATATATATATATATATATATACGGGGCATGACGCCGACGGCGAAAACCAGCTGAGAGTGTCCATATAATTGCTATCGCAATTAAAACAAAAAGTCACAGTTTCACCGCAAGGGTGAAGCAATGAATGCGATAGCAACAAATTCTAATGTTATTCGAACTGAGGCTGGCAGCTCTCTCTTTTGGATCCGATCTCACGCAACTCTACAAAATGCTTGTTTAAGAGCATACGGCCGCTCCAGGGACACTGTTCGCCGCCCGCTGTCGGCTGCTGAGATTGCGAGATAACCCGTGCGCCAGCGACGACCGCGCTCGTAAAACCAAAGGTCGCAGTGGCTGCATGAGGGACCCCCCCCCCCCCCCATCGCGTCTTTCCGCGCTTGTTAAAGACGCGCGGGGCGTTTCCTCTCTTCTTGAGCATTCCCCGGCCGGTCGAACAGGCGGGGGGGATATTATCGCATACGCCTCGGAGCAACGGAGATGGGCCGGCTCGTTTGATGTCCGCTTCAGCCGCGTTTGTCGCCCCCCGCTCCCGAGCTGTTACCCGCGGGTGGAACATACGATGCGCTGGGGGATCTATCAATTTGGACTTCATAGGCGAAATGACGGCGGTGGCGCCGGCGACGGCAACGGCGACGGCAAAAACCCGTCGAGACTGTCCATATAATTGCTATCGCAAAAAAAAAGTATCAGCCACCACAGGCTTTACGATAGAAGCATGAATGTATGAAATCACAGGAATTACATTAAACCACACTATATACCTAAGCACGTTGAGTAAGGCACAGGAAATAAGTTTTGTTGTCATCAAATTTTCTCAGTCTGTTTACGCATGCTAAATCCGAGCAGTCTACACACAGGTCCAAAACAAAATGCAAAGGGCGACTCAGGCTGCTGAGGCATGCGCCAGCGTGACGCGTTTGTGGAGGTTTGTGAGAGCCGTTGCCCCACGTCAACTAATACAACTGGGTACGTGTGCGCTCTTCTTTTTCCGTTCAGGTTTACAAAAAAATTTGAATGCAACAAAATCATTAGAGAAGCGTTCCGTTCGGTTTATCAAGAGGTGAATTGGGCTTACCGAATCGCCAACTTGTAGGCCGTGTATTGCTTGAGATAGCATATATATCGGCAGCTGATCTCCGGTTGCGGTTGCAATTGGGAAACTATTTCGTACGCTTCATGCTCGTTGTTTTGCTTATGTTCCATGTAACATGCAAAACAATGCGCAAGCGAAACAGCGAGCACGAAATCTTCAAGATTGTGCCCCAACGGTAACTTTTAGAGGGCTGTGTGTGTGTGCTGTATGTGTGTGCTGTAGCGCTGTGTGTGTGTGTTGTGTTTCTTCTATGTCCCTGTCATGATGCGCTACGTCTTATGAATCATGAATCCCAACCAACTAGCCCGGCAACGTGCCTTTAGAGGGACATGAAAAACAAACATGAGAAACATTTTTGCTCAAGCTTAACAAGGGCCGGCACTGTGAAAAAAAATTGGCCGCGTATCTGCGTGCTTCGCTGCAAATGTCGTCGAAAGACGATAGTCTTGTGCCGACCGTACTGCATGAGTACCACAATTTAATACCTGGGCTAGCCGCCGGGCTCGTTTTTCGGACGGTTCCCGGGCACGCTTGAGACGGACGCCGGCGCTTCTCCGCTGAAATTTGGTCGTCGGTCTTTTCTCTGCGTTCTCTGATCATGTCTTGTTGAGTGGATCGTATTTCATCAAGCGGCCATATATGTTTTGCCTTGCCTGAGACAGCGCTTTTCTACGTTGAATCAGCCGCATTTGGCTGGCATTGATAAAACAGAAGAGGACGCCATCTGCAGCGCTATCGGGGAACATCGGCTTGTGTTGAACTATGCTGCTGCCAGGTGGCAGCACTACAGCGTCGAAGTTAAATCACTGGGCGGAGACTTGTATTATACACAGCGGCGAATTTTCAGCGCCGCGTAATAAACACTAGGATCTTTACAATTACGTATCTATAGATTTTGTTTTAAAGGAACACTGTGAATAGTACTAAGGTATTGATGATGTGCCTCAGATATGCGTAATATTTTATTTTTAATTGCCCCCCGCTCACCCGTATGAACACATGCTCCTCGGTAAAGATTGGAGGTCGTAAGGCAGGGGCTTAAACTTTGGCCAGCTAGCTGAATCGTGCGACGTGCCGACAAACAGAGAAACAGACCAAAATTTCTCCGTTTAGGTATCCCAAGAAAGACTATCGTCTTTAAAACGACAGGGGCGCACCTTAAAGATGCTGACGAGCC
Organism: Rhipicephalus appendiculatus; assembly: GCA_030522465.1. NCBI lineage: Eukaryota > Metazoa > Arthropoda > Arachnida > Ixodida > Ixodidae > Rhipicephalus > Rhipicephalus appendiculatus. Next base: position 461,201 of record JALIZH010001061.1, on the reverse strand, counting down.
CGTCGCAGACGCGTCCTGAACCGGCGAGCCCGAACAGCTTGCACTCGTGATCCAGGTTGTCGGCGAATCCCTTCCTCGGACAGGCCGCGCCGGATGCCCTTGAGCACACAACCGGCAGCCCAACTACATATGCCGCAGCTGGGCATGTGGTGATCCGAAGAGAGACGGGAGGCCTCCTGCGAGCATCACAAAAGGCACTGATGAGCGTGTTGCAGCAAAACGCGCGTGTGCTGTACTCGGCTGTGAGCCGTGGATAGTGGAGTGCTTTGTCTTTTTGCAGGTTATCAACCAGTGAGGGTCTTACAGTGAAGCTATCTTTGCGGACCCTGTACCAGTGTCGTTGGCGTTTGCTGAAACAGGTGGCGCGAACAAGTGGAAAGGAAGAGCCTCGTGGGAGCGGGAAATGGGAGGAGGTCGCGTGATGGACCACGCAGAGGAGGTGTAACTGAAAGAGGCACGAGAGCTCCGGCCGCGGTGGAACGCTACCAGCGCGGCCCGCATGTCATGCACAGCAGCAGCGTTGGCATCGCTGCTTGCGTTCCTAACGCAGCCGTGATAGAATTACACGTTTTGGGCGAGTGGGACGGTGGAATAGGCCACGGCCACATTGGAGCGCTGCAGTAGCGTTCCAGCGTTACGACAGCGCTGGAACTTAGATGTTTACATGTTTAAGGGGAAAGGCGCTAAAGTTTACATGTTTAAGGTGAACGGCGCGCGTGACAGCCAAGACATGCGCTCACACAGCTGGTCTTTTTGTTTACTTGTCCCCCCTATGTGGTCTCAACACAAAGTTGACTGTAGTGGTCGAGAGGGCCTAATTTTGTTTACTGCACCGCACGTTTTGTAACTTTCTTAACGTTTCTTCGGAAAAAACGTTTACGAGATCGCTAGAGAAAAAAATGCGGTTAAAGTAAACAACAGTACTGCAGAAGGACTTGTTCTTGGGCTAGTTGGTGTTTGCTTATAATCATGATGTAGCGCGAAAAGACAATACAGACACAGAGAAGCGCCTGTTGTGTGTAGGTTCTCTGTGTCCGTATTGTCTTTACGCACTACATCATGATTATGTACACAATAGTACATAGTGAAGTGTGTCTCTTTATGTGTCTCCAGCGCCACAGAACGTTAAGGCTTAACAATAACTTTCTTCCAAAGCTGCTGAGCTTTTTTGCTACATTTCCATTGCAAAAGCTTTTAAACACTGTTATATGATCCACTACAATACTGAGAATCTGCGTAACAATCTGTCTGAAGTGGTTTAAAGCCAACAAGACTGAATCTCCTGCCAAAGCATTTGCATCCTTGAGAATTTTAAGCAGGGTCTTCGAAGGAACGCCGCAAATGCGAGACGGCAGGGTCATAGTGCGGCAGTCGGGTTATTTATTGCACTGCGGGAAATGTCAGATGTGCAAGAGTGCAATCAGTGTATGAATACTTGCGTGATAACTTTCTTAGCATCCCTTGTGCCTCGAATATAAGGCGTGTTAAGGCATTTATTTGCCGGTACTCGGAGATACTGCGTAATGGCGACAGTCACGGCCAGGCACGAACTCTCAGCGCGAGCGGCGTCCTTTTTTGCAGATGACCCACTAGAAGGCTCTCAAGAGTGCAACCCATTGCTAGGTTCCAATGCATCGCTACAATTACCCCGGGGACGAAAAGGGAGCCGCCGGGCGACCTAACAGCTTGTCACTACGAGCGGGTCATAGTAGGCCTTCAGGCGCTCCACGTTGACAATGTCGCGCCCTCGACGGCGCATGTCCGAAGATTGTTCGATGGGTTCGATCAGGTAGTTGACCGGAGATGTGCGCTCGATGACATGGTAGGGGCCTTCGTATTTCGGCAGTAGTTTTGAAGAGAGGCCAGCTGCGGAGGTAGGGACCGAAAGCCATACGAGCGCCCCAGGGAGGAACGTGGGCTCAGAAGTGGCGGAACCATCACAAATACCCTTCTGCCGCTCTTGTTCATTCGTCGTGAAGGTCTTGGCGAGCTCGCGACACTCTTCAGCAAGCCTGGCTGTGTCAGAAATAGGGGCACACTCAGATGGGTCCGGCGTGTACGGGAGTATCGTGTTGATGGTGTGCGACGGGTGCCGTCCGTATAGCAAGAAGAAGGGTGAAAAACCAGTAGTGCTCTGAGGGGGCGGTATTGTAAGCGTAGGTGACGAAGGGCAGTATAGCATCCCAATTCGTGTGGTCGGCGGCGACGTACATCGAAAGCATGTCGCCGAGGGTGCGGTTAAAGCGTTCGGTGAGACCATTCGTCTGCGGGATGGTAAGCAGCAGTTTTGCGGTGGACAGAATGGCACTCCGTGAGGATGGCTTCGACGACTTCCGACAGGAAGACACGGCCTCGATCGCTGAGAAGCTCCTGGGGTGGACCGTGACGCAGTATGAATCGGTGCAGCAGGAAGGCGGCAACATCGCGCGCAGTAGCCGCAGGGAGGGCGGCGGTTTCGGCGTATCGCGTCAGATGGTCTACGGCGACGATGGCCCAGCGGTTACCAGCCGACGTCAGAGCAAGTGGTCCATACAAATCGATACCCACGCGCCCAAACGGACGGTCAGGGAAAGGTAACGGTTGTAGACCGGCTGGGGACATGTGTGTTGACGGTTTGCGGCGTTGGCAATCGAGGCAGGAGCGAACGAACTTTTGCACCGTAGCGGTACATCCCTCGCCAGAAGTAGCGTTGTCGAATGCGGTGGTAAGTTTTGGACACCCCAGAGTGCGCGCATTGCGGATCAGAGTGGAATGACTCGCATATTTCCGACCGCAGACTGCGGGGTATCACGAGTAGCCTCTGCCGGCCGTCGGCGTTGTAATTGCGTCGATGCAGCAGGCCGTCACGTATGGCGAAATGGTGAGCTTGACGACGCAAGGCGCGGGTGGATGGTGTTGCGGACGGATCAGAGAGCAAGTCGATCAGCGGGGCGATCCAATTATCCTTGCGCTGTTCGGTAGCGATGACGTGAACATCGATGACAGAAACAGCAATGGAAGATACTGAGCAGGGGGCTTTGTCGTCAGGCAGAGGGGAACGCGAGAGGGCGTCGGCGTCAGCATGCTTGCGTCCGTTGCGGTACAGCACGCGGATGTCGTAGTCTTGCAGGCGAAGAGCCCAGCGGGCGAGACGGCTTGAGGGATCCTTCAATGACGACAGCCAGCATAGCGCGTGATGGTCGGTGACGACATCAAATGGGCGACACCTCGGACTTTCCCGTACGCTCGCACGAATACAGGAAAATTACTACTGGCCGCGCCTTGCCGCCGACGTCGTTCGCTACGTTAGGAGATGCCGAGACTGTCAGCGATGGAAGACACCACCCACAAGACCAGCAGGCTTCCTTCAGCAGATCAAGCCTCCTCGGCGACCGTTCCAGCAGATCGGGATGTACCTCCTGGGGCCGTTACCAACGTCGACTTGCGGAAGTAAATCGTCGTAGCTACCGACTACCTGACCCGCTACGCCAAAACCAAAGCCCTGCCCAAAGGCACTGCCGCCGACGTAGCCAAGTTCTTCGCGGAAAACATCGTCCTTCGACATGGAGCCCCCCGACGTTCTCATCACCGACAGAGGTACCGCGTTTACTGCTGACCTAACTCAGGCGATCCTGAGGTACAGCCAGACAAACCACCACCGGACCACCGAGTATCACCCACAGACCAATGGCCTGACCGAGCGTCTAAATAAGACCATCGCCGACATGCTGGCCATGTACATCGGACGACGAACACAAGACGTGGGACGCCATCCTTCCGTATGTGACCTTCCCATACAATACGACCATGCAGGAGACGACACAGATGACGCCATACAAGCTGGTCTACGGAAGGAACCCGGCAACGACGCTCGACGCCATGCTGCCCAACGTCGCTGACGAAGAAAACCCCGACGTCACCGTGTACCTACAGTGCGCTGAAGAAGCCCGACAACTCGCCCGGCTGCGCATCACGAATCAGCAGACGACTGACAGCCGCCGCAACAATCTTCGACGACGCTTCGTGGAATAGCAGCCCGGCGAACGCGTTTGGGTGTGGACGCCGATACGCCGACGTGGACTTAGTGAAAAACTCCTTCGGCGATACTTCGAGCCATACAAGGTACTTCACGTCTCGGTGCTCTGGACTACGAGGTCGTCCCGGACGGCATTACGAACTCTCAACATCGCCGTGCGCGACCTGAAGTCGCCCATGTCGTGCGCCCCAAGCCGTATTACGCGCGTTAGCGAACCTGAGGACTGCACTTATTGCTTTATTATTGCACTTTCTTTCTTTATTGTTGTGATTTATTGTTGCATGCATTTTCCCCCCGTGTTCTGTTTTAAGCATCAGGGACGATGTTTTTTCAGAGGGAGGCATTGCCACGCGCGTTTCTTATTTTCACTTTTGCTGTACTCGGTTTTCGCCCACAAAGACTGTCAACAATGCTCAGCGCAAACCGCGCCTCATTGTTCTAGAAGCTTCACGATTATTGTAGATCGTTTTTTGTTCAGGTTAGGCGCAAGACGCGAACACTCGGGCTTATGCCAGAGCTTGCGCGACAATGAGTGATAATGCTGGAATGTTCGATGACACGTATAAATGCCGACGCGCTTCGCCGCTTGTCAGTTGGTCGACGGCCGACGCTCTGCTCGCCGCTATCATTGCCAGTGTGTATTGCTCTAACCTGACTTTCCCGTTTTCCCGGCCACAAGTTCGGCCAAATAAAGAGTTTCATTTTGGACACGCCGTCTCTGCCATCGTCAACGTCATGACCACGTGACAATATGCGGACAGGCACGGAAAAGATGCTTGTCAAAGCCGCAAAGATAACACTCGAAAGATCGCTTCCTTTTCTGTTCATCTTCAGTGCTCACTTTGTGAAGATCGTCCACAGCTTCTCTCGCGTGCGCCTCCGCAACATTTTTCTTAGCGTCTTCCAGAGCAAGGGCGCGCTCAACGGCTTTTTGGAATGTCATCGTTTTATCTTCTGCAAACAAGTATCGCTGAATATCAGTACGGAATAAACCGCACACAAACCTGTCTCGAAGCGATTCGTCCAAGAAGGTGCCGAATTCACAGGTCTGAGCGAGTTTTCTCAGCTTGGCTACATAATGTGCAATACCTTCATGTTGCAGCTGACATCTGTGAAATTTTGCTCGCTCTCCAATCACAGACACTCTCGGGGGGAAGTGATTGCAAAGAAAATTCTGTTACTTGCTCGAACATCTTTTCTGGACGGCTTGTCTAGTGCAGTCAGGGACTTCAAGAGGCTGTACGACTTCGGCCCAATGATGCTAAGCAAGGCATGCACCTTCAGATCTTCTGGGACTTTGTTCACTGCAAAAAAAAAGAACTGAGGCGTTCTTAGTAAGATAACCAGTCTCTCACAAGTTTCGTCGAAGGCTTCAAGTTGGCCAATCTGACTGGACGCTGCCATCTCGGAAGACTTTTCGCCTTTTGTCGCAGCGCAGCTCCTCAGAAGGTTACTGGTGCTTCGTTGCCACGCTTCAGTGCTTCTTTCTTGCGTCTTGCCTTGATGTCACCATCCTCGTCACCAGTTCTGATGTTCGCGGGTCACAATGAACAAGACGCGTTTACAAGACTGCGTCTCATTTATTGGGGTAGCAAGAAGACGCCGTATCGATGCGTTGCGTTCGATAGCTGGAAGCAGTCTGCCGCGCAAGAGCGGGGGCTCGCTTGCTACGAACGCTCCCGCTTACGTCACTCGGCGCGTCTCGTCCACGCCGGTCGCTGACTCCGGCGTCTCGCAGCAATTTCGAACACGGTTCTACTCTTGAAAGCGAAGCTCAAGCGTCCTTCAAAGTTTTGCAGATTTCTCGCACACAAACAACGCCACCGATGCCGACAAAGCAATTTCTGCAACGAGGGCTCTCCAACGCTATGGTGTTACATACATAGGCGTGCGCAGGGTTTCCCTTCAGGGGGGGGGGGAGATTCGTCGCAGCGCCCCCCCTCCCTATTATGTCAATGTATGGGGCAGACTTTGCCTTCCCTCCGAGAAGCAGCGCCCCCCCTCCCTCCCTATAATGTCAATTTGTGGGGCTGACTTTGCGCGCCCCTCTTAGGTGACTCGGGGGGGGCGGCCACCCCCCCTGCCCCCGTGCGCACGCCTGTGGTTATATATGTTTTATATAAGTGTATCATATGGAGCCCTTGAAGCTATAGATGCAATATTAATGTGAAAGTTTCTCAAAGTACCTGGGAGAATTCTCGGAGCTTCGTCGCTATCCTGGTGAAGCTCTCTTTCAAGAGCCACTGCCGCGAATCGTTGTCTTGCCCGTCTTGTATCGGGAAGGGAAACCGTCATCGCCACGGCCAGCAGTAGAAACAGCAGCGGCCGCATAATGATCATCCTGATTTCCTGGAAGACACAGAGTAACGTCTAAGTTGGTTGGTTGGTTGGTTGGATCCTAGAGGAATGGCTGAACCCACTACGGGGGATCGGCCATGAATCGTGCGGCAGTGGGGTTTTGGAAAGAGAGGGAGAGAAAAAAAAGAAACCCTAAAGAGACAGTGGTTTTAGATAAGTGAAAAGATCAGTTTTGTTTACGGTATTTTATGGATTGGTAAAGAACAAAAAAATATATAAATAAAAGTTTTAAAAAAAAGATTAAAAGGGGAAAAAAATTTGAGTAAAAAATACCTGATATAAATTACTGAAGAACTTAAGTAATAAGTATATACTTGTGATGTTAGCATGGCAGTCGCTTTGCTTCTTTTATATAATTAAATAGCGCCTCATAGATGTCCCTGTTGCAATGACCCAGTGCCGACGCCCCTAGGGAGAGTAACACCGTTCCAGAAAGCTCAAGCCCATGTTTTCGGAAAGGTGGTGTCAGAAATTTTTGCCTTAAATTTTGATACCGGCGACATTCTATGAAAAAGTGCTCTATGGTTTCGGCCTGTTTGCAATAGTAGCATTGAGGAGAAGGAACAAAACCAGGTCTGTACAAATAAAAATTTAAAGGAGGAACTCTGCATCGAAATTTCGTTAATGTCACTTCAAATTGTCTTGTTCCACACCATGAGCTATACCACTTAAACTTAAGGTGCTGAAAATCTGCATCATTTAGAACAGAAGAGTTGGTATGTTCCTGTCGTATACAAAAATTTCGAAATAGCGCGATAGTATTTAGAGAACAGGGCCTTAGAACCTTCAGGACCGGGCCCTAAATGGATGCTGCCGCCATTGTGTCCGCTGCTTCATTTAATGTTATTCCAGTGTGACCTGGCACCCAAACCAAACGGACAACACGAACATGATTGGGCATATATGTGTAAAATTCTGATAAGCAGCGCGATGACTTTGGTACTGTCAGTGCAGTGCAAACGGACAAAGAATCAGTCAGTATAACCACCGAACAAATATATGTTGGGAGTTTGCGTATGGCTAGAGTAACTGACATTAATGCTGCCTGAAATATTGGCATAAAATCGGGCAGTCGGAGTGAAAAAGACCAATTTAATGCTGTTGAATAGATGCCCACTCCTGCTTTCTCATCAGTAACGGAAGCGTCCATGGCTATAACTGAACTTATCTGTAGGCTCTTAAGGTGGTCTTCCAGCAACCCATTTAAATATCTAATCGGCAGTAGTTTAGCATTTTTTGGAAATATATCATCAAATTCTATTCTTACACTAGAATTTAGTACCTTTGGGAACCTTATATCCCGGATTCTTACTTCTAACGGCTCCAATAGCTTTTGCACGTAAACTATTTGTGGGCGATGCAGTCGAGACCACTCACAATCAAAAAAATATGGATGGTTCGCTATAAATACATATTGGGAACGTCTGTGTGGGGAGGCATAGATGTTAACAAATGTTTGGACAGTCAATATACGAAACCTTGTTTGTAGAGAGGGCAGATATGTTTCATGGTAAAGAACAATATTAGCTACAAACTTAGGGAGACCTAAACATAGGCGTAGTGCCTCACGCTCTATAGATAGAAGAGGGCGTAATATATAAGTGGGTCCCCCCACTGAATAGCACACATCCAAACTCTAATATTGGGCGAACATACATGCAATATATCATTAACAGTGTTTTCCTACGCATTCCAAATCGACCATTGCTTATTCGCCTTAACAACCCAATCGCACGTAATCCCTTTAGAAGCAATATGCTCAATATGCGAACTTCCAATTCAAATTTGCAGTGTATATGATACCCAAATACTTTAATGAGTCTACCTGTGGAATATAGTCCTGGCCGTACATCAACGCGATTCGCACAGGAGAAGTCAATGAAAATGCAAGAAGGGTACTTTTGTTAACATTAAGGGACATGCGCAGGTCGTTAAGCCATACTTTCAATGTCATTCAAATATGCCTGTAGAATATTATACAACGAGTGTATGTCACTAGATGCTGAAAAGAAAGCAATATCGTCTGCGTAGACATACACTTGCACATCATTGTGAGAAGGGATAGAGCTTAATAATATATTAAATAAAATAGGTGAAAGAACCGATCCCTGAGGAACCCCCCCTTGTTTGTTTGTAGTGTTTAGAGGATAACCCACACTGCGAACAATAAAATGTTCGTCCACTTAAAAAGTTTTGAATCCATGCAATTATATATTCGGGAACGTTAACACTTCGAAGTCTACCAATCAAGATGGCGTGCTCCACGCTGTCATACGCCTTCGCAATATCTAAGGTCACAAGGGCAGCGTACTGCTTTTTGTGCCGAGCAAGTTTAACTCTAGCTTCCAGGTCAACATGTGCACACCATATAGAGCACCCAGGTCTAAATCCAATTTGAGATTCACTCAATATATGATTTTGTTCTACCCATTCGTCAAGATGTCTATATATAACCCGCTCTATTAGTTTTACAAGATTCGAAGTGAGGGAAATAGGTTCTAATGTTGTCTATTGCATAACCAGCTCCCTGTTTTTTAAGTAATGGTATTATTTTAGCAACTTTCCAGTCAGGATGTATCCAGGCATTTTCTATAGAAAAGTTTATGAAGTTAACAATGTCGCTGGGAGACAAATCAAACATAATTTTTATTCATTGCTGTAGTTATACTATCAGGACCTGGGGATGAAGCTGGCAGTGATTGTATTACCTCTGATATCTCTTCTAATGTGGTTGCCTTATATTCATTAGCTTTTTCTGTGACCGACAGAGGGTAGGGTAGCAACGACGTAAAGCGACCTTCCAATCCTTTCCCAATGTTTTCCAATGACTGCAACAATTCTGCGTGTGATAAACAAATTGATTCTATATTTATTGGTGACGGAACAATCTTTCTGTATCGCAGGAACCTGAATAAGGCTTTTTTTATTTCTTGTCTCCGACATATAACTGTAATGCTTTGGAGTTATAATCTTCTTTTGCTTTGTCAACAGTTTGTCTGAATGTAGCAGCTACATATTTCATAGTCTTTCCAATTACGTGGACACTGGTTGTAGAGTAGTTTCCTCCAAGCTGCCTGTAGTCGCCTGTAGTCGCGATCACAGTCAGTGTTCCACCATGGTGAATGAGTACTTCTTTTAGTTGACAGCATACTGAATTTGGCTTTATTCATAGTGTCACCTAATAGCTGACATAAATTAAGTGCCTTAACCTGCTCACTTAGTCCTTTCTGTTTATTCAAACCTGATCGTAATGTATCTTTAAATTTGGTGTAATTAACATAATTGGGAACATATTTATCGAAGCAAGCGGACACACTATTTCAAACAATATTGGAAGGTGATCACTGTTTGTTGCCGATGTGATGGTGGACCAGGACGAAATGATACAACCTGAGTTTGAAAAGGTCAGGTCTATCACAGAACGTGATACGGCCAGATACATAAGTTGGAGATCTAGAATTCACACAATGCACGCCATTCCGGCTGGCCCATTCTAATAATCGTTTGCCACAAGCATCAGATCTATAACCCCACAATATATGGTGCGAATTGAAATCACCTGCGATGATTATATTCTTTTTGCATGCTGCTACTGCCGAATCAAGAAAACTAGTATTTAGAACACCCGTAGGGAAATAAACATTGACCATGGAAAATGGTGTATAACCAGGAATAGCTACATCTAAAGCCAAAATTTCACTCTCTGTCGATGTTCACTGGTATGTAATTTTCGCTCTATGGGCAAATTTCGTAGAGATGAAAAACGCTAAGCCCCCTCTACACGAATGGCGATCTAAGCGAAAGCAGTGATAGTTACTAAGATTAAAACTTTTTTCAGTAGATAGCCAGGTTTCTTGCAGTATAATTAAGTCAGGAGAAAGTTCGGTACAAAGGTGCAAAAGATCAGTAGCTGCAGCAAGAATTGAGCGACCAATTCCACTGAAGTACTTTTAATGGACCCTATGTTGAAGGTACTCCAGCGGTCTCAACTGCCTTCTGGAGAATGTTGTCCTTTAAGAAATCATCCTTCGTTAGCATAGTGCCATCCTGGCACTTTTTCGTCTTCAATCTATGTAGAAGAACAGATTTCGGGGAGTATGGGGTAGCCCGACGTTTAGTGGCTCTAGTGTCCACATCCATATTTTCAATGCTTTGAGAAGCGGTCTCGAAACCATTGCCACCCTCATCTTCGCAATTAGCTGTAAGATGATCAGTGTAGTCAAAACTACCAGACGCAGCGTCTGTCGTGGTTTCATCTTTGTCTTCATGAGTAGGCGCAATAACTGCATCAGTAGGTCGGCCTGCACTATGTAAGAGCTGGGTCATCTGAGCGGTCACAACTTGTCCGATTGTCTCCGATAGGGTTGAAAAAAGGGCGTTCGGGTGCTTTAGACACAGCCTTATCGACAGCATCTGCCACAACTTCACCTATAGATGTATCCACGGCTTTAGAATTATCGAGCAGCAGCTTCAGCGTATCCACACGACCTGTCTAATACTATCGCTCGAGCTTCACGACGCGAGCATCGCTTCCTTTCTATAATTTCCAAAATTTGAAGCTCTTGAGCTCTCGCCAGGCAATTTGAATGATCAGCAGGGTGGGCACCTTGGCACAGACAGCATCGTTCGCTTTGGGAGGAACATGTTTTCGTGTCATGGTCTTCGCCACGTATGCGGCATCGAGGAGATGATCGGCATCCGTTAACGGTATGGCCATATCGCCAGCACTGGATTGCATTGAAGTGGACGGGGAGCAAGAGCCTCAACTCTATATATTAAGGACCATGCCTTAATCTCTGTTGGCCTGTTTGCACCTGAAAATGTTACAATGACTGATTCTGTGGGGATTCTTTGATTATCAGATACTCGTGAGCATCTGTACACTGATATGGCCCCGGCAGATGAAAAACATTTCCAAGACCTCTGAAGCACACAGGCTCGAATCCACTCCACGAACTAAGCCTTTAACGCATGCGAGATGAGCAGGAATAAATGGGCTCACCGGATTGGATGCAAACGCAGTGCACTTCAAGAGGTCGGAAACACAGGCCTGGTCCGGAGAGCAACATAGAATGCCGCCCCTGCCAAACTGTCGGACATCGGTGATATTCTGGTAGAGTGGGGTCGCTTTCCTCAGCTCCTCCTGAATTACCTTCGGGTTCTTTACACGGATTAGTCCCCCCACTGGTCGGCACTAAGGCAACAGGAACGCTGTGGATACCACTGCGCAAAAAAGCCTCAATAGGCATGTCTTTGGTGGGAAGAGAGGCCGTCCAGAGGAAAGTCCTCTGGCCAGGAGAGGAAAGAGACATTAGGTGCTCACAGTACTATCAGGTCAGAGAAGAAAATATAATCGAACGAAACACTACAAAACACTGCCGCTCGACACGCGACCGACACCCCGTGGACAGATCGTACCAAACCACCAGGTGCTTGAAGGCAGGAAGGCCGGAGGAGCCGATGGCGGCGACGCGGGAACTTGAGCGTTGCGACCGATGGCCAGAACAGAGCGCAGTACGAATCTTGGGCACCTGGAACGAGGCACGTCGCCGAGCTGAGAGCTTGATGATGATGATGATTCCTCTACCATGGCTCATACCCACTCAGGGGAGTTGGCCAAGAATTACGTTTTTTTTTATATTTCAAGTATTAAATATTAATAACAAAAGGAAAAAAGAACGTACACTGTCGTCCTTTATGAAAGGGAACACGTGAGCGCGTGGCCTGCACTCCGCGCCGGCTGCATACAGCACCATGAACCGACAGCTGAAGAAAGCGCGTTCGCTTTTGGCGGCATCGCCCGTTGCGAGACCAAAGCGGGGGGCGTAATCTAGCAGCGCTTGTTCAACGGCTATCACTCGTTATTTTGTTTGCGAACAGATGACGCCAAAAGCGGACATGCTTTCTTCAGTTTTTGGTCGATGGCGCTGTAAGCAGCCGCCGAAGGCACGACACGCGCTCGCGTGTTCCCTTTCATAAAGGACGACAGTGTACACAAAAATAGGAAGAGTGCAATAATTGATCAGATCAGACACTACATTCCCGATCTTGCTTAGAATTTCAGTAACAGGCTAAAAAGACAAAAACAAAAAAGAACAAATTTGTTGTCTTCTTCTTCTTCTTCACCTTCCGTCTAAGGGGAAGCACCGTGAGAACCGAGCCTTGCTGGCGCGCGGCGCACAGCACATGCAAGGTACCCACTATATGCCATGAGGATGACGATGACGCTGATGACGATGAGGAATAAGCGCGTTAGCACGTCAAAGGTACCCGATGACGATGACGACCATGGAACATTCTCTTTCTGCCATGGATGAAAACGAACGTAATGCGCGGGAAGCAGCGGCAAAACGACAAAAACGCCTAGCGGACTTGGAGTTTGAGGGCGCGGGAAGCGGCGGCTCAACGGCAACGCCGACAACAAGCTGCTACCCCGGTGGCGAGGTCTCGGCAAGCGGGGGCAAAAGGCCAAAAACGCCAAGCAGACTAGGAGTTTAGGGCGCGGGAAGCGGCGGCTCAACGGCAACGCCAACAAGCTTCTACCCCGGTGGCGAGAACTCGGGAAGCGGTGGCTAAACGGCAAAAACGGTTTGGGCAGTATATGGCGTCTCGATACGCTCTACGATGCATTTCGTATGACTGGGAAACAACCAAGAACCACCAGGGGAACGTGCATAGACCTCGTCTTTGCCAACATTAGGCTAGATCCGATCGAAGAACCATTGGCTCTACACTTCACGGATCACAAAGCAGTAATAATGAAGGCCAAACGAAATCCCCAACTCAACACTGCATACCATTTATGACCAATAAACATTGTATATAACTGTACACCGCTTTGTCACTCATTTACATGCGTGAGTCGGGCAATGTAACGGGTGATTTACGGTAACGCCGAACGATCGCCCTGCTTCGCCCAATCATCATAATTCACTTCGTGGAGATGCGGTGATTTTTTTTATTGTGAGGTGGTTGTGAACTGAGGAAAAAAGCCAAAAAGGGCAAAGGTTAATAATATGTATTCGGCTCTTACGTCCCGAAACCACGATGATTATGAGGGACGCTGCAGTGAAGGGCCCCGGAAATTTCGACCACCTGCGGTTCTTTAACATGCACTGAAATCTAATCACACGGGCTTCTATCCTTTTGCCTTCATCGAAAAGCCGCCAACGCGGCCGAGATTCGATCTCGTGACCTTCGGGTCAGCAGTCAAACTCAATCACGGCTAGACCACCACGGCGGCTGAAGGGCGGGAAATGGAGCTATTTATTGGGCTGTTTGTTCTACTCAGCTACATAGACGATCAATTAGTGTATGATGAACTTATGGTAATAGACTGAAACTGAACCTCTGCGATAAAAAAAGTAAGCACTCACAGCACAATGATAGCGGCGAGCACGACCAGTGGTCGTCGAGAGTCCGATTTGGAGATCTGGATGGGTGGACTATTTTATAGACAAGTCAGGGCACATTACAGTACCATCGCTAGTGGTCGCGGGCGTTCCAGAATCTACAGTTCCGGCTGAGTGCGTCAAGCACGCAATCTTATTAGTAAAACCAAAAGCATTCCAGAATGTTCTGATACAATCAGCCGAGCTTCTCCGGTTTTCCTAATGTTCAGAAAAAGTCTTGTCGAAAATGAAAGTGCTATGACAACCTGGTTCTGGATCAAGTTAAGAGTTGGATCAAGTTAAAGGGGCCCTGCAATACTTTTTGAGCACGGTCAGAAAACGCTGCCGATCGCTAGTCGAGGCTCCCGAGAACACGCGAGCCAAATATTATAGCGCAGCACGTGGCCTGGAATTTACAATAAATTATCAAAGTCAGCTGAAAATTGCTTTCTCTTCTCTCGACAAATGACGTTACATGCTCAAAAATCACTACGTCCCAGGGGCGAAGTATCAGCCATTGGCTGATTTGAGCATGGCGCGCTGGTCGTTACTGGGGCCGCCGCGGGATGCCGTGTGCGATCACACTGAAAAGCCGCGCATTCGAAGAAAAAAAGAAGAGAAAAGGTGCTCAAGGTCACGAGGCACGCGTGACGTATTTTCTTCCCCCGTGCCCTCTCCCTGTTTAGCTTCCAGCGCTTTCGTCGGGACGAGAGAAGAGAGAACGCAACTGCAGCGTGCGACAAATCTTTGTAACTCCGCTCGTACTGGACGGATTCTAAAAATTTTTGCGGCGGTGAATTCGTGAGGCAATAAGCTCCTTTAGTGAAACCATTCCATGGCTATTTGTAAAAGTGTTGCAGGGCCCCTTTAAGAGTTATAGGCATAGGCGTGCGCAGGGTTCCCCTTCAGGGGGGGGGGGGGGGGGGGGTTCGTCACAGCGCCTCCCTCCCTATTACGTCAATGTATGTCTGACTTTGCGGCCCCCCTCATAGGACTAGAGGGGTGGATGCCCCCCCCTGCCCCCCCCGCCCGTGTGCACGCCTGTGGTCATAGGAGTGCGCAGGGTTCTCAATTGGGGGAAGCGGGTGGGTGAAGTTTCATTGCAGCAGGGCCCTCTGCTCTTCCCTCCCCCCCTCCCACTGAGGCCCTTACGGTCACAACGCAGCACAAATACGAATTATTAGAGGGAGTGGAGGTGAGTGGGGAGGCCCGCTCTGCCTTTGTCACCCCTCCTCCCCCCCCCCCCCCTTATGTGTACGCCTATGTCTGGGACATACGGTTTCAGGGCATAAGTTTAATTCACATTTTATTTATTTATTTATTTGCTTGCTGGTTTGTTTGCTCATTTAATATTTATGCTAAACTGCGCACTCCCCTTGCTATGCTATACTATACATGAAAGAAATATACTTTATCCTCTCACCTCTTCCTTTCCCTCTTCGTGACCCATCACTTCCCTTTTCCAATCCTTGCGATACTGTACTATACATTGCTGTGCTTGCTATCTTTTTTATCTTTGAGTATTTTTATCTTTTTCTATCTGTTCTTTATCTTTTTTCTTTGTATATTTTTCTCTCCCTCTCTCTTTCTTCCTTTGTCTTTTTATCGTTTTCTCTCTTTTTTTTCCTTTTTTTTCTTTCGATTTCTCTTTCCGCTTCGTTCCATCTTTCTTTCTCTCTCTCTGTTTGTACTTGTTCTGTCGCCTAGTAACTTTTATCTCTCTCCTCCCTTTCTTTCTCTCTCTGTCTATTTCTTTCTCCGTATTTCTACCGTGTGTCCTAGTTTTTGTCTCTCTCTATTTCTCTCTATTTCTGTCTTTCTCTATCTCTTTCTCTATCGTTCTCTCGACAACCAAAGTTAATGCGTTCCCCGCCGGACAGCTCGGCGCACGTGTTCTAGGAGCGAGATGAAGAGGACGAAGAGAGCGAGTGCAGATTCAGGATGATGATAGTTTTCGGAATCAGGCAAACACCTTACGCCCCGCGTGAACAACTCCTCTGTTAAAAAAAAACCGCAGCAAGGAGTGAAAAATAATGTTATTGCAATGAGCAATGAACTAACAGCAGCCATCTATAGGTACAATCAAGTGAATGCACCGTCTCATAACCGCCTTCGCTAAGGTAATACCATTCACGTGTCAGCCTTCAAAAAGGGCACTTTAAATGTTGATTCGCCAGATAATATTTCTTGCCAAATATAATCTCCATATGAAAATGTTTTACCTTGAGCCGTGGACAGTCATAGCATAGCTTCGCCCTGCTGTGGCTTCTTACACGCATACTTTTGCACACGAACCAAATGCTGTTTATTGCCTCGCAGCTTTTCGTACTAAGCCGCATGAACTGCCAGAATAGCTGCGGTCACCTTCAATCATTTAGGGCCGTCGCCCACACACATGTTTCGCGAAAATCGTGTCAACAAACCATCACTCCGCATTTCCGCTGTTGTCATATCACCCTTCAGAAAAGGTGCCTCTAACCGTTAATTGAACTCATTCCTAAGATTACACGTCACAGCCGCGCGTACTGCAGGAATTCGGGCTAGCCAGGTGTTCAGTCCAAAACCACCATTCGTATACCAGATGACTTGAGAGATTTTCTGCCTGTAGCACATAAGGGGCTGTGAAACAATCGCTGAGTAGGCTCTAAAATGTCCGGTGAAAATATCTGGTCGATGTGCAAAACAAAACTCGTACTACCCTACAAATTACTACAGCACCCTTCTAGTTCCTTCCGCCATTTTGTAAACTGGTTTGTGACCCTGCACAAAAACATATAGTCGTTTTTGTCGCTCATGTCTATTGTTCACTTGTAGACTGCGCAAACTAACGAAAACATTGACCAGGCAAAAGGACTGCGTTTGTCCTTGTGTTTGGTAGATCTCGTTAGTTCGCGCAGTTTATACCTGTTGTGAAGATGCACCGATTCGCCCAAGAGGTCCTACTAAACTAAATTCTTCAGTTATGAATAATAAAGACAACATTAAAGATATATTGGGCATTCTTAAGGAAAAGCTTCATTTTCTGCTTTTTTTTTTTTTTGTGTTCCTGTGCCTTACCAACATGTCCCGCCACACACTCTTCTGAGCGGCAAAAGCTCTTAAGTGCCGTCGAATAGGAACATTCGTGAACAACGGTCTCCGAATATTGAGTCGAATACCGAATATTCTCAATTTTTATAGATCGAAAAAGAAATGCGGAAAGCAATGTTCTATCGCGTCTATTCGGTAACAACAAACATGTTCATATTATTTGACAGATGAAACTCCGTCATCTGTTTTCACGTCACCTGATAAGCTCCGAACTAAGAACTGTGATGCAATTACGATCCCACTTCGCGTATAATTGAAATGACAGCTAGGTAAAAAAAATTCAAGGACACTTTGTACATTCCAAAGTGTGTTCGGCGAAAGCGTGTGGCCATTCCACTGACGGAAAGACCGACCGACCGACGGACCGACATGGCCTCCGAGATAGCGCGCTGGCGCGCTATCTCGGAGGCCATGATCGAAGCAAAGACTAAAAAAATGCCCCCCCACCTCCCCGAAGGGAATCTGAGGAAATGCGAATGCATTTCGCGCGCTTCACTCCATTTATATATGGTGGTTGTGGTACGAAGAAGGAAAAGGCGCCAAATTTCTGCAGCCCGGTCGGGAGCACGGCGCAGCGCCTGTTTTTTTTTTTCTTTTTTTTTTTTTATCGCGGTAGCTCCGCTGAGCTCCCGCGATGCGAGCGCCCTCACGCGCCAGAGCGCGCTCCTCCTCTCCACTTTGCTAGGGGCGAGGATAAGCGCGCGCCCGCAGCGCTGTTGCTATGGGAGAGAGAGTGAGAGCGGAGAGATAACACCGCCGGCGCGCGGACACCTCAACCTATCCCGCGGACAACGCCGGACAACGCCGCCTGACATAGCCCTGACTAACAAATGCATTCGCATTTAAAAATAATGGCTCGAATTGGAATCGAACCCAGCGTACCGTTCTTGAACGATACGCTGTACAAAGGCAGCTCGGGGCTACACAATACTTTCAAAACTTTATTGCGTTTTTAAGCTTACACGCGACACTTTTCGTCTTTACACAAACACCATAAAACACTAAAAAAGATGCCAGCAAGAGCGCGATCTGTTACACTAAAATCTTAGAGCTATGACATTTCTTGAAACAAATGTAGACTAGTTCAGACAAGTAATATCGACAGCGGTTACGAGGGATCCTTCAGTGGACACCAAAGTTCATGGATAGTTGTGCTCTGGTCAAAGTAAACAAGGTTAAAAAAATGAAATTGCGTTTTTGTTGCGTTTTTCCCTTCACAAACTTTATTGTCCCGTCTTATGTGTGGCTAGAATAGTTCAGTTACCACTGTGATTTGAATGCAAGTTAAAAAAATTCAAATTTTTTAACACTGATTCACGCGCGCAAATACACGTTCACTACATCGAAGGCCAGTGCATACCTTTATGTCAATGGGTCGTTCTGCTACAATCGGTTGTTCCAGAAAGCAGCGTTCGATAAAACATGAAGCAGTCAAAAGATTTTCAACGTCACATGTAAATAAGGACTTTCCAGTGGCGCAGCATTTTGAGCATACACGCTCGGCACTATCACTCTCCGGAAACCAGTAATTCTTCGTGAAAACGTCCCTTCTAGCCAAGATTTCAAGAAAAGTGTTGCCAGCGTTATCTTGTGCCGAACATATTGTCTTTCAGCAGTACTATAGCGTGCACTGAGAGAAAATTTCGCCCGTACAAAAAAATCGGGATTTTCTCCCTCCTCCATAAGAGGAGCACCCCTTATCAGTAGGTAGTGTCAGGCTAGTTTGTTACACATAGGATAAGAACAGCGTAGATTAAAGAGACAAAGACGGGAGACAGGCGCGGATATCTTTTGTGTGTATGTTTTTGTCCCTGGCTCTACAATTGCGCTGTTCTCATACCTCTAATCAGTCTGATAAGCGCGCAATACTTCCGTATGCCTGGTGAGATCTGCTTCCTGCAAAAAAAAAAAGTCCGGTCGCATACTGGACCAACCAGTCCAGCCCGGGTTGCATCTTCACATCCTTTCCGACAGGGTTTGCCGTCGGAACGGGTTCGCAGGCTAGTTGACGACTAAGACCAACTTTGCCGGCCCATTTCTGGTCGCACCGTTTTCACGTGTGCGGTGTTACGCCAGCTCATGCAGGATCTGGTGGTACTGTAGCGATTCCTTCGTCGCACAGACCGTATGGCACACGCTGCACTCGAACGTCTGGACTGCACTGATGCTTTCTTCCGTTGCTCCTGGTCCTCCGCCGGGGCAGGTCATTCTGCAAGCCCACAGATGACAGTTATATTTTGAGCTTCGCCATTATGGCACGCTACGCAACAGGAAGGGAGCAGCCCCCCCACCCCTTTACTCACCTAAGAGGGTGGCGCGAAGTCTGCCCCATACTTTTACCCAGTTTACCCGTCATTGTTTAAGGCGAAAGGTAATGGCCATGCAGGTTTTTGAAGATAATGGCGTCCGTAGGCCCGTGATGTTGCAAATTAAAAACTTTATTTCCCATCTTTGCTCCTAGAAAGCCACGGACTAAAGGCAGACCATCATGGGAAGCATGTCATCGCAACTTTTTCATTCTTTCATTCAGATTCATTCTGAAGCATGTGGGGGGGGGGGGGGGGAGCTGCGATGTACCTTCGCCCCCCTTAAACGGTAACCCTGCGCACGCCTATGCTGACAACAACGAGCATTCACAAAAGTCGTGCGCGGGAACGTCAGTGCTTCTTTCAAACAATACTTCTTCCTCTGCTTTTTGATAGGACACCATGAAGGTAACAATACATGATATATACCACTCGTTGAAAGAAAGTTAAAATAAACATGCGATAAAGCTAATTATCAAATTAGGTGGAGCTTTACTTAGTGTTTTAGCGACAGTACGCCTCATCTGCAGAAGTGAAAGCAAACTTGAGGGCAGACAAGTTCTCTTGTGGAGCCTTTGATGGTTTCGCTATGGGCCCTGTCTTAAAAATGACTACCTGACTATTCGGATAATATTCAATTCGTATTCGAATCGGTATGATCCCTATTCAATTATTATTCGCTTCTAAATTTCTCTACTCGCACGCCCCTACTTATTGTTTCGAGGCGCAAAAGCGAATGACGCTGCGCGCGTGAGCCATACGGTAACGAAATTTAGCTAGTAGGTGCGCCAATGCGTTTGTTTCGTCTAAAAACTTCTCACTCCCAGCCGGAGGTACAAATTGATTGTCTCTTACAATCAATGTAACTCATACTTTCCGCTGAAGTCCTTTTGTCGATGTGTTTCGACATGTGGACGCGTAGTTGCAGTGTATAATACTGCTAGTGGTTCATGGATTTTATGCGCATGTTTGTTCCTCCGTCGTCGATAAGTAACTACGTGTATGCGTCACGTGCGTGCGGTCTATTCGGAGCCGACAAAGAATTACTCCAATGAAACGCTCTTAAATGTCAGCACGTCTTCGATCCAACAATTACAGACAGGTTTATTAAGTTGAAGTTTATTGCTCTCACTCGTATTACACTCACGCTGCTATTTAAAGTTGGTGACTTGAAAGTTTATATATATAGTCTTTGACCAGCGGCAAAAACAGTTGTTTTTCTCTCCTCGTCTGAAACTTTTCTTCGCTTTCCACTTTCTCCAGTGCAGAGTAGCCAACAGTCCCAGCCCTCGTTCACCTGCCTGCCTTTCTTTTATACTGATCTTACTTCATACCCATGATCATTACGGCATCGAGGACAGCATTGCACCCATCCCCTGTCCTCACTACAACAACCAGACACTGAGCAGCATTAGCACGCCTCGATGAGCAGCCGTGATAGAGTGAGATAGCGATAATTATAGAGAGAGGGTGATAAAGAGAGTGATAGAAAGAGTGATAGAACGATATAGTGAGAGTGAGTAAGAGATAGAGTAAGCGATAGAGTGATTAAGAGGGAGTGAGAGTATTCACCTATCTTCTTATTTTCTTACCTCCCTACAGGGTAGGCATATGGATTTCACTCCCAGCCGGAGGTACGTTGCGTTGCGGTCAACTACGTTATTTACGTTGCGGTCAACTACGCTGCCTTCCGCAAAACTTCCCTCCCTCTCTCTACTCATTACTGTGCAAGTCCACGTGTGAGAACCGCACAGGCCGTTCAATGTGGCCTCTCTAAGTTGCCCCATTCAAGAAAAAAAAACTAATCAACAGTTGGACTCACCTCTGGTCATAGGCTCTCATAGCCTTCTGTGTGCAAGCGCGTCTTGTATCATCGCTCATTACACAGTCGCAGCCGCTGGGGGGACGACGTGGCTGGCAAATGGATGCATCCAGTTCTGGTAGAGTGGCCATGCTCTGAAAGAGACGCGTTGATTCGCCACTGCACCCATCGCCAGGAAATGTATTCTTAAAGGGGCCCTGCAACACTTTTTGAGCATGGTCAGAAAACGCTAGCGATCGGTAGTCGAGGCTCCCGAGAACACGCGAGCCAAATAATATAGCGCAGCACGCGGCCTGGAATTCACAATAAATTCTCAGTCAGCTAAAAATTGCTTTCTCTTCTCTCGACAAATGACGTTGCAAGCTCAAAAATCACCCGTCACGGCCATTGTATCAGCCATTGGCTGATTTGAGCATGGCGCGCTTGGTAGTTACTCGGGCCGCCGCGGGAGGTCGCGACTTGTCCACGCGTGCGCGCGCGCTATCACCCTGAGAAGCCGCGTATTCGATGAAAAAGAAAGAAAAAGTGCCCAAGGTCACGAAGCGCGCGTGACGTATATTCTTCCCCCGTGCCATCCCTCCCTGCTTAGCTCCCAGCGCTTTCGTCGGGACGAGAGGAGAGAGAATGCAATAGCAGCGTGCGACAAATCTTTGCAACTCCACTCGTACTGGACGGATTCCAAAAATTTTTGCGGCGGTGAATTCCTGAGGCAATAAGCTCCTTTAGCGAATCAATTCCATGGCTACTTGAAAAAGTGTTGCAGGGCCCCTTTAACGATAAATCGATCTATACTGCGCTGTAGAGAACACGGACGACAAGCAGACAAGCGCTTGTCCTTGTCTGCTTGTCGTCCGTGTTCTCTACAGCGCAGTATAGATCGATCATGAATCAACTGGTCCAATCGTCCACTTTGCTTAACAATAAGCTTGTCTTCGTAAATCTCGATAGGATTTCAGTTGAAGGTTTCCTGGAAGTACTGATATATTACAATCTTTGAACGGTAAATTTCCTTGTAGGGTGGTTGGTGTTCGCACAACTCAGTGACATTTCCTTCGCTATTTTCGGTTACAGCCAATGAAGTAATGTCGGCACCAGCCAAAGTCATCACTGTCATGCCCACCGAGAATTTGCATAACTCATCCACCCAATAGCGCTTACTCATTTTAGTAGCGTCAAGCAGTTCTGGAGGGTTTCAGATGACCTACCCCATAAAGACACGTTTGTGTCGCTGGGTTTACGTCGAAACCTTGAGCGTCGCGGTAAATTTTGTCAGGGATTCCTTCATCACTGCTCATCCAAACGTAATCGTGTAAACAGTAACAAGGAACCTATACCTGTTAGTATCGCAATATTCTCATTAGCCAAGAAAAACACTTGAGGCTCTCTCGGAAAGCAGCTACCGCTACGATCTTTCACAAGTGCATGGCAGGCGCGCCGCGGTTCTTTGGGCGGAGCTTAGATTTTTTAAAATTTATTATTTTATTTATTTGTTTGACCGCACATGATTGTCGTTTTTGTGCGAGATATTGTCGC
Source organism: Rhipicephalus appendiculatus (assembly GCA_030522465.1). Taxonomy (NCBI): domain Eukaryota; kingdom Metazoa; phylum Arthropoda; class Arachnida; order Ixodida; family Ixodidae; genus Rhipicephalus; species Rhipicephalus appendiculatus. The sequence goes on along the minus strand of JALIZH010001061.1, from coordinate 438,686 downwards.
GGATTTTCGTGGTTCTTAGCTTCTAACCGACTGCATACAGCATAGGCAGAGTCTTCATTGCATGGACACTTGTGTCACCTTGTGAGCAATTTGGCGAGATGTTTGGACGACTACTTATTTTTTTTTTATTGCGATAATTTCACCCACATGGTCAGGAACGTTGTGGAGTTGTTTAGAGCGCGAGGCCTGTTGGCCTCGAGTTCCCTTTTGAAACTCAGAAGGACACGATCTAACACCTAGACATTCAAATATCATCCGCTGTCGCTCATTTATGCTGGATGTATTTACCCTCGTCCTTAAAGCTCTTAAACTAAAGCTACATTCCATCCAAGCTCGGGAAGGATGTATTTTTTCCGACGCGATTACGTAACGTCCATACTCAGGTTAGCGTGTACCGTAAGAAAAAATATCCGTATCATGCGTTTCCTCCGCTGCCATGAAAGCTCTAAAGTTGGTCAAAACCTCCGCACACATACCGTAAGAGGAGAATGCGCTGTGGGCAGACTGGAATTGAACATTCTGCGTGCCAGCTGGAATCCTGTAGGCACACAAAAGCATGGGTCTCAGACTGTGTACTTCCAGGAATATTGCCATGTGTTTGCGATGGTGAAGTAGGGAACAGGTGGGCTGATAAATACAGAACTATTTAATGGGAGAACTTATGGCCATGATAGAAACTCAAAGTGCAAACACTGCTCGCCGTGCACTGACCGGCCGTGGTAAGGACGGCCGAGTGACCGTCCTTACCACGACTGCGCGTCCACAGAGAAACGACACAAGACTCTCCTAATGATCTCCGCGACGAAGACCTACGCATCATCACCGTGTTGAGGTCACTGATTAGCACAATGCGCACACTCCTCACCGGATTGACAACTCCTTCAGCCCGAAGCGCACTACAAGTTCTGGATACCTTAGAACCAGTTCTTGCAAGCCTTCTTTAACATAATGGACTGCAGCCTACTTCGTCTACAACAGTCAAAGTCGCCCGTGTTCTGTGACAGTTCGCAGCTTCATGACTTTCCGGGCATGCGCCGCGCAAGCTGCTATGCGTGCAAGCGTATTACTTGTTTTCTCTTTCCTTCTTCCCTTCGCTATTTGTTTCCTCCCTCTTCCCCTTCCCCTGCGTAGGGTAGCCAACCGGGTGCAACCTGGTTAATCTCCCGGCCTTTCCTTTGCTTTTTCCTCTCTCTCTCTCTCTCCAGCATTATCTCTGGTGTTCTTTTTAGATAAGCTCCTCTACTCTCGACGTGCGCGTAATCTTAACAGATTAATCTGTAACGCTCGTGAAGTTTCCCAGACATTGTGGCAGGGCTTGCGACGTGCACGTGTAGCAGGCTGGTCACGTAAAAATACTAGAAAGTATCGCGCGTGGCGACATTAACACCAAAGCGCGAAAAGAGTCATACGATTGTGCCATCACGTGATGATTTCTTGCATCACTTGTTTTGAATCGGCTGACACCGATGGTCAATGTTCGCGTCTGATGAGGCATCTATGGCTTTCCGCCTTGTTAAGCGGAAATTTCTATTCCAGGGAATGTTGAAGAAGTCTACACAAGTTCGAAGTTCAGGAAAAGATGAAGGCTTGAAGAGGCGGAAAATCTTTAACACGAAGGCGTCGCTGGAGCCAGCGGTTTCGACAAGTCGGATTTCCTTCGTCAAGGCAGCAAAAGCAAGGACACGTCCACTTGCGGAAGCGTTGGCTCCAGCCACAACCGCTGTTCAAGGAGTTTCAATCTCTCCATTGAAGATAGGGGTGTTCCACAGTTGCGCTCACCTCGGGTCTTGTAGCCACATGACTTTCTCTGGATCCGCACGTGATATACTGGGGACTGGACAGCAGGCTCCGCTGAAGGGCGACGAGTATGGAAAACTGCTACTTCCTGTCATGGTCGTTTGGGCAAGAAAAGAGTTGATTCGACACTGCACTGGACAGCAGGAAAGGTATTTGCGGTCTGAAAGGATACTGAATGTAACATTTGTCGCCAAGATTTTCAGGCAAATTGAAAGTTTGGGTGCCAGAATCAATAGATAGAACCTTAATTTCAGGCAGAAACAAGAGGAAAATAATGAATTGAATGCCTTTTTCACAAACTGCCACGTCTAGCGGCCGCGCCATGAACCTGAAGGGGTGGTGACGTTTTATGCACCGGAAACGGACATGCCAACAATGCTAGCCGGCGCCCGCGTCTCTTAACCCGCTCAGCTCCCACTACGGTTCCTAGAACCATTACGAAAGGCACCGGCAGCGAACAATGCTACAAGCTGGGGTGAAGCTCCAAAATCAGGGGTCTCAAACACGCGGCCCGCGGGCCGCATGCTTCCCGCGAGGCTCTCGGTTGCGGCCCGCGGCCCGCACATGGCTATGTTAGTCCCATATGTATATATATATATATATATATATATATATATATATATATATATATATATATATATATATATATATATTCATGATAAGTACGTTCGTGAGCTACACAGGCATTACTGGTCTAAAACATTGTTTTCTTGAGGCACCCTATGTGGTCAGTGGTCACCATGTGTTGAAGCGTAACGTGAGACAAAAACAGTATTTCAGGATCGGCGTCCAGATTTTACTCATTTTGGAGATCGTTACTGACATGTTGTTGGATGGAATCTTGGCCCCAAATCTTCTTCAGAAATGACCCGTGTATGAGATATGGAAAAGTTTTTCTTTTCAATGGTAGTGTTTGCTGACAATTTGTACGAACTACCCCCTGCCGCGCGCTGAAAATCCTCCAAAAATACAGCCAACTGTTCAAAAATGCAGAAAATAAACTGTGTATCGGAACAGTCGAGTCTTCCGAGTAAAATTTTGTTGTTTTCGTCAGTTTTTTTCAATTTTTGTTCAGTATCAATGAGCGTCTACCTAACTGTTCGCGTCGTTCAAGATTTTATGGAACTATTGAAACTTTGAATATATTTAACATGTATTAGCTGGGAAGACGTGGTCCTTGCACAGCGCTCAGTGGTTTAGGTAAGGTCGCGAGAGACACCTATCTTTAACAGCACTTCGTTGAGTAGCGTCGACGGGATGTTCATTGCAAGGCATACCTGGGAGACCTTTTCAGCTATATTATGCGATATTTGTACGACTATGTGATCTCCCAAACGGACCTGGTCGACCAGCGTCAACTCGTTGCTCAGGCCGGGCGGGCGGTCCAGGCCAGAAGGTTCCTGGAATAAGGGCCACTTGCACCTTCTCTAGCAAGGCTTTCTACAATAAATGTTTTCTCTCTCTCTGTGTGTAATGCTTGTTGACTGCAAGAACTTCATCCACATGGTTAGGAGTGTTGCGCACCTTTTAGAAGGCAAGGCTAGAACTTCCCTTCCGAACCTCTGAAAGACAGCGGGATCCAATACCAGTAGATATTCAACTAACGTCCACTGGTACTCACTCATGCTGGATGTATTTACACCTGTGCGCAAGAGCTCCGCTAAATGTCAGCTTCAGGGAATCCTAACTAAAGGGACAGCGTTGCTAATTTTCTGCTGCAGCCCGACCTTCATAGAAAAGTTGGTGCATTCCGCAAAGCAAAGTAAGAGTCATGCGATTCTTTCCGCCGCTACGAAAACTGTAAATATGGAAAAAGCCTCTGCACACATACCGTAAGAGGGAGCTGAGCCTTCAGAAGGGTGGCGTTGGTCAGACAGTGTGGCAGATGCAGTCCTGCAGGCAAAAAAGAAGCGAAAGACACAGGCTGTGTGCTTCCAGCAGTGATAAAAAAATCGCAGCATATCCACAGGGGTGAAGATGATGAGTGGGCGAAGCTCCGGAGGGAATCATCGGTAAACCGCGAATCTTCCGTGTAATTCGCCCAGTCGGTCATCATGTAAAGACGTGAGAAACACTGTGTATGTATATAGAAATCAACTTTTATTTGTTCTTAGACGATGGATGGCTTGCGGTGTCCCTTCATTATGACGGCTTTATGGTCTGTGAAATGAAGGGAGAGCGGTTCCTGTATGGGTTATTGCAGTGGACAATTCGCAAATACTAGGTCTATGCATGTTCCCCGGATCGTGGTAGGTTTCATATGGTCAAACGATATACATCTGAGTGCATATCTAGAAGCCATATGTTGGATAAGCCAATTATTGTCAATGATGTCCACGTTAAAGTCCCCAACTACTACAAATGGTCCATTCTTGTACTTGTCATAATTTCGTAACGCAGTGTCTATGAATGCCTTGATGTTCCCGGTGGACAGGTTGGGTACGATGTACACGGTCATGATGACGAGTCCAGAGTCAAAGAGTTTGATGGCTGCATATTCTCCGTTGTGGCTTTGACTCGTGAGTGGTAGTTTGAGATCTTCAGCTGTTTCCGTTTGCCTCACGTAGATGGCGACACCACCTGCAGGACGTTCCGAATCCTCGGTACACACGACGGGAACGTATCCTTTGATGAACAATGTTGTCGCGTTCCACGTCTGGCGACTCCGAGTGAAAGTGAAAGCGTACGTCGCCGCGCTAAATCGAACGATCGTCTTCCTCCGATGAGAAGCGCCACACGTGTAGTGGGTACATTCCACTATACTGGAACGCGCTCATTCCACTACACTGGAACGTGCTTATACTTCATCGTTATCACGTGTAGTGGGTACATTCCACTATACTGCGTCATCGTCATCTTTATCACGTGGAGTGGGTACATTCCACTATAGGTGGCTATCTACCTACCTACTACTACGACAACTACAGACGAGGGACAGACCCGCACCCTTAGGAGCTTCGCCCCTAAAAAGTGACAGAATCGCCGCTGAGGCGAAGCAATTAATGCGAAAACAAATTGATATGTTATACGAAGGAAGGCTAGCCGCTCAGTCCTTGAGCATGTCACCTGGAATAACTCAGCCGAACGGCAGCGTAAGGTAAACGTGGCCGCTGCAGCGAGCGAAGCGACCCTCGTGCGGACATATGTGGCTTCAACGCAAACTTTCCGACGACAGCGAAACGCGTGCAAAAAAGTGTGAGCCGTCGGCTAATCCCCCTCTAAAGATGCAGCGTGCGTGACCCTGCCCGATCACGCCCGGCCGGTCAAAGTAAGCATCTTCTGCCATGCCACGCAGATTCCCTCCCTCCCCCTCCTTGCACCCTCTGTACGACTTTCGCACGACGGAGACGGCCGGTGAGCTTCATCTCTGCTTCAGCCGTGACCGTCAGGAGACCTCGCAGACTTTCGCTCGCACATATAGATACGACGTGCTGGGCTATATATGTTACGGAGTCAGACTGTATACGGAGCATGACGGCGACGCCGACGGCAGAAATGTGTCTGGAGGCGTCCATACAATTACTGTAGGAAAACGGGTAATTATTGCACGGCCTATTTCGTCAGATGCCGCTGCTATTTTACAGGCGTGCCAACGCAGTGGAAAACATTCCGCTCACATGGGGCTCCTTGTTTGGGGGCTTGAATCAAAGTGCACATGTGCGCTTTAATTTCAGGACGAACATAGAGAGATGCAGTAAGTGGCGCTAGCCAATGTGGCGCTTGACTAAGAGCTCCACCCTAACGGTTACATGCTTAAAGCTGTTTATAAACACGTGTTCATCGCTATTGTTTTCATCGACAGGTGCACTCACCTCGCTCTCTTTATCGGTGCTTCCTCCGTTTCCGGACGTCTTTTACCGATGAGAGCAGGGACAGGGGGGAATGCTGCCGTAGGCCGGAGACGGAGAACCGGCGATTCGGTAGCGAGGCATACCCGCGTGGCCTGAAAACAAGAGTGTTCAATTCCAGTGGTGAAGCACACCTATATTAATGTTAACGTTGTTTGGCATTTTATGGCCCATGAGCCAGGTATGGCGAGAGAGTGCCACGCGAGTGGATTGGGAGTAATAAATGGAGCAATAAGTTGGAATAGGTTTATAACCAGAGAGCTGAGCTTAGCTAGCAAGTATTCATTCTAAAAGAGACAGCGCGTGCAAACAGCGACACAAGAAAGAAGTGACGACACCACAAACGCCGACTAACAACTGAAGATGCGCACAACGCCGGAAAAGAAAGAAGGCACGAAAACTTATCTGCGTATGTCCATGCAATAGGCGAACCTATCGATCCGGCATGCGGGGGGAAGGGGGGGGGGGGGGGTCTAAGTGAAAGGTAACTGTTAAGGCATTTGATTTCATCTTTCATCACCAAGTCGTGTGAGCACAAAATCAGTGATAGCTTTAAAGCACAGGCTACGCGTCCTTGAGGCGTAGGTTATCCTCGTGTTGCAGCGGCCGCTGTCGCTGAACCTTTAAAGAAGTCCGTTATGTGATGTCCGAGCATGATTGCAGAAAGGGACAGGAAGAAACTGTGTCGTAGGCTGCACATTCATTGCGTACCTCAAAGGCTAAAGAAAGTAGGAAGCAGATACGGCGTTAATGTAGTTTTTACGGCTGCCAATAGGCTAGGGAAGATTTGTGCACTGGGCAGAGACAGAATGAGCGAGTAAAAGGCGAGAAGCGGAACCAATATTTGTTTCGTAAAACACACCAACAAAGTTCACCGATTGCCGCACAAGTGTGGTGTATAAGGTCCCTTTCATCGGCGGCCGCTTCTACGTAGGACAAACGGGCCGCTGCATTTACCAGATAGTATAGGAACGCAAGAGATCGCTACACGGAGGTTCACCTTCTAATCTATCCTTAGATTGTCGAGTGTGTAAATGCTCGCCAAAATTAGACAGATGCACAGTTTTGTACCGGCATAGTAATGAAGAAACGCGTCTGCTGATTGACGCATGGCATATCGATAATAGTGGTACCGCATGCGTGAGCCAACCATCGATTAACTTGCATAAAGATGAAATCAAATGACTTAACAGTTATCTTTCACGTAGACCACCATGCGTGCCGGATTGATAGGTTCGCCTCTTGCACGGGCATTCACAGATAAGTGTTCGTGCCTTCTTTCTTTTCCGTCGTTGTGCGTCTCTTCAGTTATTCGGCGTTTTTGGTGCCGTGGCTTATTTGTTGTGTCCGTGTTTGCACGCCCTGTCTCTTTAGAATGAAAGTTACATAGGTCGTACGTGAATAGGTCCGTCACTAATATGAATTAGACTCTAGATTTAAAAAAAAAACACGGAACGAACGCGGTTGTTCTAATTGACAATATTTAATATTATCCACGTTCCTTAGTTTATGATTCCCTTCTCTGGCCATCAACCAGAGATTGAGATGTGATCTACTGAGCGAGTCCCATACAACAGCATCTATGATCATAGGCGTGCGCAGGGTTCCCCTTCATGGGGGGGGGGGGGGGGGGGGTTAGGTCAATGTATGGCCCCCCGCCCTCCCTATTATGTAAATGTATGGCGCTGACTTTGCCCCCCCCCCCCGCCCCCGGAATTGCAGCAACCCCCTTCCCTATAATGTCAATGTATGGGGCTGATTTTGCACTCCCCCTCTTAGTTGACTAGGGGGGGGGGGGGGAGGCCCTCTGCCCCACCACGTGCGCACGCCTATGTCTATGATCGTCTCTCAGTCGCTTGCGAGAAGGAGTGTACTCCCGATTTCTACTTGTGACCGAGGAACAGGGAAAATTTGGGGTAGAAAAGGTCCGTACCGCATTCGGTTTTCGGTTGGGGACGCCGTGGGCAGGTAGGGAACCTGCAGATTAAACAATAAATTCATCTGTATCAAGCGGTGCGTTGCCAACTATGAGAATGTCATAATCAAAATGGTTTTGTTGCTAGGACAGTAGAAAGTTAGACCGAAAAGCGAAGCTAGTACCTTGATTTTCTGTTAGTCTCCTTTGTCTCACGACCAAACAAAATAGGAAAGGGTCATGCAGAAATAATACTAATATACGCATGTGTCCTTGTAGAGACGTTTACCGTAAGCACGAGCGATTGTTCCTACCTCAGCATGCAGTATGAGTCATAAAAATAGATTATCTTTCCGTTTAACAACACTCGGTTCTTAGTTCCGTGTAAGGGGTGATCTCGTTATTTCCTGTCGTCACCAATAAACTTCTCTCTCGTCTATATAGCGTGTCGGCGGGTGCTGCCGGGATTTCAAATGACCAGTATTCACAAGTATAGCACCGGTTAGTTAGTTAATTCGGCTTTTAATGGCGCAAAAGCAGCTGAGGCTGTGCTGCGCCAGACACAAGGTGATAGGTAATGAACGGTGAAGTGATGTCCTTCGCAGCTTATTTAAAAAGTCACATTCTCTTAAAAAGTTCAGCACAGAAGACAAGGTTACAAGGGTATCATCTCCAAGAAGTAGAGCAGGGTGGATAGGCTTTCGTTGTTTGTATAGTTGGCCGAAATATTTTCGTCTGTAAATTTTCAACGTGGGGACATGTGATCAGCAAGGGTATAACCGTCAATGGTTCTTGACATTTTTCACATGTTGGTTGTTGCTCATTTTTAAGCAAAAAGTTGTGGGTCAAGTGTGTGTGCCCAATACGGAGTCGGGATAATATGACCTCAACAAACCGTTCTTGGTGACGACACGTCTTCCATTCTTTAAGTACGGGCTTTATTAGATGGAGCTTATTATTTGTGCTTGAGTCCCACTGTTGTTGCCATTTAGCAAACAATTTAGACAGTCAGCGAATTGTTCGCTGACTGTCTTTAAGGGGAATTTTCATTTTTGTTAGTGCTTCGTGTGCTGCAAAAGAAGCATATTTATCAGCTTTTTCATTGCCAGGTATCCCAACATGGCTTGGGATCCAGCAGAAGCGAATAGAAAAACAGCCTCGCTATTTATAAATACGAGATTTAAGATGTCTCCAACTAAGGCTTGGCACTCCGATTTCACGTGTAGTGCTTTCAGTGCACTTAGCGATTCAGTGTAAATTATCGCTTTCTTGTGTTCGCCAGCAGTGATATATCGAACCGCTTCATACAAGGCATAGACTTCAGCAGTGAAAATGGATATGCATTGAGGTAGGCTAATACTGATAGTACAGTATTCTGTTACGATCCCTATACCCACATGATTTTCTGTCTTCGAGCCATTTGGGTAATATTCGATGGGATCTATGTATGTCTGTTGGAGTGCACGGAATTCCTGAAGAATGTGTTCTGGTAGTGTGTCTTTTTTAAAGACGATAGTCTTTCTTCGGATACCTAAACGGAGAAATTTTGGTCTGTCTGTCTGTCTGCTTCTCTGTTTGTCGGCACGTCGCACGATTCAGTTAGCTGGCCAAAGTTTAACCCCCCTGCCTTACGACCTCCAATCTTGACCGAAAGGCATGTGTTCATACGGGTGAGCGTGGGCAATTAAAAATCAAATATTACGCATACCTAAGGCACAACATCAATACCTTAGTACTATTCACAGTGTTCCTTTAAAACAAAATCTATAGATACGTAATTATAAAGATCCTAGTGTTTATTACGCGGCGCTGAAAATGCGCCGCTGTGTACAAAACAAGTCTCCGCCCAGTGATTTAACTTCGACGCTGTGGTGCTGCCACCTGGCAGCAGCATAGTTCAACACAAGCCGATGTTCCCCGGTAGCGCTGTAGATGGCGTCCTCTTCTGTTTTATCAATGCCAGCCAGATGCGGCTGATTCATCGTAGAAGAGCGCTGTCTCAGGCAAGGCAAAACATATATGGCCGCTTGATGAAATACGACCCACTCTACAAGACATGATCAGAGAACGCAGAGAAAAGACCGACGACCAAATTTCAGCGGAGAAACGCCGGCGTCCGTCTAAGCGTGCCCGGAAAACGTCCGAAAAACGAGCCCAGCGGCTAGCCCAGCTATTAAATTGTGGTACTCATGCCGCTCATGCAGTGCAGTCGGCACAAGACTATCGTCTTTCGACGACATTTGCAGCGAAGCACGCAGATACGCGGCCAATTTTTTCTTTAGGCGGGTTAAAGAAAAGTCGCTAAGTAGCGTCAGGTCAAACCATGGGGGGTAGTCTTGGTGGTTTGCTTGCTACATTTCGTGCGTCTTCAGATATGTCATACGTGCGGCTGTATTCTTCGAACCGTAGAATAAGTGGCTTGATTAGGTGAGGCTTGTTTAAGTAGTGTAACCGTAAGTCACATTTCGTGACGATGTCGTGGTTAATGTGTTCAGGTGATGACTTGATTCTCAAAACATAAGTCAGGGCCAGTGATATTCTTCGCTGACCAAGAGAAAGTTCGTTACACTCTACATATAAACTCGGCACAGGTGATGTTCTATAGGCACCACTGCACAGGCGTAGGCCGAGATTGTGGACAGGGTCAAGGTGCCGAACGTACGATTCCCGTGCCGAGACGTACAAAATACAACCATAGTCTAAAATACTGCGCACAATAGAACGGCAGATACGTAGCATGCACAGCCGCTCGGAACCCCACTGCTTGTGGGATAACACTTTAAAAGGTTTAGCGCTCTGTTTGCCATTATTTTTAATGTGTTTAGTGGGCTAGGAAGCTGCGCTTTTGGTCGGATGTAACACCTGGAAATAATTGTTCTTGCTTTACTACTATGGAGACATTGTTTAATCGCAGAACTGGGTCCAGGCATAATCTTCTCGTTTGCTCATAGAGAACAGCAGCAGTTTTTTCTGTGGAGAAGTGAAAACCGTTTTGGTCAAGCCCATTTTGTCAGTTTATTAATTGTGCTTTGGAGTTGTCGTTCGCACGTTGATAGGTTCGAGGCACGATAGGCAATTTGGAGATCATCAACGTAGAGAAAATGCATGACTGAGGGGGGATGACCTTGTTAATGGAGTTCATTTTGACTACGAAGGGGGGTTGTGCTGAGAATGCAACCTTGTGTTACGCCATTTTCTTGGACAAATACTCGAGAGAGTACTGTACCGAGACGTATTTGAAATGTTCTATTGCAGAGGAAGTCACATAAGCAGTTTAGCATCCCCATGTCTGCAAGGTCTCTAAGAATCCCGTACCGCCACGTCGTATCACAGGCCTTCTCTAAGTCGAATAAAACCGTGAGACAGCACTGTTTGTGTAGAAATGCATCTCGTATTTTGTGTTCCAGTCTAACAAGATCGTGAATGGTAGAACAGCCTTTTCGGCATCCCCACTGGTGTGAGTATATAAGGTGTGTTGATGTAAAAATTAAAGTGAGTGTGATGTTCATAATGCTCTCGTATGTTTTTGCCAGACAACTTGTTAATGCAATCGGCCTGTCGCTGCTCGGGGATGTTGGGGGGTTTACCAGGTTTTAGAAAGGTATGACTATTGCATTTTTCCGATCTTCAGGCATTATGCCGGATTCCCATATTTTGTTGAAGAACTGGAGAAGAGCCTCCGCCGATGCTTGGGATAGGTGCGCCAACATTGTGTAGTGTACCCGGTCAGGCCCTGTTGCCGTTCTTTTTTTACCGGCAGAAAGTACCCTGTTCAATTCGTGTAGTGTAAGAGGATGGTTGTAACATTCATTTGAGGCGCTAGTAGTAGGGAGTTTTTGTTTTTCAGCATTTTCTTTGTATTTGAGGAATGCATTGGTGTAATTCGCTGAACATGATACATCTTAAAAGTGTTCGCCTAACAGGTTGCCTGTTGTGTGTCTGGACTTGTAAGCAGTGCTTTTGTGTATGATGAGTATTCTCCTCTGAACTTCCTCACCTGACCCCATAGGTCGGCGCAACTCACTCATGAGTCGACTCACTCGGACTCACTCAGACTCAGATCCAGCCGTGAATCTGAGTGAGTCTGGGTGAGTAATATTTTGGTGAGTTTGAGTCCGAGTGAGTCCAGTTGAAGAAAATTTTCGTGAGTGCGAGTCTGAGTGAGTCCGGCTCAGGAAAATTTTGGCGAGTCTGAGTCCGAGTGAGCCCTAAGTGCATAATATATTTCATGAGTGAGTGTGAGTGAGCTCCATAAGATTTGCCGAGCTATGCCTGACCCCAGATATGTTTAGATGTGACTTAACTATTAATGGATGATATGTATTTCTGCCATGAACTCTTTTCTGCCTGCCTTCGGATATATCGCGCTTTGGCTTTGGCTGTTTAAAACTTACGAGGTTGCTATAGGTCAGGTACCTTCGTAAGGTTCCCCAGGCCTTGTTTTGCTGTTTTTTGGCTTCGGTGCACTCATTTGTCCACCAGGGATTTAATTTCCTGCGCACACTATCAGACGATTGCGGTATCGCCTCTTCCGCCGCTGAAATGATAACGTCATTGAACTTTTTGTTGAGTTCCTGAACAGAAAGTTCGGGTAAAAAGATATGTTCGAGCTTTGCGTGATGTGTAAAAAGCGGCCAGTTTGCGAGTTGCAATTTCCACCGGCGTGGCTTGGTGGCCAGTGTTTGGTACGATGGCATGAGTTTGATCATGGCGGGTTGGTGGTCGCTACCATATGACTTTTCAAGGACTTCCCATTTAAGATCGGTGAACAGACATGGTGAGCAGAGAGTCAGAACTAAACGACTAAAAGTGCGTGATGTTGGCGAAAAATATGTCAAAGCACCTGAGTTTAAAAGGCAGATATCGTTTGACAAAAGAAAGTCTTCAGCAATCTGCCCTCTTCGATCAGTTCTGTCACTACCTCAAAGAGTAGAATCAGCATTACAATCTTCAACTAAGATAAAAGGCTTTGGTAGCTATTCCATTATATTTTCTAAGTTTCTAGTGATAAAATGGGTCTGGGGTGGGATATACAGCGAACAGATGGTGATGGTTTTGTAAGAAAATGGTGACGGCTACGGCCTCGAATGACGTATTCAGTTGGACATCTCGGGTAGAAGTGCCCCCCCTGCACGACTATGGCTACTCCTCCCGACAAACGGCTAGAGCATTCGCGCTCCTTTCGGGCAACTGTAAATTCATTAAGCACTTCTTTATGTTTTGCGCCTAGATTTGTTTCTTGAAGGCAGAATGCTACTGTTGAGAACTTGTTTATAATGTCCTTTATGTAACCTAAATTATGTTGTAGCCCTCTACACTTCCACTGAACAATAAAACCCATTTTGAGGTAAAATTGAGCAAATATACAGACGTAAAGTGTTTCGTTATTTAAAATATACTAGGTGATGTGTTGAACAATTAAACTTCATGTATGAGCGATAACCGCTTAGGTTATCGTTTTTCGCTCAACAAAGTTACAGGGATTTTGTCTTTCTTGGTGCGCTCATCAGAGCGCTTGTCCTTGGGTGTTGTTGACACCGAGGTTTTCGCGTCGACCTCCATTGCCTTCTCGGAGGCGCTGGAGGATCGAGAGTGTGTCGCTGAGACCTTGGTCTCAGGCCTTAGCGTTCTGTTGATTTTAGGGCCCAGCAGGACCGGAGTCTGCTGGCCCCTTTGAGGTGGACGGAGCAGCACAAGGTGCTACCATCAGCGGGGCGGGAGAAGTCACTACCGGACCACTGTGTGTGGACCCGGATGACGTATGAGGCCTCTGTGACGCTGCCCCCGCCTGCGTCACATCGGCATAGCTTCGCCTAGAAAGGTAAGAGAGTCGCTTTCGTGCTTCGAAGAATAGGATCTTTTGTTTAATAGTCAGAGTAATGATTTCTTTTTCGTTTTTCCAGACTGGAGATGAGCGCGAATACGCTGGATGTTCTCCTTTGCAGCTTACAAAGAGGGGAGACGATGTGCAGTTTTCTGAAGAATGGTCGTTTGCGCTGCATTTCCTGCACGTTTCTTTGCCCCTGCATGAATGTGAAGCGTGTCCGAATCTCTGGCACTTCAAACAACGTCTGGGGCTAGGTATATGTGGTCTTACATTTATTACGTAAAGGTTTCGAACTGCGCGAAGAAGACGGCACGGAAAGAGGAATACATACACACACACAAGCGCAGTGTGTGTATGTGTTCCTCTTTCCGTCCCGTCTTCTTCGCGCAGTTTAAACCTTTACGTAACAATGAACCGACTAGCCCAACAACATGTCATTTACTTTGACGTAGCCTGCATCGAAAGAAGTAGGCAAGGCGCTTTTTCCGAAGGTCGGGATTATATGCTTTGTGGGAATTTCTTGGTCATTTCTACGGATTACTATTCACTGAACTTTGGTTACGTTGTGTTCCTGAAAACCCTCCAAGAGTTCCTCGTCACTCAATCCAATGAAATCGTCCTCTGATATCACACCTCTACTTGTGTTTAGTGACCTGTGGGGCTGAAACTAACATTTGCGTCCCCGATACTCTTGAGTTCTTGCAACTTTTGCACTTGATCTTTTTCTTTGAGTTCTAGGAGGAGATCCCCACTAGACATTTTGGAGGCTTTATAGTTCGGACTGATTTTTTTCCTTGAGGCACCTGGCCACTAGGAATGGGGATAGTTTTCAAGCTGGTGTTGTTTCACTATGGATGACATGGTATCTGGGGAAACTGGGCACGTTACTTCGGAAAAATTGGAATGTTGTTTCAGTGCAGTTTCTCTTTGGAGGTCGATCAAGAACGATGGAAGCTTGAGATGCCATAAGATGATGAATATATTCGGCAACAGCGCCGACCGCCCACCATGGAGCCCTACAAGGGGACGCGGCAGAACTTCGTGAAAAAGCCTGCACGACGCCAGTCGTACGCCACCATTATAACCCAATATGGGTTACCCAAGGTTGGATATCCGCACAAAGTTAGCCCTCGCCGCCAAGAAAATTCGAAGTGACTAGAAGCGAAGAGTAGACAGGATAGATTAAAAGTGAGAGAGAAAGACGAAGATGTGAGGGGAGAGAGATGCAGGAAAAGGCGACTGCCGATTTGCCCCTGGGTGGGTCTGCCCAGGGGTGCCGTCTACGTGAAGCTGGAGCCAAAGGGGTGTGTTGCTTCTGCCAGGGGGGCATTAGAAGTCCAATCACCCGGCGACGGCTCAACCCCCCAGTATCCCCTTTTCCCCGGACACGGCAAAGCCACGCACGGCGAGGCGTGTGAGAGAGTTTGTTGAAACATTGAACTAAACTCACCATGGAATTTCCTTCGGAATTGGGGCGCTGCTCGTACCCGGCGCGGACGGGTCGCTGCTGCCACCTGTAGGCGTAAGCACTGGGCTTGATGCTTCTTCTGGCTCCTCTAGCTGCATGTCCATACTGAACAGTACAATAAATTTTGTTAATTTGTTAATTTGGTTTTTTATGGCGCAAAAGCAGCTGAGGCTATGCTGCGCCAGACACAAGACGTTAAGGAAAGGACACTGAAATGATGAACTTTTAAAGCTTATTTAACAAATTACATTCTTTCAGAAAGCTTAGCATGTCAGGCAGGGGTACTATAGGGTCATCTCCTAGAAACAAAGCCGGGTGTAAAGGTACGTGTTGTTTGTATAGTTTCCTGAAATGTTTTTGTCTCTGTGTTTCAATGTTGGGACATGTGATTAGGATGTGCATAAGTGTTAGCGGTTCTTGGCATTTTTCACACGTTGGTTGTTCTTCCTTTGAGAGTAAAAAGTTGTGTGTCAAGTGGGTGTGCCCAATGCGGAGTCGACATAACACAACTTCGATAAACCGTTCTTGGTGACGGCAGTTCTTCCATTCACCCAGTATCGGCTTCACCAGATGGAGCTTATTGCTCGTGCACAAGTCCCAGTGTTGTTGCCATTTTGCTAACAGCGCTAGACGGATTGTTCTCTGGCTGTCTCTTAAGGGAACTTTTATTTTTGTAAGTGTTTTGTGAACTGCTAAAAAGGCGCACTCATCTGCTTTTTCGTTGCCAGGTATCCCAACATGACTTGGGACCCAGCAGAAACGTATAGAAGTTACCCCGCTATTTAAAAGTACCATGTTTAAAATGTCACCAACTAATGGCTCGCACTCGGATTTGATATGTAGAGCTTTAAGTGCGCTTAAGGAATCTGTATATACGATTGCTTTCTCGTGTTTGCTATCGATGATTTTTCGAACAGCTTCATATAAAGCGTAAACTTCTGCTGTAAAAATAGAGATAAAATGAGGTACTCTCACACTAACTGCGCTTTCCCCCTGTCACGATTCCCACACCCACGTGGTTTTTTGTTTTCGATCCATCTGTGTAAAATTCAGTGTAATCTCGATATTTGTCTTGAAGTGCACGGAATTCCTGAATTAAATGTTCTCGTGGGGTGGATTTTTTGTTTAGATGGCTTAAAGATATATCGCAAAGTTGCGCCAGATCAAGCCATGGCGGTAGTCTCGGTGGTTTTATGGCGACATCAAGTGCTTCTTCAGAGATGACATACGTCCGGCAGTATTCCTCGAAACGCAAGACAAGCGGCTTGATTAAGTTCGGTTTGTTAAGGTAGTGTAAGCGTGAACTACACTTTGTGACAATGTCGTAGCAGATGTGTTGTGGTGATGACCTTATTCTCAAGACGTATGACAGAGTTAGTAATGCTCTTCGGTGACACAAAGGAGGTTCGTTACACTCTACATATAAGCTCTCCACTGGCGATGTTCGGTAGGCACCACTGGATAGACGTAGGCCGAGATTGTGCACAGGGTCAAGACGCCGAATGTAAGACCCCCGTGCCGAGCCGTAGACGACACATCCATAATCTAAAATACTGCGCACGATGGAACGGTAGATGCGCAGCAGGCAGAGTCGATCGGAACCCCAGTGCTTATGGGATAATACCTTCAAAAGGTTTAGTGCTCTATTTGCCTTAACTTTTAGTGCGTTTATGTGGGAAAGGAAGTTGAGTTTTTGGTCGAATGTAACTCCTAAGAATTTGTATTCTTGTTTTACTGGCATTTCAATGTTGTTTAGTTTAAGAGCAGGGTCAGGGTACAGTCCACGTTTTTGTGTAAAGAGAACGGCGGTAGTTTTTTGTGCCGAAAAACGGAAACCATTTTGGTCAGCCCATTTCGTAAGCTTATTGATTGTTATTTGCAGTTGCCTTTCACAGGATGATAGGCTGGAGGCACGACAGGCGATCTGAAGATCGTCAACATAGACGGAGTGCATGACTGTGGGAGGTATGACGTTGTTGATGGAGTTCATTTTGACTATGAAGAGTGTTGTGCTCAAAATGCAACCTTGCGGTACACCGTTTTCTTGGACAAATCTTCGTGAAAGCACTGTGCCAAGACGTACTTGAAATGTTCTGTTCGATAAGAAATCATATAAACAGTTCAGAATTCTTCCGCGAATCCCCAAGTAAGAAAGGTCTCTAAGAATTCCATGTCGCCAGGTTGTATCATATGCTTTCTCTAAGTCAAAGAAGACCGCGAGACAGTGCTGCTTGTGTAGAAATGCTCCTCGTATTTCTTGTTCCAGTCTAACGAGATGGTCGGTGGTGGAACAGCCCTTTTTGTATCCGCACTGGTGTATGTCTATTAGGTGCTCTGATTCGAGAATGAAAGTGAGTCTAATGTTTATAATGCTTTCGTATGTTTTTGCGAGACAACTTGTTAATGCTATGGGCCTATAGCTGCTCGGGGATGTTGGAGATTTACCAGGCTTTAGAAACGGTATGACTATTGCGTTTTTCCAACATTCTGGCATCGTACCAGTTTCCCATATTTTGTTAAAAAATCGGAGCAGTACCTCCGTCGATGCTTGGGATAGATGGGCCAGCATTGTGTAGTGTACACGGTCGGGACCTGTTGCCGTTTTTTTACCGGCCGAGAGTATTCTGTTTAATTCGTGAAGTGTGAGTGGCTGGTTATAATATTCATTTGAAGCACTCGTAGTGGGCAGGCTCTGTTTTTCAGCGGATTCTTTGTGTTTAAGGAAAGCGTTTGTGTAATTCGCTGATGATGATACATTATAGAAATGTTCACCTAATAGGTTGGCCTGGTCTTCTAGTGTTGTTTGTGTGCCTAGGTTTGTAAACAGTGGTATTGCGTATGATAAGTACTCTCCTCTTAACTTCCTCACCTGATCCCAGATATGTTTGGATGTCGCAGAACTATTAATGGATGATATATATTTTTGCCATGAGCTCTTTTCCGCTTGCCTTCGAATGAATCGCGCTTTGGCTTTTGCCTGCTTAAAGGTTACTAGGTTGCTATATGTAGGGTACCTTCGTAAGGTTCCCCAGGCCTTGTTTTGCTCTTTTTTAGCTTCGGTGCATTCTTTGGTCCACCAAGGATTTAATTTTTTACGCACAACACCGGACGATTGCGGTATCGCTTTTTTCTGCTGCTGAAATGATAACCTGCGTTAACATTTCGTTAAGCTCCTCAACGGTAAGTTGCGGTGAGAAAACCGCTTCAAGCTTTGCGTTCTCAGTAAAAAGTGGCCAGTTCGCGAGTTGCAATTTCCATCGGCGTGGTTTGGTCGCAAATGTTTCGTAGGACGGTATGAGTTTGATTATGGCGGGCTGATGGTCACTGCCATATGATGTGTCGAGGACTTCCCATTTAAGGTCGCTAAAAAGACTTGGTGAACATAAAGCGAGATCTAAACAGCTAAAAGTGCGTGAGCTTGGCGAAAAATACGTAAAAGCACCTGAGTTTAAAAGGCAGATATCATTTGACAAAACAAAATCTTCAACTGTCTGTCCTCTTCGATCAGTTTTGTCGCTACCCCAAAGAGTAGAGTGGGCATTAAAATCTCCAACTAAAATAAATGGGCTTGGTAATTGTTCCACTAGATCTTCTAGTTGTTTAGCAGTAATTTGCGTGTGGGGTGGAATATAAAGTGAACAGATGGTGATCGTTTTATGGGATAAAATGGTGACGGCTACGGCCTCGAGAGGTGTGTTTAGTTTTACTTCACGAGTAGGAGTGCCGCCCTGAACGGCAATAGCTACTCCTCCCGAAAGACGGCTACAACATTCACGGTCTTTTCGGGCAACTGTAAAACCCTTGAGGACTTGTTTATGTTTTGCTCCTAGGTTAGTTTCTTGAAGACAGAATGCTATTGGTGAGACCTTGTTTATGATGTCCTTTATGTCACCTAAATTATGTAGTAGCCCTCTGCAATTCCAGTGTACGATAAAAGCCATTTTAATTTGAAAATGAGCAAATTGTAGACGTAAAATATTTCGTTATTTAAAAAATAGTAGGTGACATGTTGAATCACTAAACTTCAAACAAGATCGATAACCATTTAGGTTATCGCTTCTTGCTGAACAAAGTTATAGGGATCTTGTCTTTTTTGGCGCGCTCCAGAGAGCGCTTGTCCTTCGGTGTTGTTAACACCGGGGTTTTCGCGTCGACCTCCATTGCCTTCTCGGAGGCGCTGGAGGATCGAGAGCGTGGCTCAGAGACCTGGGTCTCTGGCCTTTGCTTCTCCTTCGGTGTTGTTGACACCGAGGTTTTCGCTTCGCCCTCCATTGCCTTCTCGGAGGCGCTGGAGGATCGAGAGCGTGGCACGGAGACCTGGGTCTCTGGCCTTGGCGTTCTGTTGAGTTTAGGGCCCAGCGGGACCGGAGTCTGCTGGCCCTTTGAGGTGGACGGAGCAGCAGAAGCTGCTACCGTCAAGGGGGCGGGAGAAGTCACTACCGGACCACTGTGTGTGGAACCGGAGGACGTCTGAGGCCTCTGTGACGCTGCCCCCGCCTGCGTCACATCGGCATAGCTTCGCCTAGGAAGGTGCGAGAGTCGCTTTCGTGCTTCGAAGAACGAGATTTTTTCTTTTACAGTTAGGGCAATTATTTCCTTTTCTTTTTTTCCAGCATGCGCAGGAGCGCGAATATGCTGGATGTTCTCCGTTGCAGTTTACACAGTGTGGTGGAGATGTGCAATTTTCAGCAGAATGGTCATTGGCGCTGCATTTCGCGCACGTTTCTTTGCCTCTGCACGAGTGTGAAGCGTGTCCAAATCTCTGGCACTTGAAACATCGTCTGGGGTTCGGTATATAGGGTCTTACGTTTACTTTGAGGTAGCCTGCATCGAGAGATGTGGGCATTTCACTTGTTCCGAATGTGAGGATTATGTGTTTTGTGGGAATTTCTTGATCATTTCTGCGGATTACTATTCTCTGAACTTTGAGTACGTTTTGTTCCTGAAAACCCTCCAAGAGTTCCTCGTCACTCAATCCAATGAAATCGTCCTCAGATATCACTCCTCTACTTGTGTTTAGTGACCTGTGGGCTGAAACTGTAACGTTTGTGTCCCCGATACTTGTGAGTTCTTGCAATTTTTGGACTTGATTTTTTTTCTTTGAGTTCGAGGAGGAGATCCCCACTAGACATTTTAGAGGCTTTGAAATTCGGACCGATTTTTTCCTTCAGGCACCTGGCCACAAGGAATGGGGATAGTTTTCTCATGGGACTTGTTTCACTGTGCATCACGTGGTATTTGGGAAAACTTGGTGCATGGATTTGTAGTGAGAATTCGAAGGTTGCTTCGGTGCGGTTCCTCTTCTGAGGCCGATCAAAAACAAAGGACGCTTGGGATGCCATAGGAAAAAATATTTATGTTCGGCAACAGCGCCGACCGCCCACCAGGGAGCCCTACAAGGGGGGCGCGACAAACTTTGAAGAAAGTATGCACGACGCCAGTCGTACGCCGCCACTATAACCTAATATGGTTTCTCCAAGGTTGGATTGCCACACACGGTTAACCCTTGCCGCCATGAAAATTGGAAGTAAACGGAAGAGAGGAGAAGACAGAAAAGATTGAAAGAGAGCGAAAGACGAAGATGAGGGGAGAGAGAGACAGGAAAAGGCGACTGCCGATTTCCCCTGGGTGGGTCAGCCCAGGGGTGCCGTCTGCGTGAAGCAAGGGCCAAAGAGGTGTGTTGCCTCCGCCGGGGGGCCTTAAAGGTCCAATCACCCGGCGTTGGCTCAACCCCCAGGATCCCTCTTTCCCCGGACACGGCAATGCCACGCACGGCTAGGCGTGGGAGGGGGGTTGAAGCCCCCCCGTTAGCTCGGGTCCGTGGTGTCGCTACACACCAAACGCCTGCTCGCGCAGACGCCCCTGCGGGGGGAACAGTACAATAAAGTGTAATGGATAAATTCAAGACTCAGAGCTGATATTTATAGCAGAAGATTTACTACAATATGTCTTCCAAGGGCATTCATCGCGTCGCAATGACCGCGAACGGCTACAGCACAAGTTTGGCGAGCGTGACGTCACGCCACGTGATCCGCTGCGGAGAGGCGCCGCAATTGCGCTCGCTCGCAGCCTCGCCGTTGCGGTCCAGCGTGACCAGACTTAATGAAAAACAGTGTGCACAACCTTTGCAAAACCGAGCGAAGCATACCTTTTGCTCGCGATAATTAGGTGAAGAATTAAGCCTCAACCATTTTTTTTACTATTCTGCATGACGGATTCATTAGCGCAGCTGAAACGACGTTAGATGACACATTATGTTACCTAGGTGTAATCCAGATGCAATCATCTGATGTAGCCTCGTGAGACAAAAGCGATGCAAATAAATTACGAATACAAAAAAGTCAGTTTCGCCACTAGGGCGAAGCAATGAATGCGATAGCAAGAAATTAGTTTGTCACACGAAGAACGACAAGCACCTCGATACTTGCAACGCGCCGCCGCAGCACAAAGAAGGACGCTCGAAAAGGACGCATATGTATACACAGGACAAGCGTGAACTAACTGTCGCAGTTGTTACGTATTTGTATTTGAGCGACGCGCTGTGAGTGTCCACAAATGCAGAAGCCGACACTGTTGTTGCTGTTGCCTCTGAGATGGCTCATACCCACTCAGGGGGGATTGGCCAAGGATTGATTATATGATTATATGACTTTTCGACGCTGTTTGATACTTCTTTTTCTTTTACACTGCGGCACGTGGAATGACCCCTCTGCGTCTCCTGCCACGCGCTGGCGTCCGACGCGTGCCCGGTGTTCTTTTGTTTCATTCTACATCATGAGTGGTACAGAAGGGAGCCACGTTTTCGTGCGCATCTAAAAGGCCGTTTTCAATTTGAAAGAAACTGTAAAAGCGTTGCGTGATAGAAAACACGTTCAAGCTGTTCCGAGATCTGCGTACCGCGAGCGGCAAATGGTGCATATGAATAGCTCGCCGTTATATCGCTGGCACGAGCATGGCGTGTGGCTGTGTTGGCTAGCAGGCTGTGGAGCGAGGGATCGCTGGTTCGAACCCCCCTTTAGGTGGTCTGGAATGACGGCGTCGACAGACAGTGACGGCGAAAATCAGACGAGAGTGTCCATATAATTGCTATCGCGATGAAAAGTAGCCGCTCCGAGTCCCAGCAGCCGAAGAAGCCTCGGCCCTCCTCTAGAGGGCCGAAGTGTGTTGTGTAGTGTGTGCCCTGCATGTACCCCGGATAAGTCCCCGGGGTGCCGAATCGAACAACACGACCAGGTCAGTCTTTCAAAAACATTTCAATATGGCTGACTCCCTGAAAATTATTTCTTTAAATGTTCAAGGATTCCGTAACCCTGTAAAACAAGCCGAAGTTATCAGCATAGCTCGCGCAGAACATTGTGATGTTCTGTGTTTACAAGAAACCAATTTTTTTACCATTGGCCACGTCCGTGCATTCAAACGCGCGTTTAATTTGGACTGTTACTTTTCTTTCGCGACATCTCGCTTCAGTGGAGTTGGAATCATTATTTTTAACCGAATTCTTTTGCGAGATCATCATGTTTTCTATGACGGGATAGGACGGGTATTGGCTTTTGACTGCGTCCTATCGTCATTCAGGTTACGCATTTTGTGTATTTATGGGCCAGCCCAAGCAGCCATGTCTAACGATTTTTTTCGTGACCTGGACGTGTATTTTCTTGACGGTCGGCATGTCATACTCACCGGAGATTTCAATTGTGTATTGGATACGCGAGCTGACGTGCAGGGTCCGGGATGGGGTCGATCTGACTGGAACGCACGTGAGCTGCGTCGCCTGGTCCAGCATTTCTCTTTGATAGATACGTACAGACTAGTACATGGACCACAGTATGCCTGGACTTGGCGGCGTGGCTCGTCGTCTAGTAGGTTGGATCGCTTCTACGTGCCAAGTACGCTAGCTTCTTACGTGTCGCGTTCCGATGTGATAACATTACCAGCATCCCCTGTTTATTTGTCCGATCATCGACCAGTGGCACTCGAGGCTTGCTTTCCCTTTTCTTCGTCAGTGAGACCTTGGCGTCTTGACATCCGCGTTCTGCATGACACGCGTTCGCGCTCCAGTTTATCTAGAGTGTTGCGAGCCTCCCTGTTCGGATCCGGCCCAGAGTCGTGGGACGCGCTCAAGGTACAATGGCGTCTACACTGCTCAGTGGAAGGGCGTGCCCTTAGACGCCGTATGTCGGAAGAACTAGCGGACACTGCCACAAAGTTACGCATTGCACTTCGAGTCGATCGACTAACTCCATTGATGCGTGCATGGCAGCGAGAGTTACGGGGTCGTTTCCAACGCCTTATTGCAGCGTCGTCGTTATCGTCGTTATCGGCTGCTTGGCGTTGCAGACGTAATCCATGTGCTCATCCCGAGGTTCTGCGCTTTGCGAGAAGCTCGCTTCTCAGACTGTCGAGTCCGCTGGGAACTCAGGCTGCCAGAGCCCTTCCCACTGCGTTGCCACCTACGCGCGATCGATCAGTTTTCATAGCTCATTTTGAAAACATGGCTCGATCGACAATGCCAGCGTATCATGGTACCGCCGACACAGTCACAATGTTTAGTGGACTGCCTCAGGTTCCATCAGACGTAGCTGAACAGCTTTGTGCAAATCCGTCAGCTGATGAGGTGAAAGAGGCACTGTCTTACATGAAGCGTGGTTCGGCCCCTGGGCCGGACGGGTTGCCCGTCGAGTTTTATTTGACCTTTTGGGATGACATCGGTGCCATTTTCACCTCTGTTATTTGCCGCTGCTTCGAGAGCTTTGATTTCCCTGATAGCTATCGCGATGGTCGAATTGTTTTAATACCTAAACATGACCCAATGTCAGTCCGCCCAGAGGAATGGAGACCAATTACGCTTCTCAACGTTGATTACAAAACTTTTGCAGCAGTTATCACTCGGCGTTTGAGAAGCCTGATGCCTTCCTTAATAGGACATCATCAGGCGTGCTCGATACCTGGAAGAGAAATACATAGTCTTTCCTTTGTTACGCGTGACATAATTGCATACACGTTGGCGAGATCAGCACATGGGCTATTGGTTTCACTCGATCAAGAAAAGGGATTCGATCGCCTCGAACATAGCTTCATATTTAGCGTAATGGCAGCTTTTGGCTTCTCACAAAACTTCATTGAGCTTCTCAGAAATGCATACAGAAATATACACAGCACGTTGTTTCTTGATGGTTTTGAGAGTGCTCCATTTCCTGTTACCCGCGGTGTTCGCCAGGGTTGTCCTCTATCCCCTGTACTTTTTGTACTCAGCCTCGAACCATTCCTGCGCTCGTTACTTGCCGATCCATACGTTCGAGGCCTTCCACTACCAGGTAGTGGTACCGTGAAGGTGACAGCGTTCGCCGATGACATCACGTTGTATTTGAAGAATGAGGACAGCTTATCCCGTAGTCTGCGGCTTTTTACTGAGTATGGGACTATTTCAGGTGCTGCGTTGAATTTTGCAAAATGTCGATATTTATTTATTGGTTCCCCAGACGCCTGCCTAAGTCACTTTTTAAATGCGAATGCATTTCATAGTCGGGCTATGTCAGCCATCCCGCGTTGGCGTTGTGCGGCGTTGGCGTTGTCCGCGGAGGAGGAGGAGGAGGATAGGTTGAGGAGGTGTGCGCGCCGGCAGGTATTAGTTGTGAAGCATCTTATGGCGAAGCTTAATCCGGTGGTGGTGGTGTGCGGCGGCACCACCCTTACTGCGCATGCGCAAACCCTTTCAAAAAAAATAAAAATAAAAACCTCCTCTCTCCCTCTTTCTCCCCTAGGCATCCCTCCCCGCGGCAACCACACCCTCACTGCGCATGCGCCTCCCCTCCTCTCTCCCCCTGCTACGCTCCCCCCCTCTCTCCTCTAGGCATCCCTGCCCGCGCCGTCCACACTCCCACTGCGCATGCGCGTCCCACCTCTCTTCTCCTCTCCTACGCTACCCCCTCTCCCTCTCTCGCCTCGCGACGCCCACACAGGCAGCGTCTGCTAGAGAGTTTCTTGGTTGAAAAAACCGACTGCTCGCGTTGCACAACCGTTCACTGGCCACCCCATATATATGGCAATGAATCTTGACCTCCAAGGTGGTGCCGGTGGGAGATTTCTCCTGTGCGTTGTTGAACAATAAAAATTCGCAGCGTGCGCGTTAACTAAAAGCCGACTGCGGCGGAGCTATATATGAAAAAAAAAATTTAAAAAATAAATAAAAAAAATAAAAAAAACAAGAAAAAGAAAAAAAAAGGCGCTGCGCCGTGCTCCCGACCGGGCTGCAGAAATTAGGCGCCTTTTCCTTCTTCGAACCACAACCACCATATATAAACGGAGTGAAGCGCGCGCGAAATGCATTCGCATTTCCTCACGATTCCCTTCGGGGAGGTGGGGGCATTTTTTTGGTCTTCAAAAAAGCGACTATTCGCATTCTAGGGCTTGATTATACCCACTACGGTATATCAGCCTCAGTGTGGGTTTCAGTACTCGAAGATCTAAAACGCCACGTCCGGGAAGCCCAAGAGTACGATTTGCCGCTCTTGGAAAGAAGGTACTTAGCACAGACTGTTTTGCGGCCGTGCTTGGTACATATCTCATGTCGTACAGCCCCCCCCTTACGAATAACCAAGTCTTTGCAATCCCTCCTTGGCTCATTTTTCTGGTCAGGTGGAACGGAGCTGGTTTGCCGAGCAGCGCTTGGGCAACCACGCAGCTGCGGTGGATTCGCATTCCCATCCGTGTCTGTTCGCTGCCGGCTGCTTGCCCTGCGATTCATGCTTCGCCTGTTACACGGTGACCAGTGTCCCGCGCGCGATCTCGCCTGCTATTTCTTAGGCACTAAGGTACGCTATTTGCTACCGGAAGCACAACTTAATTCCGCGCCACATGCTCTTGACGTACCTGCATTTTACTCCACGGCTCTAGCATTCTATCGCCACGCACAGCAGGTTTGTCCTGATCTAGACATTCTAGAAAACCGTATTGTAGATACAACGGCGGCCCTGCTGCTCCCTTTGGTGCCTCCAGCCCGTCTAGTACGATCGAGACGTGTCTCGTGGAGTACGATAACGGCATCCTTTTTGCCTGGCCATCTCCGTGACTTCATGCGGCGTCTAGGATGGAGAGTACTCCCAACACGGGACAGGCTGGAGAGGTGGGGCATGATACCATCTTCCACTTGTCCTAACTGTCCTCTACAGGAGACTAACCAGCACGTGCTGCAGCAATGTGTCATTGCAAAAGTATTTTGGAAAGCCGTTAACACTGGTTTCCGTGGCCTTGGTGTTAACCGCTTTGTCACATCAGGTCGTTGCTCGCGTGGTCGCTTTGCACGCCTTCTGATTGCCGCGGGAGCTTTTTGTTTATGGCGTAACAGATGTGAGGCTGTTGCAGCAGGTCATCGTCGTCGTGCTCTCTTTCCGATTCTAGAACTTTTATACTCCGAACTCCTATCGTTTCTGTCGGAGGAATTGTTCTTCCTTGGGGAGAAGGAATTTCTGCGGCAGTGGTCGTGCCGCTTCCTGTCGATTGTAGATGGACGTGTGCAGCTAGTTTTCCATCTGGCCTGGTTTTTGTAGCCATTTCATGAGACAGTAACTCATCAGTGCATATAATCCAGATGTGCTTAATCTGTGTGTGTGTGTGTCCCCGTACGTGTGTAGGCTCTTGTATATGTGCACTTTGTGCTGACACTGTAAATTATGTAAAATAGACCCGCCATTACATCAATTGTACATATTCGCTGACATTTTCACCAAGCCTTGTATATTCTGTATATACATCGTCATGCACTTTGTGTATATTGTGATAAGTATGTGTATGTTAGTGCTTAGTAGCATATCTTAGCGACACCCTATGGACTTGGACGCTTTTGTTAAAAGGTGTCATGTACATTGTACTTAGTCCTTTTTGTATGTTACTGTCCTTGTCGTATAGACACTGTTTCCGTGTGCTCGTAGTGTCCCATGATTGAATAAATTTTTTCTAAACACATAATTGCTATCGCGATAAAAAGTACAGGGCAATAAATGGGAAATGATTGTGGAGACCACGTAATAACGAACATAGTGTACTTGTTAAATCGTGGTTATAAGGGGGGCATCAGCGTAAAAGATGCAGAAAAAAACGTCACCATCCGGACAAAAAGTTAATATTCGCAGTAGAAGAGTTTTAGACATCTGGTGCCAATGCACAAAGTGTTTCAGCATTTGGTCGTGAAATGATTCATGGTTGCAAATAGATGTCATAGTACAGCGAGAGCTGCTATGGGATTACAACGACAGATTTTGGCGCCGTAGTTGTACGCCGCCGCCGGTGTCCGTAACCGCTATCACGCAAAATAAGAAAAAAAATTCTAGGATCGGATGGCATTTGAACCCGGGCCCTCTGCGTGGCAGTTGAGTAGAACACAGAGCGACGCTGGTGCTTGAAACTCCTTCGCGAAAATACCCTATGCAGGGGTCATGTCCGGCAAGAAAGCGTGGTAACATATGCAATATAACATCGTAGAAGAGTAAAACAACAACCAGGCGTCAGACAACGCGAATTGCACAAGTGGGAAGTTAAATGCCTCCAACGTATTACAATGGGCTCAGCCATAATTTTTCATCATCAGCCACAACACGAAGTCTACATAATGCCTTGCACATGTACAGCGGCTACCGCGGCTCTTCCCAGATTGACGAAAAATGGCATAGTGGGTGCTTCCCTACTTCACCAAAAATTGCGACGACTTATGGCGTAGTGGGTACCTACTACCATGTACGCGTACTTTTTTGTTTCGAAAGTGCCCTTAGGCATAGTTATTGGGGATGTCAAAAATACACATGCAAATTTGCTTCTTGTAAAAACTCTAATAATGATAAGGTCCACGGATTCAGCGGTCGAGGTGGGGTGGTCGGCCAGGACTGAGGCCCTTTGCATGTAGGCGGCGAAGACGGTTTAGTTGTAGGCCGCCGCAAGTCCACAAGTGTGCGGTAGTCACATCGCGGATTGGGGCGTCACAAAATGGGTACGATGTACCATATGGGCCGCGGTAATGTTGCACCCAAAAGGTGGTCACAGATGTGGTAAGCGCAACCCCGACACGAAGCCTCCGCAACGTAACCTCCTCTCGGCGGATTAAACCACCAGGGAGGTCTGACCCACATGGAGGTATAAGAGCTCGTGTGGTACGTCGAAGACTTTCTTTTCTTGCGATAGCAATTATATGGACAGTCTCGACGTGTTTTTGCCGTCGCCGTCATGTCGCGTATAAAGTCCAAATTGATAAGATCATCCAGCGCATCGTACATTCTACCCGCGGGTAATATCGCGCGAGCGGGGGGCGACGAACGTGGCTGAAGCAGAGATCAAACAAGGCGGCGCATCTCCATCGCTCCGAGGCGCATGCGATAAGATCACCCCGCCTGCTGAACGCGGCTGTCGAATGCTCAAGCAGAGAGGAAACGCCCCGCCCGTCTTTAACGAGCGTGAAAAGACGTGAGGGAGGGGGTCACTCGAGAAGCAACTACAACCTTTGATTTTACGAGCGTGGTCGTCGCGTTATCTGGCTATATTGGCAGCCGACAGCGGGCGTCTCGTATAACCTTCTACGGTGCGAAAAGTGTGCCTGGAGCGGCCGTATTCTCTTACACCAGCGTTTTGTAGGGTTGCGTGAGATCGGCTGCCAGCCTCACTTCGTATAACATTACAATTTGTTCATCGCATTCATTGCTTGACCCTTGCGGTGAAACTGACTTTCTCCCGAGGCATCTGCCCTTGAGCGTCTTCAGGAAAATGCGGTAGGGGGGTGCTGTGTAACTTGTGGGTACGTTGCCAAATTAGCTATGCCAACTTGCCAAGGTCTGGCAAAGCGGCCCGAGGCACCCATTGAACCCTTATCCGCACAGATGCGGAGGCAGCAGGAAAGTGAATGTTATCCGAGAGTGATGAAGCTATTCGAGAGTGACGTACAGTAAACCACAAAAGTTTACGGACCACGCGAGCACATGCCAAACTGCCTGTCCGCGCCACCTTGCGGTACGCCATCTACCGTAGACCGCAGCGCTAAGCCGGAAACCGGTCTTGTGTTTATTCACGGGTCTATCAATTTTATACTGCCGCACGGAATGTCGTTAGTTCGTTGTTTTCACGCAAAGCGCTTCTCTGCGGTATGAACGTCACACTTCTACTTCGATAGCAAAACCAAAGCTACGACGGCGTGCGTCGAAAGGCGTGCAGTTATGTAGGTATCACTTTGTGAAGATTGCGACTGTTAACAGTTATGCTGAAAGAAGCACACAGTCGCTGCTGCCGAGAAGCGCGCCGCGTTGGAAAGTGGAAAATGTCCAGTGGGAAAATGCTCAGGCCATCGATTAAGGGGTGGGTGCATTTTGAGCGTAGTGTTGCTGTCGTTCACCGCTGACGTAGCGGAAATGTCGCGAAGACGCTCTTGGCCACGCGCTCGCGTGGTCCGTAAACTTTTGTGGCAGACTGTACACCGATACTCTGTACGTATATCGCGGGTAGCTTGCGTCGAGTCCGTACGAATGATTCAGCTGAGAACATCTATGAGGTTGAAGACTGTCCAATCTGTCACGTAGGGCGGCAAGCTCAGCAAAGGTGTGCCGGTGGTGCAGGGATCCGCAAAAATACGGGCATGTCTGGCCAGCCTCCGGTATTAATGGGCACCCAAGAGTGGTATGAATGGTGGAGCCACTAACACTGGCATCAGCATACACTACAACAGTGGCATCATCTAGGTCATCGGCACGATAAAGGCGGGAAACGGGCTTTCGCCCGGCGCTGAACCGGGCTGTAAAGGCTACCAAATGGTTTGTTGTCACCCAGTAGCATTCTGTTCTACGGGGCGATAGTGCTGGTCTCTAAAGCTGGATTGTGAATTTCTTTACCCATGTCCGGCGCCAACGTAGCGGCCCACCAGA
This sequence comes from Rhipicephalus appendiculatus, assembly GCA_030522465.1. NCBI lineage: Eukaryota > Metazoa > Arthropoda > Arachnida > Ixodida > Ixodidae > Rhipicephalus > Rhipicephalus appendiculatus. Next base: position 408,937 of record JALIZH010001061.1, on the reverse strand, counting down.
ACGTTGATGGCGTAAGGTTGCGAGCACAGCGACGCTGAAGTACTAACTCGTCAATAGTGTTGAGTTGGGACTCCTGTTGCAGTGTTGTAAATGCAGTGATACGTGGCAGTTCAGTTATGGCCCGCTGCTTGGCTTCGTCGTTAATCGCCTCCAGGCGAGCCCATTCTTCCACCTGTGAGATGAAACTGGGCGCGGTAGACGAGCCTTGGTTGCAATATGGAACGGTCAAGGAGGCGAGCCATGTTGGTGTTAGCGCCATCAGGTTCCTTCGCAATCCGGCGTATCAAATGTATTGTTTCTGAACCCTGTAGTTTTGCACTCTTGACTAACGGTCCTGCAGATCCGGTAACAGCCATTTCCAAGCCAAATACGCGGACATTTCAAGCCTCGTGTAGTGGCTGCTGATCCAATATAACTGCAGAGGCTGGAATTCCCAGTAGACGGCGCCCATATTTGTGTTGTATACTTGTATTACTTGCCTTAAGAGAATCTACAACGGGCTCTAGAAAAAGGCCGCTCTTCCAGCTTTCCGCTAGAACTGTGCTGCGCATTCCGCGCAGGCCTGGCGATTTTTGTTGCGGGTGTCATTCCAAAAAATAATGGCACGTAGAAGTGCCTAATAATTGAAGACTTTCCATCGGCGGTTTTACGCTTGTTGCACCGATTCCGTGGTGCAGCAGCAATATTTCCGGAAGATGATGGAAGTAACCTAATAAACTCATCCTCGCGCTCTATCTCTTAAAGCTTACAGCGTAACTAGGCCAGCGTTTTTTATGTAATGTGCCGCAAGATCGTTTTCCCACCTAACTTTATCAAAGCCCAAGTCATTGTCCCCTCGCTTAGCCATGTTTAGTGCTCGGCTTCAAACATGCACGCACACGCTTCGGTGAATAGTCATCAGCTCGCCCAACATTTTACCGTGCTGCCCGTGTCTTCAACAGGGAACATTTCTGTTAGCCCTTTCCGAGCAAACCCTGAAGCAAAGTATGAAGCATCGGTGATATTGACATAATTCAGTGAAAATGTTCAACAGAAGCTTACCTGTCGTCGTCTTCAGTCACTTGGCCGCTCCCGCCCGACATCCTCAAATTCCATCGAGGTGTTCTTTGTTCAGCCATAGTCGAATACGTCCCCGCATATGAACCGTACGAACTGTGCAGCCGCCTACTTTCAACAACACAGCAGTGCTGGCGCGGAGGAAGTCGTCCGGTGGATCGGAGGGCGTGTCCCTGGGCAGTCCAGCATCCATATGCCGAAGCGATAGCGCAAGGATAGCGAGACACGGTACTGCGCATGCGCCATCCTTGCCTTAAAAGTAGGCTACCCGTGCGCCACGCGGTGATCTATCTTTATCAGACAGCGTAGCATTCCAAAAGATGGTCATGGTCACCGTTCTCAATCTGGATGAAATTTAGAGCAGGTTTTGGATTTACAACAATGATTATAAAGTCAATTATTCGTTAACACTTATGCAATAGCGAAACAGACAGCTAAATCGACGTAGCCGAGTGACGCGACGTTCCCACAGTAATGATATTAATTCAATAATGAACCGCAAGCTGCAGGGAATGTAATGCGTGAAAATGTGCAGGAACGCGCGGCCGGTCATATTTCTTCTTGCTGAAAACACCAGTTACGCCTGTAGTGCTAAGGAATGAATGCGATAGCAAGAAATTGGAATGTCATACGAAGATAGGCTAACCCCTTTAGCAAACATGGCCGCTGCAGCAATCGAAGAGACCTTCGTGTGGTCTATGACTTCAAGGCAAACTTTTGCGATGAGCATCCAAGGCATTCTTAAAGGGACACTAAAGTGAAACAATGACTTGATTTAGATTGATAAACGGTACTCTGAGAACTCTAATGTCACAAGTTTATCTATCATAAGTTCATTATTAGCGGAGAAAATCAAGGTTGAAATTTCATTTTTGAATTTGGGGCCGGAATCTCCGAGCATGAATTTAAAAATGTATTTTTCGTATTTGCGCGACATTGGTTCGATGAAATTTTCTAAAACTTGATATGTTACGCCTATGGCACTCACAGATGACAATCTGCTTCACTTTTACCGGTTAGAAACTACGTACCCGGTAGACGCCGTCAGAATTTATGACGTCACGGTTTTCGGCGCGGGAATCGCAAGGTGGCGCCTCCCCCGTTTTTTCTTTTCGTGTGTTTTCTCGCTTACGAAGCTTCGTCTAGCGGTAAGGGCGGTGTTTTCGGGACTGTGAAGTTGTATTTTACTTATACGCGAAAAATCATTCTTCTCTTTAGTGTCTCTTTCAAATTCCTAAGGACAACAGACTAGCACGAGCGGCTGTAGACTCATAATGATGCCGTATACCGCACGAGATTGCCGCTCTGCACTGGGACCTTATGTATGTGTGTGTGTGTGTGCCTCCTCTCTTTCTTTACTCTTCTTTGAATCTCCCCCTTCCCCCGTGCAGGGCAGCATATCGGTTAGGCTAAACTGGTTAACATCCCTGCCTTTCCTCTGTCTCCTGTTTTCCTTCCTTGCGACGAGAGCACAACGTGTACAAAGCTGTGAGCCATCTTTTTAACCACCCTCTGGAGATAAGCACGCAAGCACACGCGGCCACGGAGTCGGCTAGGGGCACGCAGCACCACTCCGGCTCTATATCCAAGCCGCGCGCCCACCGCATGGATATACGAGCCGCACGAAAGGCGGGCGATGATAGGCCCTTTAAAGCTTACCTTTAGGCCCTTTGTACCACCTCGTGGGTGATAGCGAACAAGCCTACCACGGTGAAGCACGTCGGAGACTCCCGTACCACCAACGGTGAATGGTGTCTGTAAATAGCTCACCGTTAGTGCGGTGCGATATGTCTGCGTTTGGGCCGAGTGGTTTAACCCGTCGCGCTGTGGACGGAGAGGTCGCAAGTTCGACTCCCTGGTCGCGCAGTCGCACTTAGGAAAACTTTCCTTCAGGACTGTTTTTCGTTGTGGGTTATATATGTATAATATATACGCACACACAGAAGGGCATGGCGGCCGCTAGCGGGAACCGAAAATTCCCGCCGAGACGGTCCATTTACTTATTAACGCAATACAAATGTGTGTCATCAAATATTAAGTGTAGGCCTAATGAATAGAGTGATAACACATTTTCTTACATACCCAAGCAGGGCACGAAACCCGCCGCTCATACACACTGCTTCTAGGTGCTAACTCAGGGCAACATCACACCGTGCAATGTTTTTTTTTCTCCAAGCCCCTCTCCTTAAAGGAATAAAACTTCTTTACTGGAAATGTGTAATGACGGGTTACAAAACACATGTATATCCCCGTACTTAAATAAGTAATTTGTAGACGTAACATATGGACCACGTGGCTCTCCTTTGAAGGCCGCAATACAAGGCTCTCGGTTTTCGGCCAAATATTGTCAATGTTCGACTTTTATTAATTGTATGGTTTGCCTGCAATGGCGACATCTTCATTCCAGGGCTCCACTCTTTTTGCACTCGTGGCTTGAGCGACGCTCGACGTTCTTCTGATCAGGTACGCGCATGGCACGCGCTGTTATAGGTTCTGTCAGCCTTAGGTTCATACCCACTATGGGAAGCTGTCAGCAATTGGATGGTATAAAGGAAATTGAAAATATACATGTAATTGAGAAGTGCTGCCTAAGTAGGAGGGTCTACCCCCCTCCTCACAGAAAACTACACAGAGCCCAGGCCATGACGCTTAGACTCATGCAGACTGATTCATATCCAAATCTGGCCTTATTTCACAAAATTTACCCGGATACTTACACTAGAAGCTCGTGTCCCCGTTGAAGGGGAAGTAGCTAACTTAGAGCATATGCTCTGGCGATGCCCCTCGTTACTGGGCAGTGAACAAGCCAACCCAGCCAAGTGGTGCTCCTCCATCAGAAGCCCCAACAAGGGGAGTCAGCTTTGGGCCGTCCAGAGAGCCCACGATGCGGTGGTCAGGCTTAGCGTGCCCGTCCCAACATGAGAGAAGCCCACTGCGCGCTAGTCGCGTCTCTCAGGGCTATAATAAAGTTCCACCATCTATCCATGTAATTGAGAAATTCTATAACTACAGTATTATAGAATTTGTAAATAGTATTACAAATTGAAAAGCTTTAACCCTTTTTAAATGTCAAAGGGTCTTGGAAAATACGTTTATCAATGCTAAACAGGCAGACAATTGAGGAAATCTGAATCGAGGCTGATTGTGTAAGAAGCAGTGGCGTAAATTCAGAAAACTCCCAAGGGGGGGACACCATCTTGCCATGGCGGCCATTTTGTTTTCATAAATATAGGTTTTACTTTTAATTATACAAAAAATAAAACCGCACTTCGAAATCAAATAAAAAGCGAGCATTATTTTTATATATAACACGATCAAAGCCTGTATAAGTCTGTATAACACGATCGGGTCTGTACTTCATTGTCAATGCCTTCCACCTCGACATAAATGAATAACGGTAGATGATCGGGGATTCTTTAATTAGAACATTTGCATTCATAGGCACGTGCTCTACAGTGCCTTTTGAAACGAAAAGTACGGTTTCACTTTTGTACATCATGTCTGCTTCTGGCAAAGGTTTCAGAATTCAGAGTTTGTTTTACGGAGAGCGCGCTATACATAGCTATCAAGAAAACTTAAATATGATGTTTGAAATATAAATCTCGAGGGGGGGACCCTTAAAAGAGGTGCCCCCCCCCCCCAGCCTCAACACAAGCGGGGTCAGGACCCCCCTGACCCCTCCCCCCCCCCCACCCCCCCATGATTTACGTCAATGGTAAGAAGCAAGGAAAATGTAAAAATTTCATAGAGAAATCGCTACGACTAAAACAGAAAGCTAAACAGAGAGACCATGAATGGATAGACGAAAACCATTATTGTGGTCTGTTAGGGCAGGATTCCGGAGATCTCCAGGAGGAAAAGATTATATTTATTGGTAGGCGATGCCTCTGAAAATGGATTGGCGAGTTTTTAAGTGCTGGATCGTTTATTTGGCCAGACACTTGAGGCATTTTAAATGCGAAGCATTTCTTTGCGTACTGTAAGCACTTTTGCGTTTCTATCTATCTATCTATCTATCTATCTATCTATCTATCTATCTATCTATCTATCTATCTATCTATCTATCTATCTATCTATCCATCTAGCCGCCTACGTCTGGGTGCTCTCGTGATCGCCTCCTTAACTTGGGGTCGACCAAAATTTGTATGGGAGGGTAAGAGGTATTGAAGAATATGTCTGGCTGGTCATGACATGAATAACGTGAAAATCCTGTCGCATACGTCGTCATACCCTTTTCTGCAGACACGTGTGGCACATACCCGTATACCAAGGGCCGCAGCATGCGGGTATGCGCCACAGGAGTTTGACAATTTATGTCTACCCAGGAACGGTGCGGACAGACTTTAGTACTTTTAAATCCGAGAGCGTTAAGAAAAAATCACAGCATATCCACGGAGTGAATGATGATGAGTGGGCGAAGCTCCGGAGGTTCATCGGTAAACCGCGAATCTTAATTCCGTGAAATTCGCCCAGTGCATCATCAAAGACGTGATGGTGGTTGGTTGCATGTGGTCAAACGATATGCATGTGAGACCATATCGCGATGCCATGTGTTGTATGGCATCGCGATCGTCATCGTCATCAGCGTCATCGTTATGATGCATAGTGGGTACATTCCATGTGGTGTGCCGTGATGGCAGCGTCATCGTCATCACACAGGGAGATACTGCTGGTTACGCACGGTGGCTACTACGTACTACAAACTACAGGGGACGCACGACCCACGGCATAAGGAGCTTCGCCCCTAAAACTGACGTCGCCAGAGTTGACCCGACAAATGCAAATAATAAATATCAGGGTCCCGGCAGGAATAGAACCCAAGCAATCTGCGTGGCAATCAAGTATTCTACCACAGAGCCACGCCAGGTCTCGGAACTGCTTTGCAAAAAGACCCTATGCAGACGTAATGTTGGTGAAACGTGAATCGTGGTTCCAGTGCTGGCTATCTAATTTTATAAACATTACATATGTACTGCTATGAGGCAGGCGTCATGTACGGTTAACGTCAATTGTATATCTCAGTGTCATCCGCTGTAGTTGGTCGACGAAGCTCTATCCAGGGCTACCATCCTCGCAAGCACAAGTGCCGCATATCAGCTTACCGCTTGTGGTGTTCGGTAATACCCTTGTTTCTGTTGGAATCGTTACGCAACTGTAAACAACTGGTTATATGAAACATATGCGACTGTGCAACATATGTCTGAGTGCACAACATTTGTACATATCTGTAACGTCATTTCGTAACGTTTCGCTCAATAAGAAAATTACAACCCAGTCACCTTGCCTCCGCATGCTTCGCATAACATCGATTTCCATGATACTTGGGATCTGCCAAAATTTTTTTAAAGATTTTTTTAACTGTAAGAGTATCGGTCATAGTGAATCGCCATTAGCAACTTTGAACTTAAATGACTATGGGAAGAAACAAGATCCTAAATTGTGTCAATGAAACAGTTACCAAGCTTATAAATTAACTCAGTCTTGACTTCAGGGATATGAAATGTTGCAAAATTTTGTTAACCATGAAACTATGCTCCGTCGTAACACGATGAAACACTTGTTCTGATGCATGCACGGCGAAGATAAACAAACGGCTTCACTAAGCATCATTTCATAGCTTGCTTATTCATCAAGAGTCTCGAGAAGTCTCAGTTTACCTCAGATATATATAACTGACTTCTTTCTTTCTTGCTCTCATATCAAGCGCAACAATCCCACAACCTCGGCACGTAGTGTTAACTCGTTCACCCATTCTACGCGCACATGCAGTCTGCCAGATGCCGTGAACTCTTGAAGATGAAGAATGCTCGCCTTGAAGGTTCTGCTCTTTTGATGCGACAGCGCTGTATACGCCCCACGAAGGGAGACAATCCGGGGTCCGTCGAGCGGGATTCGACGTTACCACCGCATGGCAAGAAAATAACTCGCGTGGCCATGTGATCACGTCAAGAAGTCATGACGTATCACTTTAATGCAAATCGAAATAGTACGTACGTCGATGTAGTCTAACACCGAGACAAATTATGCTCTCGCACTCAATGCAAGTAAGGAGACAGATGCGTCTGCAACTTCTTTACTCAAGATTTCTCAGCATCGTGATTGGCGCGCATGTGATTCACGAGCGACACGCGCCTCGAGAACGCCCTGTCGCACACGTCGCACCGGTGGGGCTTCTCGCCGGTGTGCTTGATGAGGTGGCAGCGCAGCTCATGCCGTTGGATGAAATCGGCCGGACACAGGTGGCACGCGTGCGGTCTCTTCGCCGAGTGGTTGCGCACGTGACCGGCAAACTTCTTGTCCGAGACGAACTTCATGCCGCACATGAGGCACTCGTAGGGCGTCTTGCGCTTGTGGGTCGCCGTGTGGGTCGTCATCGCGAACCTGCTGGCGAACGTGGCCGGGCACAGAGAGCACGAGAAGGGCCTCTCTCCCGTGTGGCGACGCATGTGGTTCGCCAGGACGCTGTTGCGAGTGAACTTCTGGCCGCACACGTCGCACTTGAATGGCCTCTCGCCGGTGTGCATTCGCTTGTGGCGCTTCATGTTCTCCTTCCGAATGAACTTGCTGCCGCACACCGAGCACGAATAGCGTTTCTTGCCGGTGTGCGTGTGCAGGTGCCTGCGCATGGCCCTCTTGCAGCTCAACACCTTTTCGCACACACCGCACCGGTGCTCTTCGACCTTGGAGTCCTTACCATGCGATTCCGCTTTCTTGGCTTTCTTCTGTTGGGCTGATCTGCATAAAAAAATGCCAATAACTTTTTTTTGGTGGCACATTAAAAAAAATACACAGCGTCACGTGTGAATGGTCAACACACAAATTGTAACCAGAAGCGCATTAGGTGTTTACTCTCACATAACACACCGTGCACATTGATGCATGGTGAGCCATCGCGGTGGTCTAGCGGTTATGTTTCTCCACTGCTGACGCGAAGGTCGCGGGATCAAATCCCGGCATCATCGGCCGCATTGCGACGGAAGCAAAATGCCAGAGGCCCACGTGCTTAGATTCAGGAGGACATTAGAGAACCCCGGGTGGTCAAAATTTCCGGAGTCCTCCACCAAGGCATCACTCATAATCATGCGGTTTTAGGACGTAAAAAACAAACAGCTGTTATTATTGTTATTATTAGTTGTGATAGTATTTGAGCAATCAGTACAGCACAAGTTGTACCTATCAATTTGAATACTGTAGTCGCAGACGTAATAGTTATTCCCCTATGCCGAAGTTTCCGTAGCCCTTCCCTACGGCGTGCTTTACAATCATAGCGGGGATTTGCCACGTAAAGCCTCAGATTTTATGATTCCTTGCTAGGACTCTACTTGCGACAACGCAAATCTCGCTGCAGTAGGCATTCAAGAAGAGTTCGAAACGGTCGATGCTAGGCACCAGGGCTGGGCAAAGATACTTTGAAATTGTATCGCGATACGATACAAGATACTCAGGCAAGAAGTATTGGAGATACAGATACAAGATACTACCGAAACAATTGTATCCGATACGATACATGCCATTTGTATCTTAAGATACTTCGATACATTCGCAAATTTGTTGTTAGCGACCCGGATAATGTAGCGACGAATGCCTATACACAGAAAGGTCTGTTCGAAAATTTTGAAGTGTGACCAATTTCATTTCATTTTAATAAAATGTCTGTTACTATCTCAAACGTTTTGTCCTTTTTGGTCAAAGTACATTAGTTTACTTCCGAAGATATTATTAGGGTTTCTTTTAGCTCAGCGTCGAAGCTTGGGCGTGTTGGTTAAACACTGGAGGGAACACAGCGCAAATGAAGACGGGGACAAGGAAGGGCGACGCACACACAGCGCTGACGTGCAACACTTTGTCGCGCATGTCAGTGGCATATGTATAATGTTCATCTTTCCCTTCCATTGAATAAAATCTTGCAAGTCAGCGCCCTTCCTTGTCCTCGTCTTCTTTTGCGTTGTGTTCCCTCCAATTCTTTCAGCTGCTTAACAGGACAGCTCTTTAGACACTTCGCTGACAGCGGTTCTTCCTTGTCATTTCTGTTATGGGTGGGAGTCGCTGCTCAGCTTGCCGACCAGCTAGCAGGTTGCCATCTAACCACACGAGGTTCAATAAGAAGCCTTCGCACGATGGCGCACATACCGGCGTTCAGTTTTACCTTGCTCATAAAAGACCGTTTATGCAATACCGAATCACTGGTGTAGAGCAGTGACAACGCTGGTAGCGACATTGTTTGTTTGTGACGCATTATGTACACGTAGAGCACATAAAACTGCAATTGCTTTTGATATTCTTCTTATCTACTGACGTAAAGTGTTCTTTATCTATATACTCACTAACGTGCAATCAATGTTTCTTCAACGAGATGACATCTGCACCCCGGAGACGCCTCAGACATATTGTATTGTCACGTGGTGTTGACTATGAAGGAAACGGCAGTCACTCTGGTATGGACGAAACTCTTTATTGGGCTAACTTGTGCTCAGAAAACCAAGTAACTCAACGTACAAGCAAAGCGTACTGTACTCTGATGTCGTCAATAAATGTTGTCGGGCTTCGGTAATTTGATCATCGGCAGAACGCGTCTTGTATTATACAGCAGTGATAACACCTTTCATTGTTATCGCTGGTGCTCGTGTAAGCTCGAAAATGAAGTACAGTACACGCGTATCAGGGTTGCCGTTGGGTGGACGTGAAAAGGCGCGAGAACTCACGCCAAAAGTAGCCAAAGTAGCCATTTAGCCATGTCAATTGATATCGCCGAATTTCTAGCCAAATAGAACAGAAGCGGTATTGTCAACAGAGTCTCTACTATTGATGAATAAATAAAACCATTTTCAATAAGTAAAACCACAAGTTTGAAAAAGAGCCATGGCGCCAACTGGAAATTTTCGTCGCCAACAAGGTCCAAAAGTAGCCAATTTGGCGCAAAGTAGCCACCAACGGCAACCCTGACGCGTACTACGCATAATCTTAACAGTAACTTTTGGGGTTTAACGTCCCAAAACCACGATAAGATTACGAGGGACGCAGTAGTGGAGGGCTCCAGAAAGTTTGACCATTTGGTGTTCTTTAACGTGCAATTAAATCTAAGTACATGCGCCTCTAGCATTTCGCCTTCATCGAAATGCGGCTGCCACGGCAAGATTTGCGCGGAATCTTAATAGAACAATCTGAGACAATCCCGAAGATTCCGAAACATTGCGGTGCGGCTTGCGCCGAGCAGTGATAAACGTTTTTCAATGTTCCACAGCGCATGGAACGAAGACGAACAAAGATGAGACACACAGAGCGCTGAAACCTTAGTGATAAATGTTCTTAGTGGTTTAAACCCGATCACACCAAAATAAAAAAATAAGAGTGCGTGGCAGTATAGCTGCACAAATCATCGCAGGAAAGCGCCGCTATCCACGCGATTGCCGCCTATAGCTCCCATTACCTGGCAATTAATAAGAGTAAAAAAAAATAGGGAGGCCTAGAAAAGGAGAACAATTTTAACTAAAATAGAAAGGCCGTTCCGTATCAAACATTCATAGTGAATACGTATAGAGACACGATACAGGTGACACTCCTAATAGCTATGACAAATAAGCATGAAGTATTGTCAACTTACCTGTTCAGGTCAGACAATAAAAAAGTCAATGCGTGCGGAAAATTGCCTAAAATAGCTCGTTGGCACGCTCACGAGACAACCGGACCATTCGGTATAAAAATGCCACTAGAATACCGTTCCTAAGATGTTAAAGATAGCTTCTAATTATTTCCATTATTATAATGTAAACTCCATTTCGCCATTTTACCAAGCAGTAAGCAAAATGTTTGGTGCTGTATACTTCATGCATGCCCACATAATGACATACTTGTTTCCCAAAGCGCCTAGGCAGAAGAGTAAACTCAAGTGAATATAAATGTCTAAACAGTAGCAGAAATAAAACAGACACTTAAAATTAAGGATAGAACCGAGAGCGTATTATGGCTGCTTAGAAAAGACATACTGCCGTCACCAGACCGAAAAAAGACACAGTTCGGAGCCCTAGGTAATGTAGGGAATGCAAGAGAGGGACAACTAAGAAAGCACTTGTGCTGACATTCATATTATGATTTCAAGAGCTATTGGAATAGAAATAGCTAGGAAAAAGCGATATGGTACGCCAAGATATCGTCTGGTAGGTAAACGCTTGTTCTATTAGATCTAGCATCGGTACCGGCGGTGCTATAGTTAGAATCTTATTTGCACATAAGTCAATGGCGTGTCATTTAAACTTACATCCGCAAGATCCTTCAAATCGCTTATATGTTGAAGCCACGAGATGCAAAGCAACCTCGTGCTTCAGATTTCGTAACGAAGTACCACGCACGAGGGCGGCATCAGACTTTGTGTGCTCATCGCCGCACGCATTGTGGTATGCGGCGCTGGTAAGTGGCTAAGAGTAAGTGTCATGGCACTGGCACAAATAAAAAGGGAGAAAATCGAGAAAAGAAAACGTACGTGGGCAAGCACGCAAACGTCTACGTTCGTGCGCTTGTTTCTGTCGAGACTGCACAAGCGCTGTCATATTGCTCTGCCTCACCAAAAGGGTCGCGCACACTTCACCGCCTGCCCTCACTGGTAGACTATGGAGGAAAGAAAAAAAATGTCACTGCCCTTAGTTTTATTCAGGTGGCTTAGTGGCACCAGTAGCTTGAGAAGCGGAGTTCAGTCAGCGATTATTCTTTCGCACGGTCGTGTTGCGATGGCAGTATCTTGTATCTTAAGATACACGATACATTATTGAATGTATCGGAAATACAGATACAGATACTCATTTTCTGAGACGTATCGCGATACAGATACAAGATACCCAAAGAGTATCTAAGATAGTATCTAAGATACATGTATCTTCGATACTGCCCAGCCCTGCTAGGCACACAGAAGTCCCTTTTATCACGGCGTGGTTGAGGTGAGGTGTCCACCATGAAGCGAAGCGAGGTGAGCGATTGATAAGGTGATCCGAAAGTGGCCTGATTAAGCTATCGCGTTTCACTCTTCAAAGGCAGAGCTCAAGCGACCCCCCAAGTTTTTGACAAAATGTTCGACAAATATGCGTTACCCCGGCAGCAATCCCAATACGCCATATCTGCCTCCAGGATTCCCTTTCCCGTATTTCCACGGCACACGCGGTGCCCATAATGCCTCACCTTTTACTGCCGCGGGATTCGGTCGAGTCTTTTGAAGCTTCGGCAAGACACGCTTTCGGCACTTCACTGTTGCTGCTGCTGCCGGTATCCATATTATCCTCCTCTTGTGCCGTACTCATCCTGGATATGAAAGCACAAAGACAATCAATTAACAACTGTGTAGGTGCTACGAGTTTATATGCAAGTCAGTTATTGATGCCGTGATAGATCAGACGCTCGGAGGATTTCACGCTCGACGGTTGTCTCGTCCGCGATCTCCTCTAACCGTCCACCATCTTTCCTAAATATTTCTTTTAATCCCTCCTTATCCCTTCCGTTGTGCACTACTGCTGAGGTCTCCTCTGAGACAGAAACTTGTGGGGTGCACTTTTCTTTTCACTACCTGTTATTTTGAATCGCACTCTCTCTCTCTCTGCCGTGATAGATGAACACGCAAAGCTTCCTCGAAAACTAGTTAATGTACGCCGAGCGCACTTAATTGGAAGGTACTTAGTGATATACTATAGCCGCGTAGATATTTTGTCGAATAAGCGTTGGTGAGTTTATTAGGTTCATAGTTAACAGTGCAATAGGATGTCGACAAAGAGAGTAGAAAAGAAGATTTGGTATAGTTCTACGGCGTTATGCAGGTAGCAGAGCACTGCCCATCACGGTGGTACGGCGGTTACGGTGCTCGGCTGCCGACACGAAAGTCGTGGGTTGGATATCGGCCGCGGCGGTCGCATGGAGGCAAAATGCTAGACGCCTATATAATAAGATTTAGGTGCAAGTTTGTACGCCCGTACTTTGCTCCTAGTATTTCAATCAGCGTCACTTAAAACAATTATGCCTGGAAGATGAGGCGCAAGCGCGCCGCACGGCCTTGGATTTTACCCCCCCCCCCCCCTTCCTGTATAGTGTGTCTCAATGCGCGCGTAGATCGCATCGAGGCTCCCTACACCGGTACGTGGGCGAGCGCCGCTCGCGGTCACTCCTTGTAAACACGCACAACACGTGAATAAGCGGTACGGCGGCAAGCGCTCTCCCTTGCAGCCTGGTCGCAACACGCGGCAGGAGGGCATGACCTCGGAGATTACGCGCCGGCAAGAGGCCCTCCACGGGAAAGAGAGCGACGTTCCACTCAATAGCTTTTAGGAGGCTTTGATTTCAATCATCGTCCTGCATCGTATTTCAAACTCGCAAAGCAAACCACTCTTCTGTATTTCAATCAATAATATGAGCGTAGGCAGGGGGCATCAGTACGACGGCAATACCTTTACCGATGCATTGCGCTGGCGTGAAAGAGGTGCACTTCCGAACGGTCCTGAATGACAGCTATGGTTACCTATAATGAGTCGCGTGCATGTGATAGCATATATAAAACGCTGTTCACACGTACTTACCTCGATTTTTGTCGTAAAGCAGCCCGGTTGTCGACGACCGACTGGAAGGAACAGTGAGATGACGATGAAGATCGGCTCTCGGACTTTCCTGGCTTGCTTGCTTGGTCCTAGATACTTGGCGCCTACCCACTACGGGGATTGGCCATGAAGCCGGCGGTTAATATGAAGGGAAATATTTAATTTTGAAATCCCTCACACAAGGCGCATATTTCTTCTTCCTTCTTTACCGTATGGCGCAATCTCCGGTGTGACCAATCCCCATCGTGGCCATGAGCTGCAGATCATGACGATGATGATATCCTCATTCTAATGGCGCTCATCTACAAAGGGGGGATGGGCCAAGAACTGGGCGCAGGATCTTTAAGTAAAATACTTATAAGAAGCTAAAAAAACAACCACTGTGCGTAACTTTAGTATAAAAAGAAAGGATAGCTAATAAGTGAAAATTCTATAAAGCAAACAGTCAGACTAGTGGGATCCTGTACACCACACCCACATTGTGCAATGCGCTATGTTGGTCAAACTGGCCGCTGCATTAATGCAAGGCTGACAGAGCATCGCGCAGCTGTCAATTCATTGGCGGGAGGTGGACATTTGGCAGATCCTGCCGCAGGTGTTCTTGAACGCCTGACTTTAGGGGCACCCGTATCTTGCGCAGCTTTGCTGCTCAGCAAGCTCGCGAAATCTATTAGGCATACTGCATCAGTATAGAAGCTGATAAATGCGTGAGTTACACCTTCACTGGCTTTGCACGCGAAAGAAACAGCGTATATTTGAAGCGACATTGCAGATATCAGCGTTAGTAGTGCCGCTTGCACCTCTTTGTGGGTTCTGCGCACGTCTGTACATTTTCATCGTTTTATGTCAGTAAACTTTCACTTGATGTCTAGCGCCCGTCCTGTTTACGTGTCTCTTTCTCTTGTGTTTGTTCCGCTTCACTTGCTAAGATGCACAAGTTCTTCAGTGTGTGCTTTAACGTGTGATAGCGCTGTTATATCGAAGCATCAGCTATCCCTAAGACGCCAGTGAACTCCAGGTGCCTGATAAGCCCTGGATATGCCAAGAATAACTCAATTCACAAAAGAGGCGTCGATCTAGCTCATAATGCTCGGCTTAAAAACAAACACAAAATGAGGCATAGGCAGATGATACTCGCTGACTGCTTCGCGTGAAATCCATTCCCACAATGCGTTGTGTCTGCCGAAATTTTCTTGTTCTTGGCATCCGTTGAATGCTGCTAAAAAATAGTCTCTAGCCGCCTCTTCTTTGTCTTGGCTTCGTCTTAAATGGTTTTATGCCACACCACTTGGGGATAAATTCTTCCTGGGAGATTAGACCGGTGCCTAATATCTTCATTTCCGTTGTATTTCATTTCAGATATACCGTCTTTGAGCGAGAGAAGAACATCCAACTGTGTTGCGAAAATCGAAAAGAAAAAACTAATTAAGAGGCAGCCAGGAATAGGAAAGTTGGCCTTTGAGTCTTTATATTTTAGTTATGCGCTAGAATATTACGTCCCACACTAAGCACAAGCTCTCCCAAGAACAAGTAACTGTGCATGGAGCAAAGGCACGATAGCAAAACAAGTAGGTCACGAATGCCATTGAGAATGAATGCAGCCACGTTGGTTGTTTTGGTGATGAGGTGTTGAGGTGTTGACGCAGCGCTGGTTATATGGATCTGGCTGTTTGATTAAAACAGGCGCAGCATTTGGCTCATTTTTCATTCGAGACTGTTTTCTTGAGGCCACGTTACAATCAGGAATCGCCATATTTTAAAAGAACTGGTTGATGGGCTACTTGGTAAACCATTTCAAAATAATTGGAGCGCAGACACACGGCACATTCACACGATGTATGGGTCTGTGCGTAAGCCCATGTGCTGTGTGTTTGTGCTCAAATTATTTTGAAATGTCATATTTTGATGACAAACATTTTAAATGAATAGCACCTTAGGGGCTCGGCTTGTCGTCCATATATATATATCATATGTGGCGTTATAACGCTCAAATCATGTGATCAATACAAGCCTAAAACAAGACTAGCAATGCTCAAAACCGAGTTACAATAAACGAAAAAAGTCTGAAATAATATAACTAACAGGGATAACCAAGAAGTAATCAAGATAATTAACTTCAAATCGCCATAGAAGTTTCGGAAACATGCGGCTGACACTCGCGCCGTGCAAGAGAGGGCGCCACATTATCGCCAAGCGAGTGATTGCTCCTCCCACCTGCGCTTCTACGGCGTTACATCTGAAGGGGTAAACAACCTTGCAACACTCGCTGCAGTCGACACTTATTCCAATTGCCGTAACAAGGAGGAAGTCGATAAAGGGCGACCAAAATTAGCGCACATGTACCACACAGAGTTTGGGAATCTCTCTAACGAGATTCTGCTCTTGCCGGGGAAACCCTACATGCTTACCTCAAACACTGGCGTTATCGACGGTTTGGTAAACAATTCAATTCCAATTTTATTTACCAGAAAATCAATCTGGAGGGACACCTGGGCAAAAAGCTGTCGCAGCACCTTGACGAAGGCCCATGGTCCCCGTACGCGGCAAAAGGATATACACAACTGATCACGTAGCGCATACATTTCACACAAGGACAAGAGAAAGGACGAAGATGAGTCCTTGTGTGAAATATATGCGCTACGTGATCAGTTATGCATTACTAACACGCCCAATTTCATACTCTTGTCAGCATATACACGACACGTGTCACAAAGTGATTTTGACATAGCATTCACATTGAAATTAAACAGCGAATTGAAAGCAAAGCAGTGGGAACTGTGCGAACGGGAACCGCTGGGTGCCCGTGCTACGCATTTCGTCAGATTTAACAGTAGTGGAGCTGCATTTAGAGCAGGATTTGGAACTACACCAATCGCTACACAATAACTACATTAGCTCGCTGGATTTTTAAAGCGAAAGACGGCCGTGTTTTGCGTTACCATGAAATATAGCCTAATTTGGGTTTCTGTATTTGGCTCCTTTAGAAAAAAAGGGGAAAAATGGTGAAATTCTGAATCCTGCGCTAAATTTAGCTCATCTACTATGAAACATGAGGAAGTTTAGTTAAGAAATAGAATTGATAAAGCATTACTTTCTGTCGTGTCACCGCTATATATTACTGAGCAAAATACTTCTTTATATTTCATTTGCTAATACGGGGTTAGACTTAACAATCGATACTGTACTCACCTTTGGTGTTTTGGCCCTGAGGTTCAGCCAGGGAACCGTTTTTGATGCTCTTCATGCTCACCTTCATGATACAAAACAAATACGAGTTTAAATTACTCCTTGTATAAGTTCCTACTCGTATTCCTACTTGTATTCGAAGGTTGCGGGTAAGGTGCCGTTCCTGCCGGTGGGAAATTTTCTTTTTGTCCATTTTACTTTCCTCACATCAACGTCACAATTACTACAACGCACTTAAAAGAGTACATTTAAAGTCCATTTAAAGTCCATTTAAAGTCCCCTATTCCTCCCTTAGCTTCATTATCTGCTGGTTTTCATTAACAATGTGTCCAACAAAGAAAACGAGCGCTTAAAAATTTCCTTCCTTCATGCTTGTGTAAGTATTCTTATAGTGATAATAAATCAATAATTAAAGAAAACGTGTTACACCTTAATTCGATTAAGCTACTGACTCTTCAGGATAACCATTTATCTGTGTGGTGTAAGTGTAAAAAAACCGGCAGATCCCACGCACTGTGGGAATCGATGTAATGCGAAGCAGCCAGCAAGGAGCAAATCATGCTTTACATAATTTGCATGTCGTGTTTTACATGTTACGACCTTTCATTTGTGTTCGTCATACAGTCACGTCGCGATATATCAATTTTGGTGTATGTCAAGCTAGCGAACTGGACGCAAGCGCACCATGAGCGTGGCATGTAAATGGCATTGTAGATGACATGCATGCCAAGATTTTCATGTTACCACCTGCCACTTATGTTCGCTATACAGTCATGTCACTGAATACCAAATTTGCTGTATATCAAGCTAACGAAACGGCCGCGAGCGCGCCATGAGCGTGGCATGCAAGTCATGTCGCACATGACAAGTCATGATTTCCATATTACCGCTTGTCATTTATGTTCGTCATACAGTCATGTCACTCAATACTAAATTTGGTGTATATCATGCTAACGAAACGGCCGCGAGCGCGCCATGAGCGTGGCATGTAAATCATACTTTTCATGACAAGTTAGTCATGATTTTCATGATATGACCAGCCATTTATGTTCGCCATGCAGTCATGTTATGGCATACCAAATTTGGTATAAATCCCATTAACGATACGACCAGGAGAGCACAAAGTCGTAGGCGGCTAGATAGATAGATAGATAGATAGATAGATAGATAGATAGATAGATAGATAGATAGATAGATAGATAGATAGATAGATAGATAGATAGATAGATAGATAGATAGATAGATAGATAGATAGATAGATAGATAGATAGATAGATAGATAGATAGATAGATAGATAGATAGATAGATAGATAGATAGATAGATAGATAGATAGATAGATAGATAGATAGATAGATAGATAGATAGATAGATAGATAGATAGATAGATAGATAGATAGATAGATAGATAGATAGATAGATAGATAGATAGATAGATAGATAGATACGCTCAAAGTCGCCGAAGTTGGCTAAGAAATGCTTCGCATTTAATAGTCATTGCGCTTTTTCCTTTGTATGTTCCCTGCGGTGTGCGCCGCGGGGGTGCAGCGGTTATACGGTGCTTGGTTGCTGACCCGAATGTCACGAACTCTATCCCGGCCGCAGAGGTCACATTTCGATGGAGACGAAATGCCAGAGGCCCGTGTACTGTGCGATGGCAGTGCACGTTAAAGAACACCAGATTATCGAAATTTCCGGAGCCCTCCACTACATAATCACATTGTTATCATAATTACTACTTCTCATGATCATATCGTGCTTTCGGCTCGTAAAACTCCAGATGTAGTTAGTATGTTCGCTTTTGTTTTCTGTTTAATCATGATCCAATACTCCACATATTTAAAATTCAACACGAACAATTCTTGGCTAATTCTCTAGCGTAGGTACGAGCCATATGTGAAAGATCAGCATCATTATCGAGCCTTGAGGCTCACAAGCTATCGCTCGACAAACTTGGGTAGCTACCCGCGCCGGTGACCAGCCCTCTCAGACGGAACGTGAAGGGGGGTGCATGGACTTCAAGGATCCATTAATATTATTCGACGAGATCACCTCAGCTCAAAAACTAGGGCGCAAGGTTTTCCCCCCCTCCACACCCTAAATTGAATAAAGCGCAAGCGGTCACACTCCGACAACTGCAGACGAATACGTGCATCATACCAGTCATGCTAAACAGAATCGACCCAGACTTTTCACATCACTGTCAGCGCTGTAATCACGGGCACTGTAATTTAGAACATATGCTCTATACTCTGTTTCAGAAGTTCCCTTCAGCACTGTAGAGGCTACAGGTCCCCTTAGCCAATTGGAAGGACGATTAGCCTCTCCACATGTATTCATCCGCACCGCGTCGTCTGCTAGCATCCCCCTGGCGTCCGCGCACACGTTCAGCGAGCAGACGGCAGCGCCGAAAAAAATAGAACATGGCTGCACTCATCGAGGCTGCTGCTCTCCGCCTCGAGTTTATCACGTCGTCGCTGTGCGCTCTGTGACCCGTAAGTTCCAAACAGATGCTTGTATTTGCTTTAGATTTATGTCTTAGAGCTTCGGCAGCAATTTATTCGTGACTACATTGCGCTATTTCCATGAACCGTGATCAAATTCTCGGCGCGTTAGGCTTAGCAGGCGTGGTTAAAGCAATAGCTTATCTTGCCAATAACAACAGAGCGTACCCGATGCGTTGTCCTGATCGTGAGATGGCGCAAAGCGATAGCTCATTACACCATTCATTTGTTGCTGCGAGCTTTTTGAGCGACCGTCAAGGGCACGTTCGGATCGAAGCGGGTGGTCGCGTCTGCATGGGCGCTGCCATGTTGACTTTTAACCACAGTTACCGACGTTTACTGATACAACAATTAAAGAAATACGACGTAAATGCGATGAAGAATAAACAAATTACTTATTGATGTGCAGAAGCAGATGCTAAAGAAGGGCAAATGTCTCAACCTTGCCAACTGCAAGGCAATTATATCTGGATCTATGTTTTCCTGCGCAAGCGTGTGGCTTGTTTACATCCCGTAGTTTTGGAAGTGCTGAACGGTAGTGGTGAAACAGAGTATAGCTGTGCCGCTTTAATTCGGGGTCAGAATTACCAGACAAACCCTCCTGGGAGGCTGCCATTCGCAGCGCGGAGCTCGGCAACCAACTCCTGGCAGTCCAGAGGGCCCGGGACATCGCCGAGAGGGTCCAGCTTCCGGCGCCTTCCTGGGTGGAGCTACCTAGCTGAGCTATACTCTATCTCAGAAGTACCTTGCAGCACTGTGGAAGCTGCAGGGCTTGTTAGCCAATAGGAAAGGCGAAAGCCCCCCTCACGACGTGTTCATCCGCGTCGCGTCGTCTGTTCGTCGTCTCTTTTGCGTCGCCTCGTCCACCTAATCGATACTTGCTCTCTCGAGTTAATACAAAACGCAAACACCTCCACGGGAACGCCACCTCGCCGTTTCTTTATGTTCAGAAACCCACTTGTGCAGGACGTGTTCGCTGGCGTTTTTGAGGAACGCGGTTCTTTTTACACCAGCGTTTATACTGGCGTTTTCACCGAGTTCTTTTCTGACAGCACGGTCGACGCACTTCCAGCAGCAATCGCGTATCATTCTTGGGTGGAACAGCCAATTATTGGCACAGAAAACAATATAGACATTCAGGGTGTTTCGCATCGTCAACGCATCACCGACGCTAATGTTGTGGCGACATCTGCTCAGTTAACATCAAATCACTTTTACGGCTCGCTACCGCCTCGGTAGTCCTAGCATCTTCAAAACAAACGAGTGATATAAATAATAGCGAAAAAAGATACCTGATGATTAGTCCTCAGCGTTAGATTAGACTAAGCGATGACAGATTATGCCACTTATTTCTTGCTGTCCGGGCAGAGAGCCAGTAAAAAGCACGAATTCGAATGGAAGCGGGTGGTCTGGGGTGTATGGGGGCTGCCATGTTGCTGCACGTCATCGCGGTTAGGGTGGTTATTACGGTTTCCAGCCGGTGATCTTGGCATTATTTCAGAAATTTAGAAGTGCATGCGTCAAAGGCTTAACGTGCCGCGTATCCCTGTAACGCGTCATGCGAGAAGCACAGCTAAAGCCCTTGCACCTCGTTGATAATGAGGGTTAAGCCCGGAACTATATTATGTGCTGCGCAAGGACACTGCCTGTGTACTCCTCGTAGCTTTGGCAGTGCTGCAAGGTATTTGTGAGATGGAGTATAGTGGGGCCGCCGGTCCCGTTCAGCTTCTGCCACTTTTGGACCACAATAAAGTTCTCACTCACTCACTCACTCGACAATCTTGGTTTAACCACGGTTAGTCACGGCAAAGTGGCTAAATACGAGTCATTGCTATACGAGCTAATATTAGCTCATGCTTGAGCATCGTTGCATGACTTTAAATGTATTTAAAAGATGAAATCTGGCTAGCAGTTACGGGGCACATTTTGTCCGCTGCGAATCAAAATTGTGGCTTGTTTAGTGCTTATCTACCGAAAAACAACTATTTTATAATTGTTGCGCTGAAATCGATAGACAGATTGCCAGGTGCGTTATCGATAGACAGGTGCGTTATCGGCATCGTTATAACAGTTGCTGCTCGCATAGAGTTTCATAATAGTACACTAGGGGGAAACCTGGCGCTAGTGTCTATGGGAGCTGCAACGCATGGCGCTTCAGCCTGCATGGGAATGATGGGTGGTACATGGATTTGTCTAAGCTTCGTTCTTTCGGCTCCGTGTGGCTTCGTGTGGCCTGCAGCCGCTTTGCACGCGAGACGAAGTTCAGCAAAAGCTCAGCAATCAAACTTCACCACCTTGGTTCTATTAGGTTCGTCATTTCAATGAGCTCACGTGGTTCACAGTAAGCCATGCTTTTATTTGAAACAAAAGTCAAAACACAACAATAAACGAAGCCACCAGCGGGTTCGAATCCGCAAGCACGAAGGCTATGCAAATCCATGTACTACCCATCGTCTCCACAGTGGCTGAACGGTCGAAACTTCCGTGGCCCTGCACTACGGCGTGCCTCCTAATCGCGTCATAGTTTTGAAGCATAAAACCCTAGATATTATCATTTGTATCACGCAGCCTTGTTAGAATGTCATGCGCAACGTTCAGGCAGTGATGGCTTACCTTATTTTGTGACAATGCACCTACTACCAAAATTCGTAGAAACATTCTTAAACCGAAGACAATGCAAGGTAGCCATCACAAAAAATACAAAAAAAGCCGGCAGATCCCACCCACTGTGGGATACGATGTAATGCTAAGAAGCCAGCAAGGAGAAAGGAAGGAACAGGAGAGAAAGGAAAGGCAGGGATGTTAACCAGTCTAGAGGGACCGGTATGCTACCCTACACTGGGGAAAGGGATGGGGGGAGTTTTAAAGATAGAGAAAGAGAGAGGAGGGGGGAAAATGAGAGCACGCACACACAAAGTCACATATCTCAGTGTCTCGGTAACGCGATTAGTCTATAACCGCCGGTCCAAGTCTGTTGTCTTCAGGAAGTTGAGCACCGCCTTCGTCGCCTTTACCCGCGATGATCTTTCAAGACGACATTGCAGGATGGTTTCCACCGTCATCGGTCTGCGATCTATGCGAGCAAGAGCGCCTGCGAGTTATTTTCTATGCGAATTGTAGCGAGGACAGTCGCAGAACATGTGCTGTAATGTCTCCTCGCTACCGCAGTTGTCACATAAGGGGTTGTCAGCCATTTGGATAAGAAAGGAGAATGACTTCGTAAAAGCCACTCTTAACCGTAAACGGCAAAGCAGGGTGGCATCGTTTCGGCGTAGTCCAGCAAGTGTCTGAAGTCGTAAATTGTTCGGGCTGTGGTGGTGTTGACTGCGCACTCTACTTGGAGTATTCCAAGTGGTGAAAGTGATTTCTCGTGCGGCAACTCGAAGTTGGCTAGCAGCGTCGGTCCTTGATAGCGGTATCTTCTCAAGCCTGTCGCCTTGAAAAGCTGATCGAGCAGCATTGTCGGCGTGTTCATTGCCTATGACGCCGCAGTGACTTGGCAGCCACTGAAATGTCACGTGGTGTCCTTTCTCGAACGCAGTATGGAGGAGATACCTAACCTCAAAGACCAACTGCTCGTATGGTCTGAGTCGCAGGGCTGATTGCAAAGATTGAAGAGCTGCCTTTGAGTCACTGAAGACTGACCATCGTTGAGGCTGTTGGTGGTTGACTACGCGAAGTGCAGCGCGAAGAGCGGCTAATTCTGCAGCCGTCGATGACGTTGGGTGGTCTGTCTTGAACTGACGGTAATCGCTTTCGCTGGGACGACCACTGCTCCGGATGAACCCTGGAGAGTGGTTGATCCATCAGTATAAACATGTACGTAGTTGGCGTACTTCTCGTGCAAAAGTATCAGGGATAGCTGTTTCAGCACCGGTGATGACAGGTCAGATTTTTTCCTGATTCCGGGTACGGTGAGCTGCACTTCAGGTCGAATAAAGCACCACGGAGGTATCGCTGGCTTAGATGCGGGGCTGAAGCCTGATGGAAGGTGGGTGGCATAGTTTGAAATCGTTGCACAATACGACGCCCGTGGTCTCTCTGAAGGCAGCGTTGCAAGGTGATGGCAATGGGCCCGGGAAAAATGTCTTATATGGGCTCTCAAGGCTTCCACCGCAATGTGCGTTTGTACTGGTTGGTCTCGTGCGATGGAAATAGTCGCTTCCGTCGGCGCGCACTTCGGCAAGCCAAGGCAGACTCTGAGAGCCTGAGCTTGTACAGCCTACAGAGTTCGAATATTAGTCTTGCAAGTATTAGTCAATACGGGCACACTATATCTCAAGAAACCAAGAAACAAAGATCTGTACAGCTCCAGCATTGCGTCTACCGACATGCCCCAGGTTTTTCCACACAGGAACTTGAACACCTGGGAGATGGCTGTCAGGCGCTGTTTCATGTAAGACACATGTGGGCTCCAACGAAGGTCTCTATATATGATTATACCCAGAAATTTGCAGCAAGGAGAAAATCATGCTGTAGGTAATATGCATGTCATGATTTACATGTTAGGACCCGTCATTTATGTTCGTCATACAGTCACGTCGCGCAATACCAATTTTGGTGTATATCAAGCTGGCGAACTGGACGCAAGCGCACCATGAGCGTGGCATGTAAATGGCATTGTAGATGACATGCACGCCAAGATTTTCACGTTACCACTTGTCATTTAGGTTCGTCATACAGTCACGTCCCGCAATACCAATTTTGGTGTATACCAAGCCAGCGAACTCGACGCCAGGGCGCCATGAGCGTGGCATGCAAGTCATGTCGCACATGACATTTTAGGATTTCCATATTACCACTTGCATTTATCTTCATCATACAGTCACGTCACGCAATACCAAATTTGGTGTATATCAAGCCAGCGAAACAGCCCCGAACGTATGAGCGTGGCATGCAAGCCATATCGCCCATGACATGTTACGATATCCATATTACCACTTGTAATTTATGTTCGTCATACAGTCACGTCACGCAATACCAAATTTGGTGTATATCAAGCCAGCGAAACGGCCGCGAGCGTGCCATGAGCGGGGCATGCAAGTCACGTTGCTCATGACATGTCATGATTTCCATATGACCACTTGGCATTTATGTTCGTCGTACAGTCATGTCACGCAATAGAAAATTTGGTGTATATCAACTAGCGAAACGGCCAGCAGCGCATCATCAGCGTGGCATGTAAATCATGTAGTACATGACGTGCACGTCATGATTTTCATATTACCACCTGTCATTTATGTTGGTCATGCAGAAATGTTTCATCGTACCAATTTTTGTATATATGAAGTTAAGAAAACGGCCTTAGGAGCACTTCGGCCATGACGTGTAAATCATACTTTTCATGACACGTCTTTCGCGATTTTCGTGATATGACCAGTCATTCATGTTCGTCATACAGTCATGTTATGCCATACCAATTTTGGTATTAATCCCATTAACGATACGCCCAGGAGAGCACAAGGTCGTAGGCGGCTAGATAGATAGATAGATAGATAGATAGATAGATAGATAGATAGATAGATAGATAGATAGATAGATAGATAGATAGATAGATAGATAGATAGATAGATAGATGGATAGATAGATAGATAGATAGATAGATAGATAGATAGATAGATAGATAGATAGATAGATAGATAGATAGATAGATAGATAGATAGATAGATAGATAGATAGATAGATAGATAGATAGATAGATAGATAGATAGATAGATAGATAGATAGATAGATAGATAGATAGATAAGCTCAAGGTCGCTGAAGTTCGCTAAGAAATCGCCAGGAGTCGAACCCGGGCCTTCGAGCTACCGGCTTCTTCGACCGCATGCTGCGGCAAATGGAACACAATGTTTTCGTACTTTAGCGCTACGCTTTCTATGTACACTGGGCTTAAGAATATCGGCGGGACCATAAAGTTTTCGCGTGGGAATATATTGCACTGAGATTATCTCTTACCGCAATCACACCAGTACGATAACCAATCGCTCCATATCTAGGATAACGCGCTGGGAGTGATGGAAGTTTGTAGGTTCGGGAAAGCTGCTGGCTCCTAGCAGTAAATGGATGCAACGTTGAAAGTGACGATGCGCATAACAGACTAGAATGGAATATCTCCCGCAAAGCAAAAACAATTAGAAACCATGTGGTAATAAAAATGACGCTACCTGTGGCAGGTGCGAAGAGGATTATATTCCTTGTCCCCCCAGCAATATTTCTGCCAGAATAGGCAGATTCGCGACTTTTGTTCAATGTACGAAACAGAGAACGCAATTATGTCTGGCCAGCGCAGTATTACGAACTATGGGCTTCGCAGTACTTCGCGCGCGCTGCTCAGTGAAAACCAGTATTGGTGGTAACGCGCTATAAGCAACGGCGTTACCGGTAACGTGTTACTTTATCCGGTAACTTAGTAACGTACTGGTTACAATTTCGGAACTGTAACGGGTAACGTACTTACATGAACATTTTTCCATAGTATGAGGTGTCACGTTACTGGTCACTTTTTTTTTAATTATACCGGTAATTTTTACAAAAAAGTCCTTCATCTCATAAGCGCCACTTTCTCAGAGCTCGCCCCGACATCATTTTGTCGCAGCGGCGGAATGCTGCCGGCCCGCCCGCCGTCAAGAGTACCATCCAATGCGTCCGTCGAGCGCCTATTCAATGTAGGGGAGGACGTCTTCATTGAGAAGACAGGCAATCTGTCCGATGACAGCTTTGAAATGCAGCTGTTGCTTTAATTCGGCAACAAGTGGTGGTTATTAGAAAGCTCTCCTTGCAATAATCTAGCACTGGTTAGTAACCTTGTTTTCAAAATGAAATTTGTTTTTTTTCTATCGGCAACTGCGGGTACTCGTTCCTAAAGTTACTCAATTTTTTAGCGAACGAGGCTGACCTTGTCCTCCTTCACATGAACGCTCGCAATTTTCGCGGCACTTATACAGGTTTAAGGGAGAAAACCGCATACGTGTGCAAACATTTTTTCCCCAGAACTAAAACCATCTAAGCATTTCTTGATGATTATTTCCGCATCTTTCTCGTTAGTAGATGCACGCCCTTCAGAATTGCTGTAAATTTGTTGAGAATTATGATGCTTTTTTTTTTTTACGGAAGAGCGTTGACGATGAAGTTTCATTTTGTGTTTAATGTCACTTTGAAAAAATGGATTTACAGTGTACCACAGAGTAAGCAGCCATTACATGTAACTGTACAGGCGACTTTAGGTCGCTTTACAATTGCCAAGCACTGGAGTAGCCAATGGGGAGAGGGGAGAGTTCCACCCCCCACCCCCTCTAAAAAGATATCTTGCTATGCTGAAATTCGTACTTCGTGTAAAACGGTCGTTTAGGCCAGAAGAGTTATGTGAAAGATAAATATCAGCTTTGTTGATTCCATCGCGAGCGCTGGCGGACCACCAGTAGATGAAGAAGAAGCGCCAGCAAGCACGAGTTGAGAAACGGGGACATCAGACTAGTAGCAGGGTCTTCGTGGCCTCTGCAGTGTAAATAAAAGTCTTTTTTTAACTACCTCGACGGAATCGAGTTCTTCTGCGGCTGCTCTACGCCATATGTCCCACCCATTTTGGTGCTGAAACCCGGGAATTTATTTGAAATATGAAACTTATTTGGGATTCCTGCAGCGAAAATGCGGTGATTAAAATTTCTGACCACGGAGTAATGACAGAAGTAACGTCGGTTACTTTTTTTTTGATAACTTATGGTAACGCGTTACCTTTCTATGAGGTAATGTATGCGTTGAACCTTAAAAGGGTTCTGGTGCAACGTTCCTTCATAGGTGGCAACTCGGCCTTCCATTGAATGTGTTCCAGCCCAACCATTAGAAGAAAAAAAAAAGGAATATAAAATCCCGAGTGCCTAGAACAGAACTGACGTGCAGGTGGCGCTATTAAAATTTGGATATTTGGCATAATGTAGTATATAATGTGTTCCCTGCGATGTCCACCGCTAGCCTTAGCAGGTGTTCATACATGAAGTGGTTGCCGCCTGTGGTCAGTGGAGGAATGCTGGAGTTACTATCCTATCAATATATGGCGGGCAATGACTTAAAGCTCCTATAAGTAGTTCCATCTTGTCAGGTCTGTTGCGACGCCTCGTCCGGTGCATGTCTTTAAGTTTGCTTTAAAAAGAGCATGGTCTACATGCATCCAATAGGACGTACGATAATAAGTTACGCTGTCCGATAGCTTGCGCTGTCTAAGCTATGGTGACAGCATGACATAAGCAGAAAATATTACAGGGTGCATCTATGGATCACTGTAAGGGAAGGGACCCATCTCTAACTGGACATTGAGGTCTCCCTACAAGGGTACTCATGGCTCTTCCGTTTATGGGATCAGTGCACAGAAATATCTGTCGTTGTCATTGCGTGTTCACAAAGTGTTGCAGCGCTGATTTAATCTTGGGGAGTCGCCTTAGCCAATTCGATAATGTTAAACAATTCATTGACATTTAGCACAGTATTCAGTTTATCCCTAGACTTAACAACTCCTGCTTAAGCCAGCCTTCCGTTATGACGACTTGTGTAAGTTTACTGCTGTAACAAAAAGTCGCAGTTTCACCATATGGGCGATGCGATAAATGCGAAGGCAACAAATCTCAATGTTATACGAAATAAGGCTAGTAGCTAACTCCTTTGGGATGCGATCTGATGTAACTCTACATAACGCTGGCGTAAGGGAATACGCCTACACTCCAGTGAGTGAAGCGGTTTTCATGCTGTATGTAGCTTCAGCGCGAAGAGGTAAGAGCGCAACACGTACACATGTATGAACCGTCTACCGAATTATGTAGAGATAGCGCACGCGACCGCACCCGTTTGATCGCCTCCATCCCCTCCCCCCCACCCCCTTCATGCTCCTTCGCCCGATGGAGCTTGCCGGCGTGTTTCATCTCTGCTTGAGCCGCGTCCATCTGCAGCCTTCGCAAGCTCTCTCGCGCATATAGAACATTCGACGGGTGGGGCGACGTTATCGATTCGGATTTTTTACAGAACATGACGGCGACGGCGATGGTGAAAATGCACCTCGAGTGCCAATTTAATTGCTATCGCAATAAAATGATAAGATTGTGATGTTGAATCGTAGCCAGGCGCTTCGGGATGAACGTTCCTTCATTGCAGCGCCCTATTCAACATTCTTCCGATGCTGTCGCAGTCACTAGCGTTTGAACTGTCGTGAGCTTCCCTGGCTGGCAACGTGAGTACATTGGTGAAGGGTCTGCAACCTTGATACGTACTAGCTGCATTTTCACAAGCCCGTTGTTGTGGGTGGCACGATCCGCCTTTCGGAAGCATGTCACAATGAAAGGGTCAATAGTGGCATTTCGGAAAGCTCGCTTTGTGATAGGCACTCATGCGAGTGGCCCTGCGAGTGGTCCATCCCGCCAGCTTGTTTGACACGTGTATTGTTCACGGTCATCGAGTGGTGTGTCATCTGTGACCTTAGTCAAACCCGCCACGGTGGTCTAATGGTTATGGGGCTCGAATGCTGACCCGAAGGTCGCGGGATCGAATCCCGGCCGCGGCGGCCGCATTTTCGATGGAGGCGAAAATGCTTGAGGACCGTGTATACATAGATTTAGGTGCACGTTAAATAACCCCAGATGGTCGAAATTTTCGGAGCCCTCCACTACGGCGTCTCTCGATCATAATGTGGTTTTCAGACGTTAAACCCCAACAATTATCAAAATATTATTATGTGGCCTGGGTCAGGTTTCAAAACGGCCGTGTTAAGATAAAAAGCGAATGGCTGCTCCGATAAATACCTACCCTAATACGACCAGCATTCACTCGCTCACACCTTAAGTTGTTGTTGGTGTAAAAGTCGCGTTTCTGCCAATACTGCGACATTCCAACGCGAAAATGTTTCGCTAACCACCACACTGCTGGAGGTGCACCTTTAGATAACCGGTTCTAATGTGGCCTACCTTCTCGCGATTTTTATATATATATATATATATACATATAAGAAAATAGCCACTAAATCTTTCACCGGCAGGACTTCTGATGGAACTTGGAATGTCCAGTCGGACACTACCAGTTGGCGTGGCCTTCAGCACACCCTCATGCCTACGGTACGTCAGATTTGGGCTGCTTTAGTAAAACGGGCGAATACAGCTCGCATTGCAAGTGCTTGATAGTGCTAATATATGCATAAGCCTGCGCAGGGTTCCCCTTCGGGCCGGGGGGGGGGGGGGGGGGGGCGAAGGTTCTTCGCAGCGCCCCCCCCCCCCTCCCTATATGTCAATGTATGGGGCTTCATCCCCCCCCCCCTCCCCCCCGTGCGCACGCCTATGCTAATATGTTTTTGTCGTCGGACATATTCGGGCATGCCAGCACGTTGTTTACATGACATTAAATTGCATGTTGTGACTATGAGCGCATGACTACAGTGAAACCTCGGTGATACGACCACGGCTCGTACGAATTTCGGGGTGACACGAATTTTTCTCTGGTACCGGCCGAGGCCCATTGGGCCGCAGTGTAATGTAGTACGGTTGTTGCGAACAGATTTTCACCCGCGACGTTCGATACGAACGTGTACGCTACCGCGAAAGTACTGTTACGGGGAGACAAGGCGTTTGAGAATATATTTACACTGTATTTACAGCACTCGAAGGCAGGCACACAAGACGGAGTCCAGTCTGCTCGAGATCTCCCTCAGCGTCGTCGTCTTCCCTACGGTGTTCATCTTTGGCACCCCGTGGCATCACCCCCCGGCGGCGAAGGCACCGTCTCGGTGCTCGGCTGGTCCGAGTGATAGCGCTTCAGCCGAGTTACGTGAACAATGTCCGAAGACGTTCGCGCCCGGTCGTTAATTGTGAAGGGGCTCGATTTCGTATGTCACGTCGGTGACTTGGCGCACGACACGGTACGGACCGGAGTACGGCGAAGTCAACTTCTCGCACAGGCCAACTCGCCGTGAAGGCGTCCAGAGAAGGACCGTGTCACCTTGGTTGAACTGGACATCACGGTGGCGGGCATTGTACACGAGTCGTTGCTTCTCTTGCGAATCGCTAAGGCGCAGGCGAGCAATCTCGCGTGCCTCTAGAGCTCTGGATATGACATCACGAGCGTATTCTGATGTGTGGGTAACGGCCGGAAGGAGAGTGTCAAAAGGGAGCGTGGGGTCTCTTCCATACAAGAGAAAAAATGGCGAGAAACCTGCGGTATCATGCCGGGATGTATTATACGCAAACGTCACGAATGCGAGAGCGGCGTCCCAGTCACGATGGTCGGAAGAGACGTACATAGCGAGCATTTCGGTGATAGTTCGATTGAGCCGCTCGGTGAGCCCGTTGGTCTGAGGGTGATACGCCGTTGTGAACTTGTGCTTTGTAGCGCAAGAGTGCAATATGTCTTGCACGACCTGTGACAGGAAGTAGCGACCCCGATCGGTAAGCAGTTGTCGAGGAGCGCCATGGTGAAGTATAACGTCTTCCAAGAGGAAGTCAGCGACGTCGGTGGCACAGCTGGTAGGGAGGGCCCGCGTGATCGCATACCGAGTGCTGTAATCCGTGGCGACGGCTATCCACTTGTTTCCATTGACCGATAAAGGGAAAGGGCCAAGGAGGTCAAGGCCTACCCTATAAAATGGTTCATATGGTATTTGAATAGGCTGAAGGCGTCCTGCTGGAAGGGCTGCTGGTTTTTTGCGGTGCTGACAGGACTTGCACGAAGTGACGTAACGGTAGACGGACCGGTAAATACCGGGCCAAAAGAAGCGACGTCGAACACGGTCATAAGTTCTTGAGACCCCCCAAGTGACCAGCCGTAGGAACATAGTGCAACTGTGCGAGGACAGTCTGACGCATATGTTTGGGTACGACCAACAGCAGGTCAGGTCCGTCAGGATGCATGCTATAGCGATATAATACGCCATCTTGGAGCAGAAACATACGGAGAGACGGAGGAGTTGAGGGACCACTCAGCCGAAGAATGATATCTCTTAAATGAGGATCACGGCGTTGCTCATCTCCGATGTTGCCGAACGCGGAAAGTGCCAACACGCAAGTCGATTCGCCGGTCTCAGGAACGTCTGGTGGGTCTACTGGATGACGCGACAAGCAATCGGCATCCTCATGTTGGCGGCCCGTACACCACTGTGTATGAATATTCTTGTAACCGTAGAGCCCACCGGCCGAGGCGTCCAGTAGGATCCTTTAAGGACGACAGCCAGCATAAGGCGTGGTGGTCAGTGACGACTGTGAATGGTCGTCCATACAAATATGGCCGAAATTTCCCCACTGCCCAGAAGAGCGCGAGGCATTCGCGTTCGGTGATTGAGTAATTGCGCTCCGCTGGCGACAAAAGACGGCTAGCGTATGCAATGACACGCTCACAACCATGCTGACGTTGGGCCAAAACAGCTCCGATGCCGTGGCCGCTGGCGTCGGTGCGCACTTCCGTGGGAGCGGACATATCAAAGTGGCCGAGTATCGGTGGCGTCGTAAGTCTGGTGGTCAGTTCCGCGAATGCTCTGGCTTGTTCAGGTCCCCACACAAACGTCACGTCTCTCTTGAGTAGTTCCGTGAGGGGGGCGTGCGACGTCAGCGAAATTTCTCACAAATCTGCGAAAGTATGAGCAGAGGCCCACAAAGCTTCGAACGTCGTTCGCACAGGCCGGCACAGGAAAATCCTTAACTGCGCGAACTTTCTCAGGATCGGGACGAACACCAGAAGAATCGACAAGGTGTCCGAGGACAGTGAGTTGCCGGCGGCCGAAGTGGCATTTCGATGAGTTTAGCTGAAGACCCGCCTTGCGGAAAACAGAAAGAATTGTCGAGAGACGCTCGAGGTGGGTTTCGAAGGTCGGCGAAAAGACAATGACATCATCAAGGTAGCACAAGCAGATTGACCACTTGAAACCGTGAAGGAGAGCGTCCATCATTCGTTCGAATGTAGCTGGGGCATTGCACAACCCGAACGGCATCACTTTGAATTGATAGAGCCCATCAGGAGTTATAAATGCCGTCTTTTCACGGTCCATGTCGTCAACTGCTATCTGCCAGTACCCCGAACGAAGGTCCATGGAAGAGAAATATTTTGCTCCGCTGAGGCAGTCAAGGGCGTCATCTATCCGTGGCAGAGGATACACGTCTTTTTTCGTTACCTTGTTAAGATTTCGGTAATCGACACAGAAGCGCCAGCTGTTATCTTTCTTCCTGACGAGCACGACTGGCGAAGCCCAAGGACTTGAAGAAGGCTCAATGATGTCTCGGGCAAGCATCTTGTCGACTTCTTTCTGGATGACGTGGCGCTCGGTGGAGTAAACCCGATAGGGCCGCCGGTGTACCGGATTTGCATCGCCGGTGTTAATCCGATGCTTTACGACGGTTGTCTGGCCTAGTGGTCGGTCATATAGATCAAAGATGTCTTGGTACGACTCAAGAAGGCCATGAAGCGCGCGCACATGCTCGGCTGGGAGGTCAGATGCGATCATTTTCGTGATGCATTCCAGTGTAATGCTCGACTTAGGCCTGGCGGGTGACGGCGTATCCTCTGTTAAGGCAGATATGTGGTAGTCGCAGGCCGGGGCAAGGGTTGCAAGGGATGCACCCTCGGGGCAGCACTTGAGAACAAAGTCCAAAATTCACAATAGGGAGACATGCCGCGTTGTCCTTTATACTGACAAGCGTGTGTGGGAGGGTAACATTCAGCGAACATAGGATGGTAGCGTTAGGTGACACGACGTAATCACCGTCGGCCACAGGCGGATCTGAAGAGACGTCTATATAGTCACAGCTCGACAGTGTAGGCGGCACTGGCACCCCGTGGCAGTACGAACAGCCGCTGCCCGCGCTTTCGCGGAAGGCGCGACTAGCACGCGCGGGAACCCAAACGCGGGCATGCGCGCCGAGCCGCCAATTCATGGGAAAAAACCACTGTGGAATAAACCTTCAGTGACGTGTCGTAGCCTCCGAGATTGTGCGCGCGAATCTTAGAGGCCCTAATGCACCTTCATGTGCCTTTGCCTTTAGATTACAGGTAGCGTTGACGTCTCGCTTTCTTCTTTTAACGTGTCCATGCGTGATGATGTCGTACTGTGTTTACACGTGACTTTCACGACGATGCAAACCATGTCCTCGCGCATCAGACATCCTATGAAAGGTGTACGAGGACCGAAATTGGAAGCGGACGGTCTTGGCGAAGGAACTAGGCCTCACAACGGTGCACGCACGATTGTTGGGGACGCGAACTCTTGCCAACTCTCCGATTGTGCGGGCACGGCCGTAAATCTCCCGAAGAACATCCCCAACACCACCGCGATCAGAAAATAATAACAACAAAGGACAGCGGTTCTAAAACTTTCAATCCTTCATCTATCGCATGCAAAGCGCTCCTTAAGTCACTTTCGCCGCAATACTTCGTTGTCGTGCGAAAAAGCCTACTAATATTAGGAAGGGGACCCTAGCTGTCACAGGTCACAACACACCTGGTTCAGTAATTAAACACGCGCGCACGGGCCCTACATTTACGAGTGCAAGTATGATCGTTGACGTCTAAAATCTTCACTGGATATCATTCAGAGCTGTTCGTGACGTTGTTGCGGCACTGAGAAACGACAAATGATAACGTACGCCAGCATTTTTTTTTTTTTTGCATGATAATTTTCTATATTTTCTGGTGATACGAATTTCGGATGATACGAATATTTTTGGTGACCCCGCGAGATTCGTGTCAACGAGGTTTCACTTTATGTAGAAAAAGAGTCGCACGGCTGATAAGGCGAAAGCCACCTCCTGTTTTCTTCTCAGTCGATTGTATTGATGCCGCCGTCTCCCCCAGAGCTTGCTGCAGGCCTAGCGTGGTTTAGCACTGCCTCTGAGACGGGAGGCATTGCAAGCTTTCTCTACCTCACGTAGTCTCGCACTGCCTCTGTGATCGGCCACCATTGACTAAGAGACGATGTCGTGTGATCGCGTCGTCACCATGTGATGTCACGTACACGACATCGCATGATGACGTCATCACACGACATGATGACGCCATCATGTGGCGTCATGTCATTATGTCATCATGCAGTGATCGGACGGAATGCTGACGTCACGTTAATAAAGCGGAGGCAGTGCTACCACTTCGTTCTGCTCACCCTCTACCTTACCACCACAGCGCCTTACCACCGCAACGTGGCTTCATTCACTCATTCACAAATTCTGGCGATCTGTACACAGCATTATGACGTACAGTGTGTGACGTCATCATGCCTTTACAGAACCACCAACATTTGTGACGCAATTTTGACGACAATAATTTGTCACACCAAAATTTGTTACGTGATTAATTTTTCAGAGCACTCGTGTTGGCGCAGATGGTCGTGTTAAGGCTGTCGTGTTGAGGCTACAATACCCGTTTTCACAAACTGCTTCCTGGGCGCCACCATAGTGCTTCCTGGGCTGCGCAAATTGGCCTGACCTACCTGACCCCCCCAAAAATGCACTGCCGAGGCTGTGACGTCAGCCTCTCTACTCCCGCGCGCCGCCCAGCATGGCGGCGTTTTTTTTTTCTCTCCTGTGAAAAGGTCTATATGCTTTCGCCTTAATAAGTACTTCCGGCGGCGGCGCTAGTATGGGATTTCACCTGGAAACAGTGAATCCGCGAAAACTTTTGCAACCCTTTCCTAGCCCCGAATATCCGTGCCTCGTGAATCTGTGTCGCTAAGCGGAGAATCAGCACATTTGCATTTTGATATAAAACTTTGAGCGCAAATAAACTACGCGCGGGACGAAGAAGGGAAACACGCATGCACTCGCCAAAAATTTGCGAGTGCTTGTGTTGTTCGCCTTGCGTCATTCATTGGCGCTCAAAGTTTTATATCAAAATGCGATACCAACTAGCCGACCTACCATTCCTGTTGCAGCACCTTCGCTTCCAGTGTGCACATAGGCGTGCCCACGAGGGGGGGGCAGAGGGGGCGGCCGCCCCCCCCCAAGTTACCTTAAGAGGGGGGGCGCAAAGTCGGCCCGATACATTGACTTAATAGGGGAGGGGGGCGCTGCAACGAACCTTCGCCCCCCCCCCCTGAAGGGGGGGGGGGAGCGAACACTGCGCACGCTTATGAGTGTGCACCGACATGACCGTCAACGCAAACACCGCTTTCAAGCCTCCGATGTCGAGCGCCCAACGTGAGGCATCCCACGGTTCTTTGATTCCCATCCACCCCTTATTGTACCTCTGACCTCATCCACAGAACTGAGTTCCCAAATGTAAATGTATCCCGATTTGTATCACACATGTATGCATCCCGACTTTATTCCGATTGCAGCGCCACGCTCTCTAGGGTGACGGGCGGGCGCGCAAGGCCCCCCAACCGCGACGCATTCGTTCAAGTTTGCCCACTATATGTTGAGAGGAGAGAGCGTCAAAGCGCGTTAAAATGACGTCGTCGTTTAGCGTTGTCACGTGACGCTCATCCGCAATAAACGCCATCCATCAGCAGCGGCTACGGTAGCTGTCAAGCATCTGTCGCGTTCGCACTCTCTAAAGTGGCGCGGGGATGTCTTTGACAAGCCCGTGACCGACTTCACTGGAGACAGTTGGTCGTCAGAGCCGTCAACATGGCGTACTCGTTGGCAGCCGTCGCCTGCCTGTTGATCGTTGGTGCCGCCGGCTGGCGCGTGCCTCCCTCTCACAGACAGGTGAGCTCTAGTGCGCGTAGTATGTCGCATTCCGCGCGCCTTCTCCGACCCAACACGTGAAACAGTGGCTCGTGTATTCTAACACATTTGCCCTAGAGCCTTGAACCATAAAGCCGGCTGACTGGCCCGCACGGACATCTGGGGTATCCATCATTTCGACATTCCGATTCAAAACTTGCAATGAGACTTTCCGTTGCGTGGATCCACGCGATAGCGAAAGCTAGACAAGCGAGTCATGTTGAGAAGGCGGCTTACTCATATAACAGCGTAGACGCAGCCCTGTATCTTTATTATTTCTACTTGACTGCTTGATGTCCGGCCACATTTGTGTGCTTTGTTTTTATCAGATCGAGGCACCTGCGGTCGCGCGCGCGCAGTAAGCATATATTGCTTAGATGCGGCATATATATCTTGCCTTTAATCAGTGTATTGGAGGATAAGTGAAAGTCACATGACCTGTTTATTTCCGAGCAAACCAATTGCTAGGCGATCTTTTGCGCAAAGATGAAGACATAACATATGGATCGATCCCACTGCGCGCGCCTGGAATCAGCCTGGCGATCGAGGTACGGGGTTTATACGATAAGGAAGTTAAAGGAAGATGGAAGCAGAGGGACGCGGCAGATCGACAGCCTATTGATTTCATTTCACGGCGCCGACTGAATTTGCCTATTCAGGTCTCTCCGATACTGCAGTGAAATTGGTGCTTTGTTGATACTTCACTGCAAGGCTTCTGTGTGATGTGGAGTAAGCAGCTGTCGGGGTTATTATTATTTTTTGTTTTTCAACTGTCATGTGGCCATTGGACCAGAAACGTCAACACCGTAGTAGTAGCCGGCTCAGTTGGGTATTGACATTGCTTGAAATAAATAGATGTGAAGGACCTTAAGTTATCCGTTTGGTGTGCCACTCGAAAGACGAAACCAATTACATGTGGAGTATATACTAAATTTGGGTATGTTGATATCGTTCAAAGAATATTTGTACACTAATCACCGTAAAGAATAGAGCTTGTTTTTTCGTTTTTTTTTTTTTTCCAGCAACAGGCATAGACTTTCCTTGTACCAATGAATCGTATATTCACTGAAAACACTATTTCACCACACTTCTTGCATCTGAAGAGCCACGAAGAAGTGTGGAGCTGAAGAACAGGTGAAGATATGTCTATTATTCCGGCAGAGAGGGGAGCACAAAAATACAGGAATATATCAACAAGAGGCGTGTCTGTGGTTTACTACCCTGCACTTATGGAAAAGGACGAAACGAGAGAAAGGGAAACGAGAGCACCAACCACAAGTGCTCTTGAAAATGTACACCAAGTCTGCAAACCCACAGCAGATACCTGTTGACTTTGAATACACCAGCAATGCCTCCATTGCTTTCAGCTGTGCTATAGCACGCAGACAGCAGTGAACCAAGAATCCCATTTAAACACAATGTAGTATGTAGTACTGCAATTATAACCAGTTAGTACATACACACTGTGATATATTAACCCCTTCCTTCAATACAAAAGGAAGTGCTGTTACTATCGTTTCTACAACACTTTTTGTCAATTCTTGCAGAATATGATTAATTATGTACGTATTACCGCATGCAGTTATATATTGATAGGCAGCATTTAGCTATATATCATTTAAGCATCACAACTTACATCATATATTGGCTTCTGGTCCCTTAATTAGGCAAGCTTGGGACTCTCTCTGAAATCTTGGGAGCTTATGTTACCATTTGCTTTTTCAAGAAACAAAAAGTTCACAAAAACTGTGCTCCTTTCAATCAAGTGGAACAACTATTCGTTACAGTGATGTATACATGTTTAATATAAAAAATTAAAAAAGCAGACAGGCTTATGGATGAGGTTCGGAAATATTCACCATCCTTGTGCCCCATCCCATGCAACACAATAAGCATCTCAAAGAAAGCCGCTTACCAAAAAGCTCAAATAAGACTGTTATGTCACTCCCCTGAGCATCTATGCCTTTCACAAGGTGTTTTGTGCTGCTTAGTTGTTTATTAATTCTTATCTATATTATCATCTGCCAGCTCCTTCGCTGCCTTCATCATTTTGTGTTCTTTCTTCATTCTTGTCATGTAGTACTCAACACTCAAATGTTCTTGCGCATTTGTAAACATGTGATATGCCGCATGTGATACCCTGCTTCTCCACCACTTATGAGGATCCGCTTTATTCAGCTGAGCTTGGGCTATATCAGACTGATGAGATATACAGATGACAAAGATGTACAAGTGATGATTATTCGTAAAGATGATGTAGAGTCATTCGTTTGTCACACTCACAATATGTTCTATTCTTCTTTCTGTTGTCCTCGTCATTACTCATGATATCAGCCCTTTGATAATGATGTAGTATCCAGAACACTGTATCATTGTATAATCATCTTTCTTCTGCGTGTGTCGTATTTTGGGTTTAAATTTGTAGTCACGTTAGGCCCTTTCTTTTCGATTTCTGAATCTTCCAGCCACGACTTATGAAGAACTCTAAAAAACTTTCAAATTTAAAATTTACAGAACATTATTTCAAGGCACTCAATATTCTATTTCAATAAAAATTATATCATAATGCATTTATTTATGTGGCACTTCTCGGTGCTCTTCGATAGGTCCACCCAATATCGCACTTATTGTTTATAATAGGAGTGTGTTACATGTGGTTCGGTTCTTACTGTTTGAAACTCTTGCAGCAAAACCTGTTGCCATGGGAGGACACGAGATGGGAGATTGCCAATAAGAGCCTGCTGGGCCAAGTGGCGGGCGTTGCCGTCAACAGCCAGGGCCAACTGTACGTCTTTCACCGTGGCCCAGTCGTCTGGGATGAAACGTGAGTTGGCCACAGAGGCCATGACTTGTTTTCAATGCGATAGCATTGACGGTCATTGGACAACATGGGTACTCTTGCAGTACATTTATTTATTTTGAAATGCCATCGATTTCCTCATTGGGATGTACACGGGCGGGAATGATGCATACAAAATAAATGCAAGGGAAAGTGATGCTTCATGACTGCAAAATAGTGCATTTGTTCACACTGTTTGAAAGTGATGCTAACCACGGAATATACGCATAATAGAAAATTCATACAGAAAATTTGGAGCAATTTTTATGCAACTAATATACTAATTTGGACATTAAGAGTACAGTAACGACAGGTCTTGTCCTGTCGCTTCTATTTTTTATCTCGTCTTAGCACTGTTTTCACATTTCAGTGAGCATCAACGAGCCCTCTTTAAAGCACTTCATCAGTAAAAACAAGAGTAAAGAAGACAGTCAGTAACGTGATATATATGGCTGTGGCATACAGCTTCTTCCACTTTAGTGAACAATCATAGTATGTGCTGAACAATAGTACGTTCATCCAAAAAATTCCCGATTGCTGGAAAAAGGAGAAGCGAAATAAGTTGATTAGTACTATGAAGTTCCTCTGAGGTGAACTGTTGTTTGTGGCACATTTGTCTAGAAGAGTTGTATCTGATTATTGACCTGGGATGATTTAGCTTGATGCAATCTTGTAACACTAAAATGCAAGAATTTTTAGCACGTATGCTTGCCTAGATAACATCACAAGGCCAGCACATTGCAGCAGTTCGGTTTGGGGAATCGGTACACCTGTAACAATTGAAAGTAAGCTGCGCAGGTATCCTTTGTGCTATGTCAAGTGCACAAGTTTACAAATGCATGCAAGTTTACAATCTACAGTGCTAGAAAATGACTGAGTGGATGTGTTGCGGACTGTACAGGTTATATCTACTGTTAAATTCCCATTAAAGCTGTAATTTTTCTTGTGATATGTTGGCATATGAATTGTAAAAAAAAATTCAAGAAAAAAAAGTTTCAGTTTTTGAAGCTCTGGCACTGGTATAAAGTCCCCAGAATTCCGGGATGTGCCAAGTGGATGAATCTCCAAGTCTTTAGACAGGTTAAAGCCTGAATGTTCTTTCACTCAGGCTTTAACTTGAACGAAGCAAAAGTTGTGGAAATAGAGCTTCCCTATTTCGATTAAGTTGCGCAAGCAATGGAGCGTTAATAAGTTAACGCTGTCCAAACTGGAAGTTAACAGAAAACTAGGTCACCTGTGCACGGCAGATGGTGAGATGGTAATTAGTATGTTATACTCCAGGCCAGGAAACACTCAGTGAGTTTAAATAATCTGTGTTACACTGATCTCATTGGCATTAATATAATCATCATAGTGTCAGCTGCTGGCACGGTGCTACTTAACAACTTCTGAATCACCTGGCGATTTGCCTATAGTTATGTACAAAAGCTGTTTGTTCTCTGTCTACCTGTCACGCATGCATGCAGGTCATTCACGGCCGGCCACGTGTATCGACACCAGAATGCAGTCATCAAAGAGCCGACCATTTGTGTGGTGGACCCACAGTCGGGTGCCCTGATTCATCACTGGGGCCAGAACATGTGAGCACTTCACTCTGCCAGTGTTCTTGTCCCCTTCAGGCATTGGGTGCTCAAGTACTGGGCTAGCATAAATGATTCATTCATTCTGAAAAGGCTATATTTTCGAAAGTATTACATGTGCTATTTGGAATATATATCACAAGAACCACGAACTCGCCAAGTTTATACACCCTCTACAAATGTTCGATGTATGCCCCTTTGGTGATGCAACACACGTCCAGACTATAATCTAGCTCACTCCATACACTTTTGTCACATAGTCCTGTCAATTGTCTGCACTGCAGCACTGATGCGTCCTTCAAGCTCGACTAAGGATTGCAGTAGTGCTGCTCCCACCTGGAATTTGCGATAAAAATTTGGTAGTTTGTGGTTCTTTTCGTATATCTTTCATTTATGTATGTGTAATACTTTTGGAATATATAGCCTTTTCAGAACAAATGAATCATTCATGCTAGCCAAGTGTAATGTGAAAATTCTGAAACGATGCTCCAGTGAGTTGTCTTGCTTCTCAGCTCATCTGAATTTGTAATGGTGTCCTAAATTAGTCTCTAAAACATTTAATAAGCACTATTCTGCGCATAGAAACGAAAGCAATTGCATGTTGTACTTTCCTTTCATTAGGCATAACAGGCTCTGGGATCGATTATTTTCTTTTATATTTCAACGTACATTGAGTGCACTTGAGTGCAGCCTGTGAGCATCCATGTCACCTAACTACTGAACTGCTGTTAGTCAATACCATAGGTTTTGGTTGTGGACCGCTGTCTAAAATGCCATCTGTACAATCGTTTGCACAGGTTCTACATGCCGCACAGCATTCACGTTGATGCCGATGACCATGTGTGGACGACGGACGTGGCATTACATCAGGTGAGCGTAATCATTTCAGCACCACTAGTCCGGCTCCGCAGAAACCTGGAAAGCTGATGAATACTCACACTATTGGAAAAGTTGGCGTTGACCAGCTTGCTAACAGCGATACTGCAAAAGAAATCCACGCGTGTTTTTTGGAAGGGAAGGTTTTGCGAGCAATGAAAAATTCGTTTCAATCCCGAAATCGGCTGTCACACCACTGCCTTTACGGGGCAGTCATTCTACCAGGAGGCAGGTAGTACACATCAGCTGTGCAAGGTAAATTATGCAAAATGTTAACAACGCAACACAGAGCAAAGAAACAAGGACAAGAAAGGGAATCACAATTTTGCAGAATATGAACCAAGTAGTTAAACAAGTTTTGAGGTTCAAATTAGTGAATTAATAGAAATTTTGAGTGACAAAGCAAATTATGTCAGAACCAAAAAGGCTGAAAACTCTTGTGACTGCAAGCTCGTTCTGCATTTGACCACCACAGTCACAAGAAGTGCTCAGTTACACCGCCTTGCCCAGGGTTTCATGTTCACATACACTTAAGAAAACATTGGAACACAGCTGAACTGGTAGGGAATCATGCAAGTCATGCAGGGGTCATGCATCCAACAACCTCGTTCTCAATAGCAGAAAACGCCACAACTAAAAGCCTCCTCTTCACAGCAGATGTTTCTAGTGATGTTACCAACCTTGCTCATTTTCACAGTTGTTTCTGTTCATCGCAATGAGTCCAGTTAACTAGCATTTTATTATTTGCTGCTATTGAGTCACTCTTTAGTCAGGAGTTCAATGAAAGCTCACTTGGTCAGGTAACAAGATGAAGTTGTCGTCAACTACTGAGCAAAGTGAGGAACACACAGAGAGTGTGATCGAGGAACTCGTATGAGTCGTGAAACGTCTCCAAGTGTTTTTCACTTCAGCTAGACCAATGACCACAGCTTCTTTGATCACTCTTTGTACCATCAATACACAGTTTACAGGTACGAGCTAATAGAAACTTCGCATTGGCTTGGCACCAGTTATAGACCATTTTCATAACCCACTAGTGCAGTTCCCTGCACTGCATATTTCGCCCAACTAAAGGCGGCAACTAAAGGCTTCAAGCGCAGACAAAGTTTTAGTTGCATGTGCTGTGGCTGGTCTATTATGCCTGTTTATATCAAAAATGTACATTTTCCACATCATAGCGCAAGCGAACTGCACATGAACATGCTGTTTGCAGAAGTGATCAGCTGCCATTAGTTGGGCTAACTGCATTGCAGGAAAGCTAGCTTTACAATTATGACAAGGGTCTATATTCAGTAGTGTTTTGGTATGCACAGGGGCTCCATTTAGCAGTGGTTTCCAGGTAAGACGAGGAGCCTTGCCTTGAATGAAACGCTTTTGTGTTGTATGCACAGGTTTTCAGGTTTGGTTCTTCAGGACCTCCGCTGGCATTGGGCCATGCCTTTGAACCGGGCAGCGGCCGAAACCACTTCTGCAAGCCTACAGGCGTCGCATTGGGTCCGTCAGGACGTATCTTTGTCAGCGACGGCTACTGCAACCACCGTATTGCTGTATTCAACCGAGATGGCACCCATCTGACTGACATTGGGCTCCAAGGTAGCCTCACATTCTTGTACTTGTACATGACGCCCCTATCTCTCTAAAGTATAGGTATTGTAAAAACTGGATCCTATGGAACGTAACTAAACGCTTTGTGAGCATTTCAGTCAATGCTGTTCTAACAGCAAGGCTGTTGTGGCTCACTATGGTTTGTGCAATGTCACCATATAAAGATCATCATGAACCGGGACGTGCTCTCTATGTCCTCTTCTTCATCATCGTCATCATCTTCATTCTCACCCTTCTGCTTCGCTCCCAAAACACAAGCATCGATTTCTCTGGCATGCCATGCAATAACTCTAATGGTGAGATGACAAGTACATAGAGAGAGAGAGAAAGAAAGAGAAATAAAGGTAGAGAAAGAGAGAAATTCTAGGTGAAAAAATTTGTTCGCAAGGTGAGATTCGAACCCATGTACACGCCATCCGAAGGCGAGGAGCTGGCACAGCATAGCATAGCCTTGTATAGTATAGAATAGCAAGGGGGTGGGAAAGGGAAGCGAGGG
Organism: Rhipicephalus appendiculatus; assembly: GCA_030522465.1. NCBI lineage: Eukaryota > Metazoa > Arthropoda > Arachnida > Ixodida > Ixodidae > Rhipicephalus > Rhipicephalus appendiculatus. Next base: position 365,556 of record JALIZH010001061.1, on the reverse strand, counting down.
AGAAGAGGACCGATGTGAGGGTGAGGAGGAGTGAAAAGAGGAGAGAGTAAAACACACCATTGAAAGAAAGAGAGAAACAGAGCGAATGAAAGGCAGAAAGAAAAATATAAAGATAAAGAGAGAATCAAAGACAGAGAAAGAGATAGAAAGAGGAAGCGAAAAATACAGATAGAGAGAAAGAAATGGAAGATTGAGAAAGAAAGATAGAAAGACCGAGAAAGGATTAATGAGAGAGAGAGAAAGAAACATGGAGGTGAGGGTGAGGAGGGAAACACCACCAGCTCCACTGCTACCTCAGTCTTCGCACCACTATTGCGGAGCTGCCCGTCATTTGTTGTGTGTTTTTCTCAACTGTGCCTAACTTGAAGAGCTTTTTTTTTTTCTCCACATTTTGATTTCGATAAAGTGGACGTGCTTCTGTGCTCTGTTTGAATATTTGTCTATTTGTCTTCAAAACGACATCAAAGGCCAACATCGAAGCAGAAGAAGTGCAATGTCTGTTCAATATGAAGTTAAACTAAGTATTTGAAGCGACTGCAACTGAAGGGGCCACTGCATTATTCCACACGTTAATTATCCTGCAATGAACAGGTTGTGTTCACATACTCGCACTGATGATCTGATACGTATTGCTGTGCTGGCCATTACAGCCTGCTTTGTGTCAAAGACTCACACATAAGAGAGTGCTGCATAGCTCAGTAGAGTCATATGTGAAGAGGCAATGGCAATTACAGCACTTATTGCAGTCAAGAAATTGTAGAAGGTGTCCTAGTAAAACTTTTTGTTCAGCTAGCTGGTACATGCTTACTGAAATACCAAGAAAAAGATAAGTAACCATCAAGGAAGGACTTGGGGCAGAATGCCCTTTCCTGTTCTGTCTCGAGTCCTTCCTTGATGGATTATGCGTCTTTTTTGGTGTTTCACAGGGTATGTTCACTTAGAATAAATTCTTTAGTAGACATCAGCTTCCAAATGGTAAACATTTTTTAAGTGCACCATGAAGCGCATCAGAATTTCAGTTACTTTTGTATTTCACTGCACAAAATGGCGTTTCCTTAAAAAATTTTGGACAACAGCACAGCACCACGAGTTTGACAGCACTTATCTCAAAACCCGTGCAATCCTTGATTTCACAGCAAAAGCTGTTATGAGATTACAACAAGGGTGCCATAGTTGTCTGCCGCCGCCGGTATCCGTAACCGCTATCGTACGAAATAAGAAAAAATATCCAGAATGGAACGGGGTTCGAACCTGAGTCTGCTCCGTGACAGCCCAGTATTCTACCACTGAGCCATGCCAGTGCTCGAAACTCCTGCGCACAAAAACTCTGTACAAGCGTTATGTTAGGAAGGAACCGCATTAAAATATGAATATAACGTGGTAGAAGAGTAAAATAACAACCAGGCGTCACAGAATGCGAATTGTGTAACCAGGCGTCACACAATATGAATTGCATTACGAGTGGGTCGTTGGATGCTTCTAACCCATTACAAAAGGCTCAGCCATAATTCTTCGGCATCAGCCACCGACTCAATTAATAGAGTAGTGGGTACTTTGCAAGTGTACTTGTATTAGTAGCCCCAAGAGAGTTTGCAACGGGTTTTAGAAATGGCTCTCTTCCAGCTTTCACTGTGACTGTGCTGTGCTTTCCACGCAGGCCTGGCGTTTTTTTTTTTTTGCACGTTTTTGTGTGTAGCAAGGTTGTCAGCTGTGATTTGTGAACTGTAATATGTGCCCTAACCTTATTAGTAAAGAATGTAGTAGCTGAAAGCTTGCTTGCATCTGAGAGTTGTAACCACTCCCTCGGATAAACGAGGATTGGTAGTGGTGCTATAGCACTGCTGGCGCTTTTCTAAAAAATATTTTAATCTAAAGGACACCTGGCGGGTACATGTACAGTCGAACCCCTCAATAACGAAAGCCCTCAAGAACGAAATTCTCGCGGCAATGAAGAAATCTGGCGTCCCCTGCGAACGTCCATAGAGTTCAATGCATTTGCCAATATTCAATGCATTTCTAAACTCTCTACAGCGAAGAGATTTCAGAAAGCACACCTGCAATAACGAAGGCTTCAGGTAGTGATCTGCAACATTTTTCTCAACCCTTGAGCTAGCTGGGAACCCAGAAGTTTGAAAATTGCAGCACCACTCATTCGACAAGTCTGGCACATACATTTCCACCAACAAGCGGTGCGACCTTTGCTGTTTACATTTGGTCGGATGATAATGGTAGCAACAAGACTTCTTCCTTTCGCTGAGAACAGTTTTTGCTAATGCCTCCATTGGGAACCAGGTCGGCACAACATTTAAAGTGAAGACACCCACGAAAGTGACATCATGCTGACACACATTCTCTAGACTGTCACTGCTTGCTGCAGCACGTCTGTCTGTGTCCACGTCGAGATCTCTCACGCTTTGTTTACGCGCATTGTTGTTTGGCCTTTCCAAAAGATGTCACCTCCTATTAAAAAGCCTAAGTTTTTTGATGCTTCAGGCGAAGTCTTGTATCATCGCCGAAGATGCGAAAGGCAGAAAAAGGCGGACATTGCAGAGGATTTTGGCATCTCGTGCAGCTCGCTGTCTACAATTCTCAAATCAAAAGACAGCATAAGATGAGCGACTGCTTTAAATAAATTTTGGTGGTGCGAAGTAATTGGTGTGCTTATTTTTCTATTTTTGCAACAATGAAATTCTTACGATAATGAAGAAAAAAATCTCTTTCTGCAGCGATTTCGTTATTGAGCGGGGTTCAACTGTACTATACAGTGTTCTTTTAAAGGCGAAAGCCTTAGATGCTTCATCAAACATGAAAATTGACCATCGGCATCCCGTGTCGGCAGCGTCAACAGGAGTGATGCAAAAAGTCATCGCGTAATCACGTCACAATGACGTCATGGAACGTGATGTCACATGATGACATCATAACATGACATCGTCGCTTTGCATTGCCTCCGTGATTGGTGGGCTGATCACGGAGGCAATGCAAAACTGGGTGAGCTGCAGAAAGCTTGCCATGCCTCCAATCATGGAGGCCGTGCAAAACCAAGGTGCAGAATGCCTTCAGAGGGGGGCGGGGCAGGTTCAATACACCGACTGAAAAAAAAATAAAAAGAAGATGACTTGCACTTTTGTGTCATCTTAGGCGAATGCGTAAAGGACCCTGTGAGTTTTTTTTTTTTTTTTTTAGTATACATCTCTCAATATATCCTTTTTATATGTGCTGCTGTGTGTTTTACATCAATGCGTTGGGGTCCTCTTCGTCCTTGGTGTTGCCAGAACGCATGCTGGTGCCACATGGCCTGACCTACGTGCCCACCATGAACGTGGTGTGCGTGGCTGACCGTGGAGCGGCGCCGGGTGCTCTGCTACTGGGCGGGTGCACGAGGCCCACGGGCGGGCCGTGACCTGGGCGACCTGGTGCTGGCCTTTGGGGAACACCTGCAAGCGTGTGTACGGCATCACTGCCAGAGGTATGTCCTCACGAATGCCTCTCTTTTTAAGCAAAGCTTTTATATCTCACAGATTTCAGTGCCGGTGTTGTACACAAAAAACATGTACTGGTGAGCATACAGAAATGAGGCCCTCGAAGGCGCAGCAGTCACATGCTTATTTGTGTGCACCGTTTTCCAATAATTGGTGCTGTCTCCATAGTGGGGCAGGGTGTGGGTACGGGCTGGTTGGTATTCCATTTCATAGATCAATTACAGCGCAAGAGAAGATACGGGACAATGAGAGTGACGAAGACGAGCGCTGACTTCCAACTGAACTTTATTCTGAAGAACAAGCAATTTATGAAAATGACAGTGTGCGATAAAACCATAGCATGTGATAAGAAACGCCCCCCCCTCCGTAGTGGGCTTGTCGGCGATCCACCGTTTCTGAAATGGCAGACTGATATTTTTATCAAGGTGGCTTGCCATTTGATGTTGCCACATTTCATTGTTGCCTGGATGATAACGTCTGACCATCATTCCTGCCTTACCAACTGAAGTGTTGTGCTGCTAAGCGCAACACATCAATTGCTAAGCATCCACTTCACTGCTAAGCATCCAATATCCGGCATGGAGGAAGAAAACATTTAGCAAGGAGCATTGCGCAACGCAATAGAAAGAAAGAAAAATAGTACATTGGGCGCACACATGCCAAGCTTTGCTGGACCCCATTTTGCCCTATAGGGCAGGGTCTCCTGAAGTTTTTTTTCTTCAATATTTTGGCTCATTTTTAAAAGGAAAGCTTAACTTGTAGGACGCTGCTATGTAAGTGTGGAACCACAGTCCTATTCAATGAAAACTATGGTGACAGTCAGAGAATCTGCAGCAGCGGCAGCCCGAATCGAATACACTCAAACCTCATTATAACGAAGTTGCATCATACACGAAAATAAGTTCGTTATATCCGAAAATTCGTTATAAGGGTATGTTCCTAACACTATATCTATTGCAAGACTATTCTTCATGTACTTCGTTATAGCCGATATTTCGTTATATCCGGGTCCTTATATCGAGGTTGGAGTGTATACCTAATAGCGGCATTGCCGACATCAGCCAGAGTTGCCAGATGCCATTGAGCTAACAAGCAAAGAATCATCACAAAAGCCCAGAAAAGGCGGCGCAGCTTTCACGAAGAAGCCCAAAAGTAGTGGAAATTTAATGAACTTTTCCATTCTCGAAAATATTTTTAATTATAAGAAAAGAATGTCAATCAAATGTGAAGGGAAGTTGAAAAAATCGCAAATTATTTTGCACGGCGAAAATATGTGCAACTAACAATGAAATCACATACTATTTACTTTTAACATTGTCTCCAGGGTAGTCTCTCCATTCGAATGGAATGCATGCTTGCCAATGCGTGATTAACGTCACTTGTAAAATTCCCCCCAACTTATGTGTGACTTCAACACTGAACTGCTCAAAGGTCATTGACAAGCGCATTATTGAGAACGTGAGGATCAGTAAAATAAGCTATATTTGCTGGAAAAATGCAAATAAGCCCCTAAAATGTGACAAGCGACTGGAAAATTCTACAAGCGAATCGGCGAAAAAAGAAGCCCGAATTCCACTTCTTATAAGCAGAACTGGCAACTCTGCCAGCAGCAGTTATGGCAGTTAACTGGTAAAGTGATTAGAACTTAATCTTGTTAGCTTCATGTTCATCTCCATGAAGTAGTGCTGATAGTGAGAGGAGCAGCAACAACAGCAGCACTAGAAAGGAAAAACAGGTCTATCAAGCAATTGGGAGAAGCAATGAAAAGTCAACCCTTGTGAATGAGGCAATGGGGCACCTAGTTAAAGGGACCCTGAAACGGTTTTGACGATTTTGTACAAACAAATTGGGCCAGTAGACGAAGTCCTAAGGCTCATTTACAGACTAATTTAAGCTCCCTGCTTACACTGTGTAATTTATTACAACGCTATAAAGTTGCGAATCGCTGCAGATCACTGCGGCTCAGCCCAACGCGTTTTCGACCGCCCCTTGCGAGTACGACATGCAGTGTCCGCACGACGTCAATGGGACTGCTGGCGACGTCATTGGGGCTGCGGTGTGCGCACACGAAAAATTGGCTGGTAGGGTGGCGGCACCTGTCGGAGCAGATATCAACCACTCCGCGATGTCTCTGTTGCCAGACGGCGTGCGTGCTGCCGGGCGCACTGGGCTATGGTCTCCGAGATTGCGCGCAACCTGTCGGCGTGCAGTCTCGGAGGTCGTCACTGGGCGAAGCTCAAATCGTCGAGTGTGCTCACGTGAGCTCTGCAATCGCCAGCGTGTCTCATGAGTTGAGGAGGCAAGGCAGCGGTGAGAAGGAGGGTATGATATAATTGTCCTTGGCCGCCTTGGTACACGGCGTGCCGCTAAATTTGTGGTGCCAATTGTTCGATGATGCTCTAGCCTAAACACTGACAAAGCTTCAAATAACCATTTCAGGGTTCCTTTAAGAATATCGTAGAGGAACAATTTCTTTTTTTTCTTCTTTAGGTTCTATCATTTGGCACCTCAACAGGCATAACAACACTCTGTTCATGTATGGCCTTTCTAGTGCAACAGGGGTCCTTGCATTGTGTAGGCCCAATCAGGCAGACATTTGAAATGTGGACAGTGGCAGTATTGTATGTAGTAGTAGTAGTAGTAGTAGTAGTAGTAGTAGTAGTAGTAGTAGTAGTAGCTACCATTCATGACAGCAGGCCTTGTGGTAATGGCGCCTGCCGAACTCTCGTGCATTAATCGAGTTGTCAGGCAGTGGGAATGAAAGAAAATAAGTTACAGTAGTAATTCAGAGACCACGCTGCCTCGCAACCTTGTTCAAAGATGTTGCCACATTAGCAGTGAGGCTGTTCGAATGAGATGGCAGTGACAGACAGAACCCTGTGCTGTGCTCTGGTTCAACTTCAGAGAGTAATTCCTTGGGTGAAATTGATGATATGTGTTAAAATGTAGAGCCTGTACGAATAGCAAAATTTTGGGTGCGAAACGAATTCAAATATTGAAGTGTGAGTGCGAATCGAATCGAATATTTTTCGAATATTTGCTCGAATATTTTTTTAATACTTCGAAGCGAAATTGCACAAAAAAAGTTGGAGAGGATTTTTAAGCATCTTATGAGATAGCAACATGAAAGTGTTTCTTTTTGCTAGGTTGATGAAGCACTGGCGAGGTGGTGTTTCATAGTTGTCTTATCAAGAATGAGGCAGTGCACAGGTCGAATTTGATTTGGTGCAACCAAAGTGTTGCCGACAACACTTTACACGTGAAAGGCAAAGATGCTATTTCCTCAGCCTCTCCTCCTCTTTCAACTTCTGTGGAAGCCCAACTGATGTGGCGGACAAGGGTGTGCTCCCTTCAAGTCTGGAGTTCCAAATCTGCGTTGCAGACATCAATATATTGAACATCTGACATTCTGGATGCTAAAAATTTTCAGCGTCCGATTTTTCGGACTTCCTGCCCAAATTTCAGGTCCAAAACAGCATTAATTGAGCCCCCCACCTCTGCCTCATCTATCATCTCCATGTTGTTGGAACAACCATTTTCTTGAGTCAATACAATTTGCGGACCGTAGCGGAGCCTGAAAGGCAGCTTTGCCGCAATACGAGAGTGTGATGAGGTGAAGCGTACTGAAAATCTGGAGGGATTACTTAATTCAATCGGACGTTGACTGTATTTGTCTTTGGGAAGTTCGAATAGTTCTTACAGTAAAATTTCCAGTACGAATTGAATCGAATAGCAAACACTATTTGAAAAATGTTCGAAGTTTCGAATATTCGCACACCCCTGGTTAAAGGAGTACTGACACGATTCTGAGGCACCCCAAAAGGGGACTCTATCGTTTCCACAGTGTACACTGTCATCGCTCTCCACACACCGGAGCCACACAACGCGTACAAAATATAATACATTGATTTTAAAGTTCGTCACCCAGCATCTGCAAGCCAGCCCCACCGCAATGGACATTATCATGACGAATCAACTCAGCTCACTGGGTTCGCGAAATTTGCGTCCTGCATGCAGCCTAAGTCGCAGAAATCACTCTCAGAGTCACTGGACAACAATGCACTCATCGTTGTTTACGTGAACCACGTGCGACTGACAGCAAACAGGCAACTGTTGCTAGTATGTCGCGAGTTGCAGTCTTCCCGTGACGTCAGAGCAGACTTGATACGTCACTGCGAAGCCACCCTCTCGATACCGAAACCGAAATTGCTGTTTTAAGGTAGCGGTAATAAAAATATATTCGATGCATTCCCATGCACCGCGACACTCTTTTTAGGGTTCTCGACACCCACGTTTTTATTTAGAGCAACAATCCGAAAATATTTAAAATTCGTGTCAGTACTCCTTTAAAAGTTAACACCACACAATGAGGAAGACAAAAAAAGTCTACAGGCAAAATGCTACTGTTGCACCTTGTTTGTCGCAGTGCTTCACCTGTTGCAGTGCTTTGTCTGTTAACTTTTGTTATTTTCGTCTGTATCGTTCCGCACTGTTGTTGAGCGTTAACCTGCTTCTATCTGTGCCACGCTAACCTCCACGTTCATCTGGCGCAGGGCACACCCTGTATGGCGTACAGTCCTTGGCTCCCAACCAGTCGTCGGCATTCCAACTAGAGCTTGAGCCAAGTGCCATACCAGAGCGCTTCACTCCAGAATCTGTGGCAAGTACCATTCAGCACGTACGGTTTCATTCACGAGACATCGCGAAATTGCCTGCTTATTTTTTCCTACAGATTTATTTTTCTTTATGCCTTTTTTTATATATACACATACATATACATATCCTGGACATGACGGCGTCGACAGACGGCGACGGCGAAAATCAGCCGAGAGTGTCCATATAATTGCTATCACAATAAAAAGTAAGCATAGGATAGTCTTGCCATTAATACAGTGTAAGGAATATACCTTTATAACGAATTTTCGGTTATAACGAAGCCATTTCCATGTCAGAAGCAACATCAGTGTTGTGAGGCTTGGCTGTACTCCTTTAGTGTACATTCCTTTAAGACAACTGCAAATGGGTTCTGCAGAATCCCGCAAGGTGGCAGAAGGCTTGGGAAAGGTATGATTGACAGCCACTCACTTGTAGCACGAAGCTATTAGGAAATCCACATGGATTTCTCAGAAAGGAAAGCTTCTAGTTAAAGAAAAATTCGTCCTGGTCCGGTTATCGAACCCGGGATCAATATTGCAGTATCCCATGTCCATATGCTTCGAGTTGTGAATTCGCCCTCACACTGCCAATTGCTAGTTTCCAGGCTAGCTCAATTGGTGATTCAACACCCCAAGAAAGGCGTCAAACCCCAGGTTCAATCCCTACACCAGGGCAAATAGTTCATCAACTAAGAAGCTTTACTTAATGAGCAATCCACATGGACTTCTTTCTGGCTGCGTGATATAAATGGGTGGTTGTCAATTAAGCCTTTCATTGTCCTTTAAGGCAACTTCAAACCATTGCAAGGTTAACTCAAGAAAGGTTGGAACCAGGTCAAATACACTACTAGTCTCGCTCCGTAGTGCCCTTTCAAGCCGTCATGCAGAGCTAACAAATTTGTGCATCGTGTCTGAAATCCATTCCGTCTTTCTTTCTCTTTGCAGCCAATGGTGCAGCCGCATGCCATCACACTCTCTCCAGATGGTCAGTCGCTTTATGTGGCCGATCTGGACAGCCCGCGTAAGGTGTTCAAGTTCCGTCTCTGAACTCCCACGGACCAACTGCTGCACCTTACTCATTCTATACCAGCCAGGGGCCATCTCCATCCCGATTGGACGTAGAGAGCTGTAGCGTTGCATCTTGAACATCTTGAAAACAGCGCAAGAACGACACAGACAAAAAAAAAAAGATGGAAAGTACACACCACAGCGCTGAACTTGCAACTAAATTTTGTTTGAAGATTCAGCACATTTAAATATCGACAACCTGTCACCCATGTGAGCACTTCACACATGGCGTCAGAAGGCACCAATCTGAATCTTAAAAATCAACAAGAAGCATAAAGATTCCAACCACTTTCACGTGAACAGCCGCAAAGAAGATTGCAATGGTCCTCTTCTTCTAGGGTATCTTCTTTTGTCCGTGTCGTTTTTGCATTGTTTTCAAGATGATCAAGAAGTATTGCCAACTGGTCTAGCTATCTGTTCCTCTGTAGTGTCACAACGCAGCTGTGAGCTCACAGTTTTGTAGCAATGGCTCACATCTGCCATCAGTGAGCCGTTTCTACATCATACATAGTGGTCAATAGTACTATACAGAAGCGGTAAAGTACCGCCTATGCTATACGAAAGGCTTTGTTTGTTTTCCTATTTCAGAGATATCTTGGAAAGCAAAACTTAACACTTATATTCCACTAAGCAGTCACAACAGCTTTATGTATGGTTGTATCCTTCGAAGAAACTGTGATCGCAGATTTCCTTTTGCCATCCCCGAGTACCAGTAACACACCTAAGTATTTACTTAGTATACAGTCCTACCTCGATATAATATACCTGGATGTAATGAATTCTCTGATATAACAACGTAAATGTGGAACACCTATCGCCAGTGTCGGCATGTAACAAATATACAATGTAACAAACATAGTGTTCTGCTGTTTGGCGCAACTTTGTCATGGTGAGGTTTGATTCTAGGGTTTTAATCACTTGTAATGGCAGATTTTATTCTATTTTCTCGCTTTTTTTTTTTTTTCGTGGTGAAAGAACAGCAACGCTATTAATTGTTTATCTACAAAGCTTTCAGACACTGCTTACTGAGCAAAGGAAGCAATAGTCCAACATAGTCCAGAGCCACTGTCTCTCAAACAGATATTATTTTACTGAATTCATTCTTAGCAGTAAAATCAATCTTGCGAGGTTTTGCATGGCTCAGCTCCAGATATAATAAAGCGTACAGCCAACAATGTTACAGAGACTGTGCGAAGATAGTGAGCTTGACACAGTATCAAGAAAACTCGGAGTCATTAACGCTGACTCATTTGTGCCGAGTCATGGAAGATCTCACGAAAGTGGTTCATGCATTCCTGAAAGTTATTCCTCGGGAATACTATACATTCGCACTTGCCCCGGCAAAGATAAGGCTCCTTGTCAAAACGTTGGCTCTGGCCTGACGCCTTTTTGTTCACATACCGCTGATCCACGTATCTTTACGAAGAAACTTCACGAATAAGACGTGGACGAGCGAAGAAAACCATGAAACACGAGCACCATTTGTTTTGTCCGTTTGGTCTTTGGTGGCTTTGATGGTCACACTAATTTACACGTTTTACATGCTCATTTTTGTTATCATACTGTTATATGTAATTTTTTCATTACGACTTGATACACTAGGCCTTGAAACACTCTTCAATGTTATTCATTTGAACTTCCTCACATGAGAGTAGTCTACACTTGAGGCCAGCTACAATTAACAACTGCGTAAACAGATAAATAAATAAATAAGTAATACGCTCTTCTATATCACCAATACCTGAAGCTGGGCTTTTTACAGAGTCTAAAAATTCTGTCCCACTCAGGTTTCCTCAAAACCTTGTAACAACCAGCTTCTTTGTTGTTGTCTGTGATAATGGCGCTTGATTTTTGTGAGGTAGGCAGAAATTATTAGACAGGTTTACAAAATTTTTCTGCCCTATAAGAAGTTGTTCCACTAGATGGCATGGTGTTGTCATTAATAGTAAAGTCACTGGAACGGGGAAAGTACCGCGTTCGTTTTCTCTCGCCGCCGCGCACTCTCGGCAGGCTTCGCCACATAAATGGTCCAGCTCGCTCGCCTCGCTAGTGTCTCGGCGCGCTCGCGGCCGTTTCATTAAATGGATATATGCGAAAATTTCAACGACGAGATATATCTGTATGACGAATATGAATGACAGGCGGTAACCTGGAAATCATGATGTGAATTTCATGTACAGCATGATTTACATTTCTTTATCGTGTTAGTACGCGTGCGTGCGCGTGTAGGCAATTTAAATTGCCGCTGTATTTCATTCTTAGTCAGTTAAAAATTGGCAGCCGATCCACGAAGTGAATGCTGATGATGGAGCGAAGCTCCATTGACGAAATGATAAACGATATAAAGAATGTTTATGAAATCCATCTGTCTGTCCGTCCGTCCGTCCATGGATGGACAGACGCACGGACGAACGAGTGCACAGACGCAGAGTGACGGACGTGACAGATGCACGGACAGACAGATGCACGGACTGACGGACGGAGGCACGGACGGACGGAGAGATGCATGGACAGATGAACGGACGGACAGATTCACGGACGGACAGACGCATGCACGAACGCACAGTCGGCCGGATGCACGACGGACGGACGGACAGATGTAGACAGATGCACGGACGGACAGATGGACGGAAAGCACAGACGGCGGATGGATGGGCAGACAGATGCACGGACAGAGTACGGTCTATTTTAAACCTATATGCGCACTATGAACACTCTATGTACGGTATATATGAACGCATATGTAACACCTGTGTTTCGGTCCGACGGGGAGCTACGACGACGGGACAACAGATATGGTGCGAGCCTAAGGAGCTTCACTCCTAAAAAACAATGGCATGCTTCATTGGGGCTGCAGAAGTGCACGCAATGTGTAAAACATGCGTTACTCCGTGTATAATCAACACTGTCGCCACAGCTTCAGCCGCTGGGCCAAATATGGCAGCGTGGGCCGGACGGTCAGCGGTACTTCCCCCGCTTCCAGTGACTTTAATTACTGATAGTATTTATCATTGCCTTTAGACGCGTATGACAGCTATGGAAGCCACACAGTATTCGTCGTGTCGTTGCAATTTGTGTTGTCTTGTGCCTGGTACTAGAGATGGTGTGTCGGAACATCTTTAGAGCGCACTAAAAAAAAAAATCACTACTATTTATGTACGTATGTACGTATTCATGTGCTTGCAGATCGTGTTTCCTGAAGTTAGATAGGCAAATCTTCATGTGAGTGGAGACCCAAAACAACGACTGGCCTTATGTCCTTGAAATACATGAACAAATTTTGACGCTGTCATTTGTGATGTGATGTGATGTTGTTATTGCCATGAAGTTAGTTGTCGCTAGAGCAACAATATTTATCACTCGTTGAAACTCTGGTAGATACTGAACAAATAGAGCACAGACACGCAAAAATATGGCACGCAACAAACCACTAATGCCATCAACTTGCGTTATCACTGCAAAGTTAAAAGTGTCCACCGTGGATTGACAATTTAGCCTATCATGGCTGAAGTCAAGATAGTTTTCACATGGCCTGTCAGTCTGAACTGAGTGTTTCCTTTCAAGCATTCTTTTTTAACTATGTATTTGTATCAGTCACTCAGTGGGACTTATCCCAGAGAATTTACGAGAAGTCCCAGTGCAGTTTTTTTTTTCTCTTTAGTCATTTCATTCATCAGTTACGACTCATATTTCATTCACACATATCAAAAACTCTCTGACGACTGTAGCGATTGCTTAGTATATGCTGGGAGCATGTTTTTGACAGGACAATTGATCAAATGTCTTACCCAAATTTTGAAACAGCGTTCAATTACACGTGAGGGTATGAAGTAAAACACACCCTGTATAATGTTGCGATGTCCGCAGTAAGTAGTTCTAGTCAACTACATTCAATGTTATGTGTTCCATATATCTATAAAACAGTGCGTTTGGCTCTAGTAACCAAATATATGAAAGTGGATTATGGGAGCCTCTGAGATTGTTTTGACTGTAGAGAAGCTTGTTCTCAAAAACGATTGTTTGTTACTGTTGACGAAAGTAGGGGCAGTATGGTTTGTCGATCACTCTTGTGAACACAATGACGCGCACGAGATGTCGGATGACTTGGTGGGAGACGAATCGACGTTAACGAGTAACCTCATTCTTTGCATTGTGCCGAGAACCAGCCATAGACACCAACGCGTCGAGTGTTTAGCAGCATGAAGTCTCGCAAGTGTGAGTGCGGCTCCGAAAGTGATAGACGAAGAGTACTGCTGTTTGTGCGAACAAGGCTTTGAACCTGCGTGCTGTTACGCGGCGCAAACGTGTGCCACTGGAAAGTCTGCTCGGCTTTAAAGGTGTTGATGGGGGCTTTCTTTGTCGCTGTTGTTGTATTAACAATGCTGTGATTCTCGTGTTCATGCAGCGATCTCAGAACTGTTGTTATTGCAGCCTTTCTCTAGTCACGTGCTGCCTACCCATTGTAATGCGTGTACCCTTATGTCACAAAAATAAAATGTCACACCAAAGAAACTCTGCTGCAGTGTCTGCACACTGGCATGCCTCGTCCTTTTTGGAAGTCAGTGCACTTCCAATCTGAGCACCTTCGCGCTTCTTTTTTTCAAAGTGCTAAAATAGGAATCGCCAATCTCAGGAACTCTCCACAGCAGACAGTGACAGCGATACCTAGCCCTTCTTGATTTTTACCACAACCCACCGTCGTATCTTTGCAGCTAAGGTGTTGCAACACTGAGCGCAAGGATGCGGGTTCGATTCCCTGCCAAGGTGGCTGCATTTTAATGGAGCTGAAATGCAAGAAACACTCACTCATCTTGATATAGGTGCTCAGTGAAAAAAACCATGTGGTCAGTGCATCACATAATCATGGTGCCACGCGTGTTATTTTGATGTATTCAGATTTCACACACAAAGACTGTTTACAAGACCGCGTCGCAACGTTTCAGAAGCTTCATGATTGTTTAAGATCATTCTGTTAGGATTGTGCGCAAGGCGCGAACAATCCAGCTATTCGAGAGCTTACGCAGCCACCAGCAGTAACGCTGGAATCTTCGGTAGCACATGTATAAAACCCGACACACTTTACCGCTAGTCAGATTATTGACTGCCAATGTTCTGTTTGCTGCTATCAGTGTACAGCGCGTATTGCTTCTAGTTTGACTTCTCTTTTACCGGGCACAGGTTCACCCAAATAAAACAGTTTCGTCTTGAACCCGCCGACTGCTGCTGCCTCCAGCATCACGACCATGTGACAATATTGTAGTTTCAGCATGTTAATTAAAGGGACACTAAAGTGAAACAATAAGTTAGTTTAGACTGATAAATTTTACTCTGAAAACTTTAGTGTTGTTAATTTCACCACCGTAGGTTAATTTATAGATGAGAAAATCAATGTGAACAGTTTCAATTTTAGATTTTCGCCAAAATCTCCGACAGCGTCACGGATTTCAAACTTATTTTGTATTTTGGCCACATTGGCTTAACGAAATTTCCTGAAACTTGGTATGTTATGTTTCCAGCTTCCTCAGAAGACAATGTACTTAATTTTTGTCGATTAAGAACCACGTAGGCCCCACTAAATGTTGTCAAAGTCCACGAGGTCACGGTGGCAGGTGCGGGAACTTCAACGTGGCGTTGCCTCCCGCGCTTTCTTTTGGCGCGTTTTCTCACCTACCGACACGTTCTTGTAGCAAGCGTGGTGTTTTTAACATCATGAAAGAGTGATTTACTGATAAGCGAGTGATTTACTTCTACTAAGAAGGAAAATAGTTTTCCTCCTTAGTAGAAGTCAAGACACCACAAATGCCGATTATCAAAATTCAATGAATGCATAGTTTTGTACCGTCATAGAAATGAAGAAACGCATCTAATGATTGGGGAGGCATGGCATATCAATAACAGTGGTACTGCATGCGTGAGTCAACCTTCGATTACCTTGCATAAAGAAGAAATCAAATGCCTCAACAGTTATCTTTCACGTAGACCCCCCACGCGTGCCAGCCTGATAGCTTCGCATATTGCATGGGCATGCACAGATAAGTTTTCGTGCAGTCTTCCTTTTTCGCCATTGTGCGCGTCTTCAGTTGTTAGTCGGCGTTTGTGGTGTCTTGACTTCGCTCTTGAGTTTGTGTTTGCACGCCCTGTCGTTTAGAATGAATACTGACCAACTAGCTCAGCTCTCTATTATTCTCCCTTTAAATCCTAGAATCTCTTTTTATTCTTACCTCACTAAACCACGAGTAAAGTTTGTTTTAATGATGGTTGCTCCAAAGGACCACTCAGTAGTTTTGAATGCTAGGCTTTCATCACATTTGGCGCTAGCAGGACATTCGAGGCAACGCATTAATTAACTGCAAACGGCACACATTCATTTGCTTTGCACTTTTATTTTCAACCTACAGTATCTGCCCACACAAAACGGAAGAGGGCTTTCTCAGTCACGAAAGTGGGCACGTCGGCTTTGTAGGATCACGTAGGCAGAAGAGCAGTGTTTGCCACAACATGAAGATGCCAACAAGACGGTACGCCGTTGCCCGGCATGACAGCCAACAAAATTTTCACTTGGAGATGAATAGATACAACCAAATCACCAAATTACTTCACACAGTCGCTGCTTCCACTACAGTATAACACAGCCAAGCCAGAGTCTACAGAATTGTTTCACTAAGCCTAACGCGTGAATCTATTCACACGAGACAGGTTGCCAGCATGGGTGAAACAAACATTTTTGGGTGGAGAATGCTGTACACCCGTGAACGAAAGTACACGGACCATGCAAGTGTATGAAACTGTCTAGCTGCACCACCTGCCATCAGTGCAGTGCTAGGACTGGAAATCTGTTCTGTTATTCGCTAGCATGTCAATTTTTTTAGTACAGCGCAGCACATGGACACTTTGTGGTCTTCGAAGAGCTCATCCACATTGAGGCTGTTGCACTTCTATTTTGATAGCGGCATCATTGCAATGATGGCATGCCTCAAGTGGTGCATGCCAATGAGTGGATATCGGAGCATGAAAGTAGACAAGCTCTTCATCAAGGAATGGATGCGTCTTGGGCAAATTGCTGCTTTCAGTGGCAGCCCTATGTATGGGAACTGTAGCGTATACTAATCATGTATGTACCAAAAGTGTATATGAACTGTATATGTACCGGAAGTGTATCATATACTACAGCATATGTACTGAAAGTGTATCATGCACTAACTGTATACATACCAAAGGTGTGCCATATACTAACAGCATATGTACCAGAGGTGTGCTGTACACTAGCTGTAAACATACCGGAAGGTGTAACGCATATGTACCAAATGTGTACCGTACACTAACCATTCATGTACCAGGAGTGTACCTTATACTTACCGTATACGTACAGAAGTGTACCGTATACTACCGTATGCTTTCACTCACGGGTGTACCAATGTGTTTTACAAAACATGCACATAATTCGGGCCAGAGGTCGTGAACTTGGCTCATGCCTTCGATCATCTACAGAACATGCAGCTTGTCTAGAAGTGCATAACAGCGCACTTAGGAAGAAACTGCACAAGGCTTTGGCAATTTTCGTATCAGCGGTGATAGAATAATGATGGATATCTATCAGATGCACACGAGAACAGTACAAGTGGCACATTTCAGATCTCCGACCCAAGTAGTCGTAAGGAATCTTACTCCTGACCACATGCCAAATGTGTCAGCGAGAAGTTGTCTTTTAAGTGCAAGTACAGCACATCTTCTGCAATACATTTTTTCTTGAGATTGCACATGCATATTTTAGCATCTGGAGAGCACGCTATACCAATGACGTATTACCGAAGTCACAAGTGCTGGACTTCAGTGATGTTATATAAGCGGGGAAAAAGAAATCATTCACAGGGTACTAATACAGAGTATTTGAAAGGGAACAGGACAGTGTTTCGCATCATTGTATATCTGATTGGCAAACATTAAGTAGGCCCTTACTGAGTATACAAGCTTGAATCATGCCAACTCCTCATAAAAGCAGGAAAATCGTAATGAGTTGCAGTCAGCCCTCGGTTGAAGGATTTCTCCATCGACAGTGGCACATAGAAGTTCAAGGTACTCTACATTCTGTCAAAGCGATTTCCTTGTGCCATCAATCACACAAGCGTGTTGGCCATGAGGACATTCTTCTGTATGCTGCTGCCACCATCTGTTTGAGTATGCTCTAAGAGCTGGGTCATCAGGTACCGTCTTGTATGCATTTCACGTCGTGGTTTCAAGTAAACGGAGCTATATCTGCTACTGTGCTCAAAGGCACTTTCCAAAACGGGGTTCAACAAATCAACATGCACGATTACATGGCTGTTGCAGCAAAAAAGCGGTACCACCCGAAGCCAAACGCGCACAAACATCGCAGTAAACCTCCGCTCCCCTCCCCACCCCAACATCAAAATTTTTCCTAAGTCTCATCACAGATCAGCTCATCAACATCTTTGCACAATCCATTCTTAAACATGGAAGACAGCGAAGATATATGTGGCATGGCTAACTCTTTGAGTGGCAAAAATTTTTTTTTTCTACTCTTGCAATGTTCTCTAGTGCTTTGGACAGTGTGCTGATGTGTGTGACCCATTCAGCAAATTCTGTGTAGACTCATCCAACAGCCACCACTCCACAAACCTTTTATGCAAACAACATATTCCCCCTAACGTATCTAGGTGTTTGGTGAGAATTTTAAGAAAGCGTATAATCTTCCAGTGAACAATAAAAAGGATACAGTGCAGCTGTCCCTGAGCCACACCCATGTCTGTTAAAGCATAATCATTAGCCATAGTCATATCCATAGCCAGTCATTACACATAGTGCATGTAGTCACTGGATGTTGCATTGGCTGGCGTTATCAGTCATGGTGGTTCATTGCATATAGAGAAACTTGACACTTTCTGAATGAACCTCAGAGGAATGAAGACAGGATTTTTACTTTTGTAATACCAATTTTTGTTTAAGAGCAGGTCATTGACCTACGTCAAAACGAAACAAAGATTTTGTTTTGTTTTGACACTGGTCAGTGACCTGCTTTTTAACAATGCCTTTACCTGATCAGACAGGTATTCCATTGAACTCTTGACTATGTAACACCACTTGTACGCCTAGTTCAGTGTTCTAGCCACATTGTTAAAGCACAGGACATCGTGGAAGTTCTTTTGAACGACATTAGCTCCTAAGGAGTTGATGTGGTTGCCTTGCAGGCACATGTGCAACAATATGTGTGCGTGAAACCTTTTTCCACAATGTCTCTATTTTATAATTTCCACTAGCACTGTGTCGTGACACGCGCGTCGTCAAAGTCGCTGTTAAGTCATGACTTAACCTGAGGTTGCCTGAGGTTGCCTGAGGTTGCCAGTCAAGTGCAGACTTGCTTACACAAACGATACAGTGTTGTTACCTTTTATAAGCGACGCAAGAACAGAACTACAGGGCAAGGACTATGCTGCTCGACTGTACAAGCACCGAGATGCAGGTTAATTGGTATATGTTCACGATAAGAGCGCAAAAACATACGAGACAAAGGAAATGAAACTTGCAGGACAAGAACTGTTGGACGAGTGATGTAGGACAAGCGCCCGTCCAGTAAATTTTTTCTAGTCCCTTCTGTTTTTTGCGTAGTTATTACGAACGAATTGAATGCTATAATGACTCATACAAAAATCCACAATGCAGTTCGGCATGAGAGTGTAATACCGCATTTGCAAAATTCTAACACGCACTATTTTTTTTCTAAATGTAGCCCTCAAATTTGCGTGCATGTTAGAGTCGGGCTGAAAACCGAAATCAGCATCCAGTTCTTGTTTCCTTTTTCCCCATTTTCCCAATGTAAGATTACCTATGAGTTACAATTACATGCATGCCAGAAGCGCGCAGGTATGATAAGTTTCAAACGACTTCAATTCCACACCTGGAGGTTTGGCGCCATGTTTTCCGAACAAGTAGGGGGGGTGGGGTCAGTAACATCGCATTTGGCTTCGGGTGAACGCAGGCTAATATGTGACCCACTATGGCCGGCTGGCTCAACCATGACATTTGGGACACTCCTCTCATGAGCAAAGTACAAGAAGCGTACCCAAGTCACGTGCGTCAGGCCACAGAGAAAAAAAAAACTGGCCAAAAAAACTTCGTCATCCTTCTTGTGGTCACAAAAGGAAGTACAGTACTGACCGATTGAAATGCATGATCGTTTTTTTTTTTGTATACTATGAGCATACTGCTCATGAAGAACTGTCCATAGCAACTATGAGCAGCTGCTCATGGTAACTGGGTCACATCACTGCAAATTTTGGCTGCTAAAGGTAATGTTGGCTCTCATATAAATGTTCCAATCAAAATTACGCCGATACGACGCAAACTGTAGATGCTGTAAACGAAAGTATGTGCATTACTTAGCCCTAAAACTTCGCGTTTCAATCCGTGAATACTGTACACTCTGAGATATGGCTTGTTGATATTTTTGAAGACCCACACTGAGTACACTTTCTCAACTCACGTTTGCAATTGGAGCGCAACTAATGGTAAGAACGGCCCCGACACTAAACAATACAATGAACACGTCCGTCCGTTCCTTTCCAACAGTCAAGCGCCTTCACAAACGTTGAAAGAACCAGACCTCTGGTGTCTGGGCAACAAAAATCAAAAAAAAAGGACCAGCCCACAATGAAGAAGCCACACGACATCCGAGACTATACACTGCAGATAGAACCCCTACCTCTTCGCACATCTGATACAGACACATCTGGCCGACGTCACGGGCACAGCCCTACGACGACGAGCCAATACACATTCTAAAACAGTCATCGCCTATCTACAGAATTAATAGATAACATCTCCCCACAACTTTTTCACGGCACACACTTGGTGCAGCGGCAAACGAGTCCAACGTTTTCATTTTTCTACAAATAAAGCGAACAAAGGTCAACCAACTGACGTGGTGACAAGTCAGAGCGCGTACATTGCACAGTTCACAAGATTATGCAGTGCACTGATGTTACACAGTCGCGTCGCCTAATCTGAAAATGGAACCAGATGCACGTCTCGGCAAGAGAAGAGATTACCCAGTGTGTTGCATCAGTAATGCTTGTAGTACGAAATATGATACTGGCGTCATGCATGACAGCATTGGTAACACACCAGCTAACAATCGTCGTTCTTTGCTGCCTGATGCGAACCCTTTTTGTTACTATAAGAAAAGAAGAAAAACATGCAAAAGTTACCAAAAAAGAAGTGTTCGCTCTATTTGTAGAGCTGTTCTCTTTTTTGGTTAAACGGTACAATTCTTTCAATTCAGTGCGGTTCCCTTATTTCTCTAATTGCGTAAAAAAGGGTAACCCGAAGGTGGTTTCACAGCATTTGTTACAGAAACTCATGGCGACCAGACTCGTCAACGGGAGCGAAAGAGTTAAGAGCAAAAGAGTCAGAACTTCATTAATAGCTCGTCATCAGTCCCAAGATTAACTTCCTAATTGAGAAACATTTGATCTAGAATGATGCCCGCTTCTTACAGCATACAAGAAATTTCAGACCGTTCAATACGCAAGACAAAATGAGAGCCGGCCCCACTGTGCCTAACCTCGGCAAAGCTTGGTCAACGGGCTCTTCTACTCTGCACCTAACAGCCGATACAAGCGACACTCTGACATGATGTGTGTCCACATTTGAAGGGCGCAACTGTGAAAGCAAATTCTGTTTGTTTTCAGGGCAGATATTTTATTGCGACAAAACGACATTCTTATACTAGTTCTATTCGAATCTCATCGTTTTTGCCTTATCATTGGCTGCTGCATCTGCATGCTGCTGCTATCACAGAGACTGGGTGTTGTTACAGCATGAACGAATTGTAACTTTAAAAAAAAAAATTCACAATACATTGCGTCTATTTTACACAGGTTATGCGGACATTTTGAAACAAAACGCTCACTGCCACTTAGTTTCAGGCTCGCTACGACGTACAGCATTTCCACGCACCCAAAACAAATATTGCCACACCCTACAAGCATGCCCCAACAAAGTTGCCTTAACACAAGTATTGCACTGACTCAAATTTGTAACGGGCACACGCACAAGAACAATGAGGCGCTTGACCACCGTCACGAAAAAGTGGGCCGTCACGCTAGGCTGCCATTTTCAGCACAACAACCCCACAGAGGAGTACACTGTGTCACAGAGCATTTCCTTTGGTCAGAGGACGTACGTCACTTCAGGACGCTACATCTGTGACACTGACATGTCAGTGCCGTAGCGTCGGTGCACAGCTTCAATGCACAGCATTAGCAATGCTGACGCATCGTTCTGATGTGAATTTTCTTTCCACACGCAAAACAGTACACCTGTATCACAACGCATTTCCCTTCATTAAAGGACGTATGTCACTTTGGACGCTACGGCGCCAACACGTAACTGAGGTAACATCTCAGTGTGGGTCTCCCCAAACAAGACTATGCATAAGGGAGGCTGCAAGCTTATCTAACTTTACCTAACTAATAAAGCGTGGCTGCAGAGGCGCATCACACAAGGACTGGCAAAGAAGTGCCTAGCGCTATGTTACCGGCTAGCCCGCCAAGACGGCAACAACAATCTTTTTTTTTTTATTCTATTTACTTCCACCGCTAACAGAACGTCACCTTGGGTGACAAATAAAACCTGCACGACAACCTTTGAGTACTTTGTACAAATTTTTACTCCCCTAATGGACACAAAAATAGTACGAGTCGAGTATTCCCGATGTCAATCAGTGCATAAGGAAATGTGCCAGGTACGACGCGACAGTCGCTTAGATCACCGGACCCGCTCGAGTTTTGCAAAGACAGAATTTCACAGAGTTCAGCTTCCTACCACATTTGCAAGCTGTATTGTAGACGAACTGCAGTGGTACGAGTAATATAATGATGGCGGTTTGGTACACTAAACTGCCATTTTTGGAGCACCAACACATGGTGCAAATGTCGGTGCATTACGTGTCACTGCTACGATGGAATGCACTGTTGCACTTTTGACAGTTGGAGTCACAATTGCTCTGCTATAAAACCGGCGGTTTTTTTTTACTGCATCATTTCAAACGGTGGACGCGTTTGCTTTACTGTGGGTGAAACGGGCGTGTAATGCTCATAAATGTGGTGTAAAAGTGAACTGCAAAATGCAGTCTGTGCGAAATCTGAGCAGAAACCGGCAAGCGTTTTGGCTGGAAAGGTTGCATTCATCTGCAGTGCGTATGCAACGCCTAGAACTTTCAATAAAATAATGGTGATACCCTGGATATATTTCAGATATTCGTACGGTGAGTTCCAAGAGAGCGATGGATGTGGCACTGATGATAACCAACATATTAATCAGTCCAGTTTTGTAATCGCAACATCAGTACACACTCGAAACCTTTAAATCAAGCACATCTGAAGTGCGTCAACATATTGAAACCACGTCCACCCTTTGCCTGGTCCCTGTGTTGCTTCTCCAAGACCTTTTGCTACAAAAGCCGCAATCCGAGATACCGGATTCGGCAATCCGTTCTTTTCCTATCCTACACTGGGCGCGCTAAACTTTTCAAAAGTTCAAGAGAACTTTGTTCCTACAGGTGGGCACACTCACAGAGAGGTCAAAGACTTGCGAGCGTGCACGTCTAGAACGTCTGTCTACCCCAAGAGTATCTGGGCAAAAGGCTATCGATGGACAAGTCTTGGATGGCTTTGTTGTGCTTTGGCATTGGCAACATTGGTACTTGCACACCTAGTACAATCCAGCAGCCTCGTCTACTTTTGGGCTAAATTTCTACAAAAACTGTGCCTGGATCACCATCTCAGCGGGAGTACACTAGTCAAGGTAACTTGACTAGTGATAGTAAAGCTAATCTAAAAAGAGATAGCCTAAGGTAATCTAGGGGGGGGGCAAACAAAACAAATGTTTAAGAATGACATCTATGATAAGAAGTACCGTGTCTGTCATCCTTACTATGCCTCGTTGTTGCATTGTTTGTTCCACTTCACTATGCACCAATCAGTCCAATTCGGTATCCTCCTGCTAGTTATATAGCTTTGCAAATCACCAGATTGAAGTTTCGTGACATGAAAACAAAGTGATCTTATAAACATTGGCACGCACTCTTTTGATAAAGATGAAGTGGAAAGAGTTCACTCAATGTTCGGCAGAGTTTGCATACACCACGACTACACAGTTTACACAATTTTGTACAGTCGGTGGCATAAGTTTAAGGAACATGTAAGTGCATGACAAATTGTACATGCCCCGCACTGAGATATACGGTGCAGAAATAGGAGCTTTAAAGAGGCCTGGTATCTGCAAGCCTACAAACACAATGCACATGCGCGACGTCGTGCTGATAAGGGCGTGGAGACACTTCACACACGATGTGGTCCGTTAAAGTTTCGCTGTCAACTTTGCATCACAGCGCCGTTTAATAAATAGCAACTGTTGCACTGGGGAGATGAATGTTACAAACGCAATGCAGCAACCCTGAATGGGATGAAGATGTGTTGAACTCGAAAGTTCTAAACAAGCGAAGATTTGGTTTGAAAAAGCATACTTTTCGTTTAGCAAAATGGCCTTTGTATACCAGGAAAGAGAAACCATGTGCTGCAATTTCACACCGCCTGCCTACACCAAAATATGAAAATTTAGTTTGTATGAATGCAAACTGCACCAAACACTGAACAGTAGAAGATTATAGATTGCTCTATCGACTTGCTACGCACAAATGTCACAAAGAATTGGCACTTCAGTAGTGTTTACTGTTTATTACCGGATTTAGGCGCCCATTGTCAACAAACATTCTATGTGAACAAAAATTTTACTGCAACGACTTATATGGACATTTATTCGTGTGCACAGCGTTCAGACTGCCCTTTCTCTGGGATCTGGCATGGGAGCTTGGAGTAATATGCATGAAAGCACAGATTGCTGTCAACAGAAGGCTTCACAGAAAGAGTCTCACATGAAGCCAAAATGTCGCGAGATGTTCCCTTGCTGGAGTTTTATTTTCACAGTGCCTGACCAATGCTACCTACTGCCTAAACACACGTGCACACACCATTTCCATTGTACCTACTGAGATTCAGTAAAAGCAGCGGGTAAATATCGTTATGTATAAACTTTTGCAACCGTGTCATTTCCAGGCTGCCAGCACAGACTTGTGCTCAACCATGCCACCTTTGCCTTGCAACGCGCAAACGCAACCGGCACACCCGGTACCGGTACGGTACGCATATCCTCTACGCACGATAAATATCCATTACACACGCAGTAACACTTTCTGCTCCCTTCCTCTCAGATCTCACAAGCAAAACCAAGCAGCTGCTGTGGAACCACGTACGTACATAAACTACGAAGCCACTCAGAAGAGCAAATGTCAACAACAAAATAATTCACACACACAAAATGAGCCAACAAATATTACACTGTAGGCATAGAAGTAACAAAAGCGCAGCAATAGCCTTGCAACTGGAATTCAGCGGGCGAATATGTCCCATCGAACAAATTAAAACTTCAACCCACTGTAGCATTCGCTTCAAGCTATCAGTGAGAGCTTGTAGGAAACAATTAGGCTGCCAAAACCAAAACAAGCCCCCCTCAGAAAGCCCAGCCAACTCGACAGTGATTCCTCCGCAGTACGTTTCAGAACCATTCTTGGCGCTTTACATTAAACCGGACAGCAAAAGGTGACGCACCAACAGTCGGGCCTCGCCAGATCAGCAGTAACCGTACAACACGTTTTCGCGAGGAGTCGCGGGGATACACAGACACCATTAGTGCGGTTGAGCTCGGTTTCGGTAGCCCTGGGCAAAATTTGTGACTCAGAAACGTTTTCAGCACATACGTGCTAAGTTGGAAGGCTTTAAGGACACTGGCCTCAGTCGTTCAAACATTTCACAGCAGGATCCGTTAAACTCGCCGCAACGCACGTACGTGCTAAGTTGGAAGGCTTTAAGGACACTGGCCTCAATCGTTTAAACATTTCACAGCAGGATCCGTTAAACCCGCCGCAACGACATACAACTCGAAAAAAACAATACACTCTCACGACCCAAAAACAGAAATAAAACACAAGTTCAACATACTTATAAACTCTCTCGTTTTGACAAATGGCCGAAAGCCGTTGCGGGCACTCCCAAAAACACACTGCCGCTGCCAGTGCAGCAAAAGTTTTGCGTGAACAGTGTATAAAATAGTGATTTACATTTGGCCTAGGTCCACGAATCCTCCGCTGCCGACGTGGCAGCAAAACGAAAAGCAGTGTGTTGTGAGCATTTGATTTTGCACGCGGCAACTACCGTGAGCGTCTCGAGCCCCACGAGGTGCCCGTTCGCCACCCCTCACTTCACTGTCAACCGAAGACGCATTCGTGCGGAAAACGAAACTTCAGGACAAAACACCGAGCAAGAAAGCACCAGGAACTGTTCGGGGTGGTGAACACCTCGAGAACGCGGCAACAATGCAAAAGTGGGCCACTTCTTTTAACCCGACTTTGGCAACACTACGGTTTCTTTCTTTTTTTTTTTTTTTTTTCCTTCCTGCCCATCGTGCAAGCACAACCACGGCCAGAGTTTGCAAAATATGGAGAGCGGGGTCAGGCTGGGTGGCCCCCCTCCCCCCATTCCATATACTAGTCTCGAAAAACAGTTCCGGGGGCCAACGACGTAGTGGAGAAATTAGGCTTTTTTTTTCCGGTAGAAAGGTGACGACGGGGAAGCATCGTTTTGGCGCTTGAAGCTGCAGAGCGCAGTTTGGACAAGGTTGCCATCTGCGCACGATTTACAGGCCGCACCGTCGGCTGGCGCCTATTGGTCAGCGGCCGAAGAACGCCGTCTGCGGTGACACGGGCCACGGTGAGTTGCTTGAGAGGCCAGGCAGAAGGCCTGGCCTGGATTGGCTTCCATTGGAAGAACAGTCCTGCAAGTAGACACATCTTCAGACATCAAACTTCAATTTAACAAAATCCACATTATAACAAAGTTATGTTGCGCTCTGTAACTAAAGCAATGAGGATGGTATATGAAGGGTAGGAGGCGAGGTGCCTAGACACTCAAAGAGAAAGTGGATAGAATTGCTATCTGTGAGCTCGCAAGCACAAGTGGGGGGGGGGGGGGGGGGGGACAGGCTTAGACAGGGGTAAGTTTTTTAGAAAAAGTGGGCAGCTTGCACTAGTGGTGCAAGGCTGGACTAACAGCAGAGCTTGCAGGATGATCTAGGTGTTAATTAGCATGGTCTTAATTAGAAGGTCCATAATTAACAAGTCTTTAATTAGCGTGTTCATTATTATTAACCTAATTATCATGACCTTAATTAGAAAGGTCCTCTCTCTTTTTGTTCCTGTCTGTTTCTCTCTGTCTATTCCTTGTCTCTCTCTTTCTCTCCTTTCTCCTCCGTTTATCTGTTCTGTGCTTCTCGTTTCTTTTCTTCAGAAGGCACATGCATTGAAGAAACGCCTACATTGCACATCCATCGTGTCAGCCACGAGTGTGCTGGCCAGCACCACGAGTGGCCACTAGCAGCCACTTCAGTTTCAACTGGCGTGTCACGAACCGTCGCCTCTCCGTATGCTACGCCCGCGTTGCATGTAAGTGCATGTGCGCGAAGGCGGCAGGTTTGATAAAACGGGTTAGGCTTTCAGAAAGTTGGGCAGTACAGGATTCTTTTAGGGCCTCAGACGAAGAGAAAGGACAAATTATACGGAATCAGTCATGTTTTCAATGTGACAGAGAGCACAGACGTGCGACAAAGTGTTTTGAAAGGGCGCATTCATGCGGCCGGCCAGCGTAAACATCGAAAAGCAGGCCATCACCATCGATGTTTGTATGCATTCTTTCTTTTCATTTTGCCTTCTTATTGTTGAGTAACCGTATTTACTCGAATCTAACGCGCACCTTTTTTCCGGTAAAACGGGTCTGGGTAAAAGTCGATGCGTTAGAATCGAGTACCAAAAAAAAAGAAACGAAAAAAAAAAAGGAAAAAAAAAGACTCTGTTAAACTCGGTTATCATATCGCCATCGGCATTTCAAAAATGGCCTGCCTCCTACGCATCGGCCATTTCTGCCATTGTTTCAGTTCGTATGCAGGAGGAGTTTGTCATCTTGTTCTGCGTTCGCATCGACGGCATGGAAGTGCCGACTCCAAAGACTCGACGAGTGCACCACGATACGGCATTTAAAAGAAAAGCTTATTATGTGCAGAGACGGACGGAAATCGGGCCGCATCGCGGTCGTTCGGAGTTCCCGAAACGTGCGTGAGACTGACGCAAACAGAAGCAGATTTCTGACAGCAAAGCTTCACGAAAAGGTTTCCAGTGGACCTAAAGCAGAGCCGGTTTCCCGAAAACAAAGAGGTGCTGGCCGAGTATGTGCTTGAGCAGCGAGCGGCACAGCGGCCCGTGACGACAGACCGGCTCCAGGTCCGGGCAATGCAGTTAGCCTTAGAAAAAGGGCTAACGCGGAGCGATTTCAAAGCAAGCAGGTGCTGGCTCACAAACTTCATGAAAACCCAAATGCTTGTTGTTCTGCATGTGCGAAGGTTGACTCCTACGGACTTTTTCTTCTCTGCTCACGAAAAATGGGTGCTGCCACATAATCGATGTTTTACTTTTTTTTTCTTTTTTGGTCGTGGAAAACGGGTGCGCGTTACAATCGAGGGCGCGGTAGAATCGAGTAAATACGGTAAACGATGACATTTGTGTCAGACGTGTTAAACAACCCCTTGCAATGGGCGCAAGTGAAACGTACGATCGCCGAACTGCACGTATTGCATTTAGTAACGCCTGGCAGTTCAGCGAAGTTTTCTGTGTTGTAGTTCAGCTTCGTTCGTAAATGTTCCTCGAGCTGTGTGAGTCCTTGAGTAACATTGTCACACAGAAGGACTTGTTCTTGGGCTAGTTGGTGTTTGCTAATAATCATGAAGTAGCGCGATAAGACAATACGGACACAGAGAACCACATACCACAAGCGCGACTAACAACTTTAATGGAAAAATGATGTGACACAGAGAATATATGTGCTGTTCCAAACGCGCAGGTGCGAAAGTGACATCCGGCAAAAGTGACATCGTACTGTTGGTATGTAATCTTTGCCTAGCACCCCTGTAGCCTGCCCGATGTCACTTTCGCGTAGCGCGTAGTGCAATAGAATGGCGTAGCACGGCTTCGCTTGCACGCACACTGCTGTTAAGGGCAACGGCAGTACAAGGGGTACAAATTTTAATATTCTCGCAATCCACGACGCATTTTGCCTGGCATGCGAGGATTCTTCCTTACTGTTACTGTTTAAGAACTGCACAGTCTGCGAACTGCGGTACGGGGGGAAAAGCAGCAGCAGCGTACAAGGGAGAATTGCTGGATCTGTTGATAGCTTTCTGCCAATGAATTGTAGACTGCAGACTCAAGATCACTTTGCCAGCTGCCACTCGGTTCCGTCAGCACTGTAAAAATATCAGTTAACTTGCGTGGAGAGTAAATTCACAGTGAACTAGCTACAGCATGTACTTCATAAACGTGCCAGCCGGATCACTTACTTTACGCAGCGTACACTAATCTAGTGTTCCTGCCGCTTTCTGAAGAATGGTCACGGTGTAAAACTGAAAAACT
The DNA here is from genome assembly GCA_030522465.1 of Rhipicephalus appendiculatus. Lineage (NCBI taxonomy): Eukaryota > Metazoa > Arthropoda > Arachnida > Ixodida > Ixodidae > Rhipicephalus > Rhipicephalus appendiculatus. The sequence goes on along the minus strand of JALIZH010001061.1, from coordinate 336,763 downwards.
TTGTTCTAGGTGCGTCATTCTTATAGTTATTGGCACAGTTCACGGACACAGCAATTCATACGCGACATTGCCTAGCACCGCTAACAAGCTGACATGGCTCCGCTCATAGGTCGGCTGCTGCACGAAGCACGCCAATTCCTTTCGTTCACTCCCACACAGCGGCACCACTGGCTCAGTGCACGTTTCCTGTAGGCCTTATTGTCCGCCAAATTACTAGGCAATGCATAAAAATGTACTATAACTATCCTTATTTCTCGAATGCATGCCGCCAAAAGCAAACTGTATATCTATGGTCAATCCAAAGATGAAGAAGAGGACGAAGAGAGTGTGTGCCAGTCGAGTTATTTTGTTGCCTGCACTAGGCGCAGCTATGAGGTAGAGGCCATTCATGATAAGGATATCGTTTTCTTGTCACACGAACTGGCAGGACGAACCTAAACAGGTCCGCCGTTAAAAAGCTGAAGCATGAAATTTAGAAATTCATGACACTGTACCAAAAAGCAAACATACATAGTCTAATAAACCAGCTCTATTAAGCACTTGAGCACTGTTAATACATTATTCCAAAAACTTATAGTGCCTGTTTTATGACAAGGAAAGGCTTGATTTAAGAGAAAATCATATTTGAAGGGCTTGCGTGCAGTACAAATCACCTGCCCCCATGCGAGGAGAGAAACATCACAGACATCATTACTGTTTTATGCCCAATGGGCAGTGGTATGGTTTCATGCCTAAAATGTTTGTAAAACATAAACGTGTGGCCAGAAAATTAGCCGATGACACCACAGACGCTGCATTTTTTTGCTTGCCTGCACTTAGAGCGAGTTTCTCGACTAAGTGAAGTCACTGAAGCACTATGCATTGACAAAATTTAGTGAAATAGCAGTGTTCAGGCAAAGAAACATTTCAACTACCCGCTGCCCACATCGTGGTCATGAGATGGCGGCTTGTACCAGTGTCACATGGGCACTTTTGATCACAGTGAAGGCATAGCCTTCATATACCAAGTTAAGAGACCACAAGGGCACCCAGGCATAGGTGGCTAGATAGATATAGAAACGGCCAAAGTGCCTTATGTTTGCCTAACAAATTCTTCGCATTTGAAGTTCACTAAGTACAGTCAGTAGATCTACACAGCTTAGAAAAAAAGCTAGATGCACAGACATGGACACAAGTTAATGAAGACAGGGAACCACAAATGCTGTGCCACAAATGCTGTGCCACAAATGCATGCCTAATCTCTTCTTTACACGAATCCCTATAAACCAGCTTGAACAAGTTTTTCATTTTAAGTTTATTTTTCATTTAAGTTTATTTAAACAGGCCTAACCAAAATCAACAACGTGAATGCCAAGCAGATTTACATTTAATAATAATAGTAATAACTGTTAGGGTTTAACATCCCAAAACCACAATATGATTATGAGGAACGGCAAAGTGGAGGGCTCTGGAAATTTCGACCACGTGGTGTTCTTTGACGTGCACCTAAATCTAAGTACATGAGCCCAGTGCATTTTCGCCGCCATCGAAAATGCGGCTCTCGTGGACAGAATACGATCCCATAACCTTCAGTTCAGTACAATAAAGTTGTTTCTCTCTCCCAATAAAGTTGTTTCTCTCTCTCTCTCTTCAGTTCAGCAGTCACAGAATTTTTTCTTTTTTTTGTAATCTTGCGTACTTCCCCAGTAACATGTATTAGGCAATGCATACATTTAAATCAATCTTGGCCCATTTCCTCTCTCACCTGGTTGCTGGAAGAAGCAGGTCCCGCAAAGAACTCGTCGGCGAAAGGGTCCTGCGCTCCACAGCGGCTGAAGAGGTTGCTGCTGCCCGACGAACTGGAGGACGAGGCCGCCTTTGCCGGCCGGATCGGCGACACGGAAGACGCGTTACTGCCGCTGCAAAAGCCCTCGTCCAGCGGCGGAACAGCCATCGGAGGAGGCGGGGGCGGGAAGGCCGGCGGAGGAGGGCCGTCATCTTCTTCCTCTTCTTCGAACGTCTGCCAGCCGCTGACTGCACTGGTCAACTGAGTGGGCGGCTTCCTGGGAGGGCTTCGGAGCTCACCAAAGGCGCCATGGTTCCTGCCAAGGCCCTTGGACGATGGAGGGCTCAGGGGACTCTTCAGTTCACTGGAGTTGGTTTTGGGCTTGCCGATGCCATCAGCCAGGGAGTCGAAGGGGCTCTTAGTCTCTCCGAAGGCGACATGGTTGGCAGGCTTGCCGAACTATGTCGGCGAAGGGGTCCAAGGGACTATCGATGGTTGTGTTGTTGTGCTTGCCAACGCCCTCGGAGGAGGAGTTCAACGGACTCCTAAACTCTCCGATGCTGGCATAGTGGTTCCTGCCAATGCCTTCGGTTGAGGAGTTCAACGGACTCTTAAGCTCTCCGATGCTGGCGTACTGGTTTCTGCTGATGCCTTCGGCCAAGGAGTCGAGCGGGCTCTGAAGTTCGTTGAACGCTGAGTGCTGCCTGCTGCCGCCGCCATCTTCGGCCAATGGGTCTAGGGGGGCTCTTGAGCTCGCCAAAGGCAACGTGACGATGCCTGCCGCTCTTCCCACTGCCTTCGGACAAGGGGTCCAGGTCGGCAAACAGATCGGGCAGCGGAGTCGGGGGTAGGGAGGCCGTGACCGTGGGTGCAGCACCAAACGGCAGGGTCCGCGGCGGCGGCACGGCACGGTGCTGCTGCTGCGCTGTCTGCAACAGATACACTCAGACTCAAACATGGTTCGCACCACGCTCTATAAACCACTCGGAATATTTAGCTTTCACTGTGAATATGAAGAAAACTAAAGCTACGTCATATGTGAACTTGACCACCAGAGGAAGAAACCGTTGCTGTGACGTGGTCCAAATAAGGTGCGAATTCGTAGACCAGGGCCATGTGTTTTACTAAATGGCATAGACCAAAAAATATGTTTCAATACTTAAGCAAGACCAATGCTTAAGTGAGTTGAAAAGTACCCAAGACTTTTTAAACAAGGACACTGCGCTCACACTGCAAATGACATATGAACGACAAGGAAATAAATGGACAACATGAGAGTGCCACTCACTGTCAGCATCTTGCCTGTCAGTCAGCAATGACGACAGCACTGCCCCAAGCTCATGTAACTACATCACTGCCATTTCCTTCCAATTCTTTGATTTGCCAGAGACTTAATACAACAGTTCTCCTCATAAATGGCACCATCTGCCATCCACACTTTTGTAATAAACTTGGCATGCAGTAACTATTCTGCAATAAAGAATAGATTTGAGATTAAATAATTTGAGATTAAATGATTGTTTCAGCTAGCCGAATGAGAACTCCCGATAAACTGATAAATCTACACCCAGATTAAATCATGTTTTCAGCTGATCAGGATGAGAATTTGAGATGAAAGGTTGCTTCAGAAAGCCAAGACGATGACTCAAGACAAACTAAACATTTACTGCTGGCCAAGATAAAGATTTCAGATAAAGCTATTGTATTTGCCTGTGAAGACGAGGATTTCAGACCCAATTTTTGTTTTAGCTGACTAAGATGAGGACTCACGATAAATTCATCCAAGATGAGATACCAAGATAAGATGATGTTTCCTGCTACGCCAAGATGGAAGATTCAAGGTAAAGGGATTGTGTCTGCTGGCAAAGATAAGGATCTAAGATAAAATGAATCGTTCGTTTTGGTCAAGCTAGACAGAACTGGTGAAAGTCACAGCAGGTGCACAAAAGGCTCACCCCTGCAATGGCGGACGACTGTGAGGCTCGCGCAGTCGGAGGCGGCGGCGGCAACAGAGGCGGAGGTGGCCCCACGGGTGTTGCTGGCTCAGAGAGGAAGGCACGGGAGCCGGGATGGTGGTGATACTGCTGCTGCTTGGGCCAAGAAGAAGGGCACAACACAAGACAGCCATTATAAGACCACCTCTTGGATCTTAATTATACACAGACGCATCATCATTATCAGCCTAACTACGACCACTACAGAGCAAAGGCCTCTTTTATGTTTGCCCAATCAAGCTGGTACTGTCCTATCTGCGGCCTCGTTATCCCTGCAAACGTCTCAATCTCATCTGCCCACTTAACTTTCTGCCTCCCCTTTGCACAATTGCCTTCTCTTGGAGTCCAGTCTGCAACTCCCAATGACCAGCGATTATCCTGCCTTCTTGCTACATCCCCTGCCTATGTCCTTTTCTTCTTCTTGATTGTGACTAATTTGCTGTCAACACACACTTGTTCCCTGACCCACTCTGCTCTTTTCTTGTCCCTTAAAGGGGCCCTACAACACCTTTCCAAGTAGCCATGGAATGGATTCACTAAAGGAGCTTATTGCCTCACGAATAACTTATTTATTCTCGAGCCACTGCTCCCACGGGTACCGCATTTTCCGGTATATAAGATGCACTTTTTTTTCCAATATTTTTGCTGGTGCGTCTTATTATACGCAAAAAGTCAGGCGATTCTGCGAGACCGCTATGTCGTTATGAGCGCAAGAGGATTCGTAAAACGATATCTAATCTTGTTATAACAATGAAGCGGGTGCGGTCTTAGATGTCAGCTACTTGCTGTTCAAGCACTGCCGCGACCATGGAGGTTACGGACGCAATAAAAGCCACCATCATCACCTAAACTATTGGGTGCGCCTTATAGAAACGTGCGACTTATACACCAAGTATATGCGGATTCCATATAAATTCCATTTATTTCCGTAATAATATTATGCACTACATATGGAATTACTGGAATGCATAAAAAACATTTCAATAGGCAACTATTCAATATGATCCAAGAAAAACCCATCTAAATCACTTCATCTTTAAGGAAGAAGGCGATCATGTAAAGCGGTACATTTCTGCATTTGGACATTCGCTCCAGTTTTTTCAGTCATCTGCTACACTTCTGTCAGCCCTAACAGATGAGCAAGTAGCAGAAGCCATTGAGCGAGCCACAGCATGCACCAGACATCAAAACGTTATCGCTAAAAATTCTGCGATAACGTCGCAAGGGCTGAAACACTGAATAGGCGTTTAAATTCACGTACCTGCCTGGGGTCGACAATGAAGGACGTGTCGAACGGGTCGGGTGATACCAGCGTGGCCGCGGCGGCTATCGTCGTCTCCATCTGCTGGATACCCTGCACGGAGAAAGAGAACGATGAGGGAATGCCATTTGTTGAACTCTTCCAACGACATCTTGTTGATGCATCTTGCGTCAACAAGATCTATCTATCTGTATGCCATTCCGTATGCTCCGCTTGCATTCGAGTAAGTCCACATGACTTCCGTATAAATTTTTACGGTGAATATGCAGATATTATGCGAACTTCATATAACTTGTGACAGATTTAACATATAACTTATAACATGACAGATTTAACATATAACAATAAAGTGGACGGGGGGATGACCGCCACCGTAGCTCAGTGGTAGAGCATCGGACGCGTTATTCGAAGGTCGCAGGTTCAGTCCCTGCCGGTGGCAAGTTATCTTTTCGTCCACTTTTCTTTCTTCACATTTATATTACAATTACTTCTAATTACATCCACTATACTTTCCTTGGCATCATTGTCTGTTAGTTCTCATTAATATTGTGTTTAACATATAACTTGCGACATGTAACATGTGATACCGTGTCATACCGTGTTGTGACGTCAGGGCACAGTAAGAACTGAAACCAGCTTTTTAAACCATATAGTAATTAATTTTTCAGGGCACACACACACACACACACTTACCAGTACAATTTCTAGGCTCTTGAGGGCCTGGCCGTTCATTTGGCGCAAAAAAAAATAACAAGTGGATATTTCTGTGTCAGTGCCCCTTAAGAGGAACTGACAACCGACTTTTCTCTACACAGTTTTTTACGGCACAATGAAAAGCTCATCCTCAGTAACGGTTAAACCTGCAGCGGTTGATTTAAAAGCTTGTGGATATTTTGTAAGAATAATTTTTCGATCTGAGAAGCTACTAAAAAAGTACTATAACTGCCTCCTCTAGCAACACTGATACCTATTCCGATAGCCCTCCTCACAAACTGTTCATTATGCTCAACATTCTACTTTCACAGGAGTGAGTGCAACTGTGGTTAACCTTTATTTAGCCATTTTCAACCATTCCTTATTAAAAAAAAAAGCCAGAAGAAGCTTTCCTAAGACTTGTTGTCACGTGAAATCCCTTTACCACATCAGTAATTTCGGCATTACCGGACACAAGGCTACAAATTACCGTAAAAATGTCACAAACAAAAATTTCACTGTCACAGGTCCTTTAACACTATCCATCTACCCCTTGTCCTAGTGACATGACATTCCTCACGACCAAAAGAAAAGAGCTTGCTGGTAGGCAGGCAGGCAACGCTGCTACTAGATGCACTGTACATCCCAGGGGCCATGCACTTACCTCTTGTAGAGAGTCCAGCTCAGACTGCAAGTCGAGGAGGTCGTCCACCGTGGGAGTCTTGCTGTCCGCAGAGGAGGCGGGCTCGCCGCAGCTCTCAGCCTACACACCATGCACAGCCCGCATGCAAAACTACGCACTTCACAAACATGCAACGTCATCCCTCATCATCCACTGCTACTTTCAATCGCACAAATAATAGGCCAACATGCACAAAATGCCTCTGGGGGGTGGGGAGGGGAGCAAAAAACTGCACACATAAAATTTCAATGTGGCAACAATGTTGGGCAACAACGCATAAGCACTGGCACTAGCATCTATGGGAGCAGCAAGCATGCCAGTTCAACTGCTGCAGTATACATGTAGTACATGGCTTTGGCTAAACTGCAACCGTCCGCCTTCAGTTGACTTTGTGGCTTCGCAAACTGACAACTTCCGACAAAACATAGCACTGGACACAATACAACAATTCCTGAATAGTTGAGCGTATGCACGGTGACTTGCAGCCTTCGTGTCAAAATCCAAAGCCGTGTGACAACTTTTTATGGAGTAAGAGAGGTCGATCTCAAAGGCTATGCCTTTGTGGGCCACTTGCACCGGACGCACTTGCTGAGCAGGGAACATGTCACAGCTGCTGCTGTGATACCGATCCTGCCTATTCAGAAAGATGTGATTCCTTGAAAATTTAGGAAGCTATAAAGTGAACCAAGTAAAGCCACATGGGACATCCGAAGCCGCAAGACCAGGGACTATCTATGAAATAGCTGTCATTTCGGTTGTAGCCAAATGATCGCAATGCCAGAGTTTCAACTCGGAATGCGAGTGGGAAACTTGATAAGTAATAAGGCATGCTTAAAAATGATAAAGCCGTATGTAAGAAACACTCGGGATATCTCAAACTAGCTTACTCGCTCACACAATATGCAAATTCTTTCTTTGCTTGCATTGCGGCTTTAAGGTCACAGCCACTGCCAATGCAATACAGCAATCGTGGATAGAGAGCTCGCACAGGATGACAACGATGATGCACTGCTTTCAGGCTAATTATAAGTTCCCTCGCAAACTGTCAGCTATATAATTGTTCAGCCAGTGGCAACAAGTTGTGTAACATGTTCACGGCATTCCAGAGAATCACAGGCATCGAAGAACAGCATGGAAAGTGGTTAGTCTAGCATGGACCGCCATCCCATTTATGATTGTCGAGGAGTCATTTGGTAGAGTACCATCAAACATGCTGCTATTGACTGGACGGAGAACAACGTAGTGTGCTTTTATAGCGATAAAGCACTGATGAGAGACATTAAGCAAATAAAGTTTCGTTCCGTAAACATAAAATTTCCTACCCTGGACTCATTATACACGAGTTTAGGGAGGCGTTACAGTCAAAGCAATTAATGCCAAATTAATCAGCTGTATCATCGGAGGGAGACCAACTGTATAGTTAATAAAATGGTCTACATTGCATCACAGCGAAAAATGAAAGTAAAAACACAAAACAAAAAGGAGGCTATAGGAAGTTGGATTTGGCACATGCTGGGTAAGAGAAAAAGGCGATAACGGCCATGCCACCAGTAGGCAAAAATGCTGGACTAGTCCCGTACTACTCTCTTGGTAAGGGCAAATGCCACGGAGCAGGGACTCAATGACTGCAGCATAGAATGCATCATTTGCTAGGCCTGAGAATGCACTAAACCCCAATAAACAGCCACAACGCTTAGGAGCCAGCAATCACCTTACCTTTATCCTTGCTCAGCAGTACGGCAATGACGATCTCACAAACTAGTCGCTAAGCCACAAATACTCAAACAAGCCTCAACTCAAACTTTGTCCTTCCTCAATAAAGTTGAGCCCAGTGTTGCCGCTCAACTGAAAACGATGCCGGGCTTCTCAAGAATCACAGCCAATTATCACTCCCATGCAGTGATTGTTTCTGCCACCAGGCGGCGCTGCTGCCAATGTTTGGGAGCTGAGGTGCAGCTTTGAGTGAAGGAATGTTTTGGAATGTGGAGATAAGAACGCACCATCTTGGGTGTAATCTTCTACACAATCTAAAACAGACTGTTCATCCTTGCCGCATGTGAATTATCAAGGTTGATGTAAACATAGCGAATGGGGGCTTGACCAATCACATGCAGTTAGGACAAACATTCTGTTACAGAATGTGTACAAGATCACACTCCTGATCTGTTTCTTTGGCCTCTTCAACAGTAAACTGATAGTAGTCACAATACTAGTAGACTCTCGTTAAACAGAATTCAAGTATGAAACCAATCACATTAAAGGCAGTTGCTCCATTTAAGAGGTTCCCATTTACAGAGAGTCTACTGTAGTGCGGTCTATACTAAGACAGAAACCAGCAAACCAGACGCATACACAAGAAACGTGGGACCAGCGTCATGAATTTCCCGTGTATGCGTTTGTCATAGACGGGCGACCCATTTGAGGCTCTCCTCACCTGTGGGCTGCAGATCACCTCCTGTGCCTCCCCGCGATTGTTGAAGTCCGTGGGGGGCTTCCATTCCTGCAGCTGCTGCCGCTGCTCAAGCTGTGCCTGGCGCAGCTCGTGCTGCTTCATCTCCAGCACCACCTGGAAGAGGTCACGCAGCGCCACCACCAGCTGGGATGCCTGCATCAATAGTCAACTTTATAGTACATCTCTCTCCTGCTTATCACGTTTACAAAACTTCCGGATTCAAATTTCACTAGTCGCTGCCACCCTTGACTGCACTTCCTTTTCCATAACAATCCTTCCGACTGTGTTGCGACTCTGGACAGCATCCTAGACAGCCTACGTTGACAGCTCAAAAGATGGCATCGAGACCCAGTCGTCCGAGTAGAGTAACGTGTCTGCGTGACCCGACACCGTCTCACATCAACGGCAGAAAGTTAAGGAAACCAAACAGAATTGTCATTTCTTTAACTTCTTTTGTATTTAAATCTACCAAAAACTGAACATGGCTTACATTAGGTGCATAAAAGCGACACCATAGCAGCGAGATCCACACTATCCGAGCATTTCACTCGGCCGCCACCTTTGTTTTGGCAGCCAAGCAGCCTGCGTCATATTTGTCTCCAATGCCGTCTTCACAAGGCTGTCTATTTTGCTGGTTATGAGAGAATTGAAACGAGAGTTAAGATGGCCACTGTCTACTTAGCTGTCCATTTAGCCGCCTATCGTGAGTACTGGAACACGCCTTCTGTTAATCTAATTGACCACAGGTTATCTGCCCTATGCAAGATGGTATTCTATAAGAAACACCGCAGATTAAAAGCAACTGTACCACAAAAATCAAGGAGTGAACTTTCGATGATGTCGCCACCACTTCAGTTTCCCTGGCATACGCATGAAATTTGCACAGGGCAGCTATTCTCATACTGTCTATAAAATGGACATGTCTATTTTGGCGGTGCACATTTAGCTACTTGAGAAAGTAGAAAGTTGTACACTCGAACCTCATTATAACAAAGTCACAGCTGCCACAAAAATACTTCGTTATATCTGAAAATTTGTAATGAATGTACATTCTTAAGGCTGTATTTATGACAACTATTCTTCATTTACTTCGTTATAACCGATAATTCGTTATATCCATGTTCGTTACATTGAGGTCTGAGTGTAATGTCATTGTGCTCTTGACCACCTCAACGAACCGCACCCACATGGCATACTCCCAGCATTTGAAGAAAGAAAGTGGATGAAGCGTACAGTCAGAGAACACTTGAATAAACTTGAAAGATTTGTCCTTGCATTCGAGCGTGTCCCAGATGCTTACGAAGAGTGCAGGGAACGTGTACCGACCTTTACAAGTGCTGTGTTAATGGGATGCTGCGTTAGACCTAATTCGAGGGCTAACTGGGTCACTGAATCAGAATGAATGCAAGGTCTTCAAGATTCGTGAGGCCAGGAGCATATCTCAGGAGGCTGCGTTCACTGTGTTGAAGCACATTTCCTTCCTCTCATTCCTGTTGAGAGTTCTGAAAGCTCCGTGGCATCAAAATGACGTTGCGGAAGAAGAACCAAAAACAGGAGGTGTGCTGCTCATCGAGCTCCCGCGCAATCAATAGTGGCCAAAATGGACAGTTCGAGAATGGCTCCCCAGACCTAGGAATGACCTTTCATACTCCTCCCACGTGAGCAAGACAACCAGAACTCACCGCCTTCTCGGTCTTGATGCCAATAAAGCGGTGGCAGCCATCTTGCGTCATGCAGACATAGCCGAACGCCCGGGCGTCACTGGCGTCTTGAGAGATGAACGAGATACGGTGCACGGGGTGGTGGAACACCAGCTCCTGTGGCGTGCACGGTATTCAAGTCATTGAGGCAAACAAGAGGTGCATACTCGTGTAAAGTCATGAGTGCTACAAAAGCCTATTTGATTATGATTATTCAGTGCAGTCTGCAAACCCCTTCTTTATTAAACAACTGCTGATGTGTAATAAAAGCAGCATTAATTTATTCATTCATTTATTATCTTACTCTCAAGGGCCCAATGGGCATTGGGGAGGGGGGTTGAGGTGGATACATAGTTCCAATCAAAATTAAAACAAAAACAAAAAAAAGACCATTCAAGCATAAGACAACAATGATAAAATGCGGGCCAGCTGTAACAATATCAACAAAAGAGCAAAATTTCGTTAATTTCCAAAAGCGATTGGTTACAGTGGTTTCAAATGATGCTGCATCGTCTAAGGTTACCACGGAAGAGCAAATGACCCCATTAGCTTTTCTTTTTAACGCAGTGATGTTAAAGAGCTCATCTCTTAGAAATTCTGGTGATGGGTTCAGCGTCGTTGGTTGTGAGTGAAAAATCAGCATTTTCAATGACCGAAAGATTGAGAAAGATGCAAATAAAATAAATAATAAAAATCTTAGGTTCGAGCAAGAATTCAGGCCGTCTGTGTGGCAAGCAGGTGTTCTACCACAAAGCTACGCCATTGCTTGAATGTGCTTCGGAAGAAAAACGTTATATGAATGTCGTGCAGTGGGAGGAGTCTCCTTAACACATGTAATATTGCGTGGCAGAAGCGTAGAATCACACCAGGCATCAAAACATGTGAACTGTGCAACAAGTGGGTGTTTTAAAGGCCCACCCATACAAAGCGCTCAGACATATTTAATCATCACCAGCTGTAAAAGCATTGACAAAGGGAGCAGCTGCGTAGGTTTGTGTGTTGCCTTACGGACGCGTAGTGGGCCCTTTGCTGATTCGCAAAAGGAAGAATTATGGCATAGTGGACACTTACCAACTGTACTTGCAGTAGGCATTCTAGGATAGTTTGAAATGGCCAATGTTACGCGCAGATGTTCCTTTCCTCACGGTACGGTTGAGGCATGCACCGAGAAGCGAAGCGAGGCTAGCAATTGAGAAGGCAATGCGCACGAGGCCCGATTACGCAATCGGGTTCTACTCTCTACTCTTGAAGGCGAAGCTCAAGCGTCCTCGAAGGTGCTTTTTTTTTTTTGCAAATCAGTTCTGCGGAATCCCACAAGGTGGCAGAAAGGTTACGAGCGAGAAAATTAACCACTCGTTGGTCCCAAGTTCAATCCCCAGACTAGGACGAACATTTCATGCACTAAGAAACCTTTTTTCTAAAAAAATATGTGTGGATTTCCTGTAGCTTCGTACTACAAACAGGTGGTTACCAATTTTTTTCCCCTCTGCGGTTTCTTTCTGAATAAAAAAAAAACATGGTTGATCCCTCCATCATAGGAATCGGTATATCACGAAAGTGAAACGTGTCCTTACAGAAGTAGTTGAATGTTTACTGTATATTGATATATAAAAGAACTTGCACAATGTCTACTGGTGTTTCACAGCTATAGCACCGTTTAACGTAGATGCGTCTACGTTGACGCTTGGTGGTACATCTGTATCTCGACGACTAACGTCCATGATCAATGATTAAACAAACCCTTTTGGTCATAGATGCTTGCGGTAGCTGTACGGTGAGAGCGGAATCTGTGAGAGTTGTGAAAGCAGTGTGACAGCCAGAAGAGCATCACTGATTGGACGCCGAACTTGGGCTAAGGTCACCTACTCGCGGCATGTTAGAGTTATTGAACACCACTGCCCGACCAGAGGGAAACACAACGCGCGTCTTGTCTTCCCCGTTGGCTGGCTGTGATTTTTTGCGGGGCGAGCGCAAGTTGGGAACGCATAGTTATGGCTATGCTAGCCACACGATGCAGTCGAGCGTCGCAGAGCTATTTTTTGTATGGATGGATGCTATCAGCGAGGCCGACGCTGGGGGGTAAGGTCGCCACCTGGCAGTGTGTTAATGTGTCGACAAAATTGCACTTTTCCTATTCGAAACACGCCGAATGGGACGGACGCGTAGAAACGATGCTTTTAAGGTACTAATTGTTGATTTCACGGTCACGACCTATTACTTCACTCTAGAAAGGACACTGTGAGAGGACAGTGGTGGATATAAAAGGCGTGTTTGTAAAGCCTACAGAGTATGGAACCATGGTGCAGTGGATAGCATTCCCGGCATCTCTTGCGGCGGACCAAGAGGTCGTAGGTTTGACTCCAGTTAACAGAACTTTTTTCTTCGTCTTCTGATGTGTATTTTTTTGACGTCATTTCCATGACGAAAATACGTCACTGAAGTCTTGGTGGGCCCCGGCATAAAACACTTTCGTGTTAAAAACGCAGGAATATATCTGTTTGAAAAGGAAGAGATGGTTCCGACTACTAAATAAGTGGCTTGTTTAAGGGAACGATGACGGTACACATTGTGGAATAAACAAGGGCGCATGACGTTGTTTCCAATTTCGAATGTTCGAATAAACTCGTGTTCATAAGCAACGTATGCAGAGATAATCTCCAAATTGGCAATGTGAACTTTGTGAATCGGCTAACTGAATACTCAGATTTGCTATTCATCAAACGTTCATCCCTTCAGGTAATCTGCACTAAGACATGAAAGTTCACTACTTATGATCCAATAGTTGCAATTAAACAGCTCAGAAAGCAAAAAAAAAGCGTTATGGCTTGCAATATACCGTATTTACTCGAGTAATGAACGCACTCAAATAATAAACGCACCCCCCAACTTCAGTCGTCAAAATTTGGATTTTTTTTTCTCCCGCATAATAAACGCACCCCCTACATTTATCCGCTGCAGTCCCGCGAACCGACAAGTGGCGCCACCTTGCCCATTGATCTTTTCCATTTTTTATTATGCCGACCCCCCCTCGGTAGTTCCCCTCCCCCCCCTTCGCCGGCTGCCGCGCGCAGTTCTTTGTTTTATTTCTATCTGTGCGCGGCATGTCCCCTGTCTTTTTTAATTATCCGTGCACCACAGCGGGATTCGCGAACGGTGCGAGTGTAGAGAAATCGCGGCTCACAAGCACACAGCGAGTGAAAGTCACAAAACTGTCCGCGCCAACCGACGGTCGCTTCCTGGCAATACGAAACTTTGAGGCCCACCCAGCCCAACCACATGGACGCGATTTTCAAGCGACGGCGACAGGATTTTCTGTCGCGAAGGGCCATCCGTCGCCGTCGCAGGCATGTCGCAGTTTTCTGGAAAACCAGAAAAATTCGCTTGTCGCCCAGAAAAGAGCGTGACGATTCTCGTAACATGGTGGCACTATGGTAGCCACCATAGTGGCAGCACCCCTGATCCTCGCTTCGGTTGCAATTTGCTCTTTATGCTTGTTATCCGCACGTACTTCAAGGAACGCAGGATATAGGCTACTTTTTTACAGTCACATCTCACGTGGAGAGCGAGGCAGCGGCCGTATTTTGTCGTTAATCCTGGTATCGATGGTTTGTTTTGATGCTTCGGTGGTAGCTTGCCGCAATGCCAACGTCGTCGTCGTGCGAGTTTGCCACGGAGTCACGGAGTTTGCAAAGTGCAAACTCTGTGACTCCGTGGCAAAGTGCTGTGATCTCGAAAGGCGGCCGGAATCGTACGCAGCGTACTCTGCGTACGATTCCGGCCGCCTTTCGAGATCACAGCAGATACCACTGTCGCGGTTAAACAAAAGATTGCGAAAAAAGAAAGCCGCGAAACGCTGTTATGGAGCGCGTGGGGATAGCTTGCAGAAGATGGTGCCATCAACCACCGAAGATGAGTGAAGTGCAATAAAGAAGCTGTTTCCAAACAGTGTACGCGTATGTTAATTGCGAAAGGTTAAGCTACCCAATTTTTTTTTTTTTTTGCATTACCGCATTTTTTGCTCATCCCGAAAAAGTTTTCGTAAAATTTACCCCGCATAATAAACGCACCCCCCCAACTTTGCTTCAATTTTTCGGAAAAAAAAGTGCGTTCATTACACGAGTATATACGGTAGGTAATAAAAGGCGCTGAAATGTCATGTGTCTGAAACCGAAACATAGAAAGCATTACATATAAGACACATCCCACAAGGGATTGCATGAACATACAGTTTTGCGACTGTTAAGTTCTTTGGGGCATCAATACTTTCCAGAAAGTACAAAATCCTGTAAGTACTCTTTCATCAGTGAATGCAGAAATAAAACAGCATAGTGCAGTTTGTCAAGATATGTTCAAAATTGAATTTCTATTGGTGGCACTCTCTTGTGTGACATAAAACATGTTGCCCTTTAGTTTCCCACCGTTAATCTGAACATAAATAACATAGAAATGTCTCATTATTCAGGCAGTTCCGTGGCATGGCCATTTGCACAACAGACAATGTACAGCACAGACCATTTATAACGTAACCGCTTACAATGCAGGACCGGCTATAATGGGGTTTTTTCTGACTCCCGTTTACCCTCCCATAGGACTCCATGTATACGCATACCGCTTATTGTGCAGTCCCCCGAGGTGAAAGACCGGTTATAATGCGGTTTCCCGCAACTCCTCGGAGAAGCGAGGGGACAAGCGCGCTTATCAGCGCAGGTGCGCCGGCCGGGGAGAGAGCGACGGCAGCGTTACGGAGGAGGGGACGCGGAAAGAATGACCGAGGCGCGAGGGGGGAGGAAGAAGGGTGGGGGGTGCCGCTGCCCTACGCGGGTTCGGGGTGTGTGGAGGGGAACTGGTTGCGTAGGCGACGGGGAAGCCTTTGCCGCTTTTGATTCGGCCGCCTGTCATGCACGCCCCGCCACGAACGGGCGCCCGCGCGTTTACCGCAGTTTGTCTCTTCGGTTTTCTATCGGGAAAATAGTCGTCGTAGAACGCAGATTTCGCGCGTGCGAATTCGATTACCGCGCTAGTGATATGCTTTGAGATGCGATCGAGCTTTTGCCTACGACAACCAAGCTTAGAATACTTTTTTCAGGATAGTTACAGCGGATGTTCTCCCGACCGCGAACCGAAACTTTGATCAGGACGTCTTGAGGGGCTAGTTGATTCATTCTATGCTGGAAAATAATTGCGCACTCTCGAGCTAAACCGAGGGCAGCACGCGTGAAACGATCTCGTCTACGCCCGATCTCCGCGTTTCTTGGGCAAGCGTCTCGCGACGGCATGCCACATTGCAACGCACGCGCTAGGCCTAACGAACGCTAGCTGCCTCGTCGGTGGTGGCCGCGGACTATCAAAGTTGCGGTTTGGTGCCAAGTCAACGGAACATTTCGCACTTGTTACATTTAGAAGGGGTGCCTTACATCTTCGACGAAAATGAGGGCCTGTGTGTGTAACACTCGTGTGGCGGTTCGTGGTCGCCACTGTTTTCGGCATCGCGCGCGCGCCCGGAAAATCGAAAGCGTGCGGCGGAAACTTCAATTGCCGTTTGACATGTAGTTTCTGCGCATTGCGGTATTGCGGCAAACTCCGCATAACTGAGGAGATCCGAAAAGTTAGTTGGCGTCTTTCCGTTACGGCGCTTTTTTTTTTTTTTCTTTTTTTTTTTTCTTTTTTTTTTTTCTTTTTTTTTGCGCGTTCGTTATGTTGGCACCGCAGGTCCGCTAACCGTTCAACATTTTCAAACTTAAGCGGATGCAAACTTACGTCCCAGTCGCATGCCCCGATAGTCGGAATCGCGCGGCTGTCTCTTGGTCATGTTTTGCACACGCGCAGCCTTTCAAAAATGTTGTTTTGGTTATAGTGCGGTACCGCTTATAGTGCGGATATTCGCGACTCCGGCGACTTACGTTATAAGCGGTCTATGCTGTATAAGGACTATTAAAATATTCTGCCAAAATGCAGCATACAATGCGATAACCTTGACTTCAGCTTTGTGACTGCTAGCTACCGACAATCTAATGGGAATAGCAATATTATAGTTTTTAGTAGAACTCGCTGTTGGGCTAGTTGGTGCATATCTGAATTCAATAGTCAACTCCGCGCCAAATTTACGACCACACAAGAGAAGAAACACATAGACAGGACGGGCGCTCACTTGCAACTGTTTAATTCCTTGAGGAATACAGGGTAATATAAACCCCCCTCTCGCCAACGCATGTGCAACATGCTCAAGCCATCTTCTAGCTAATCACACTAACGGACACATTCGAGATACCGCACTTCCGACTCGTACAGGTTGACTTGAAGTTTCGCTGATACAATTGCTACCCCGTTTTTGTATGAAAAACGCCTCCAAAATTTCCCGTGCTACCTTGTTTTTGCTTTTACCCAAAATTCGCATCTCCGTGAAGCGTGGCGTGCATCCACATGATGTCACATGCGCGCTTAAATGTGCGCCGTCCCTATTTCTTACAGTGAGAGCGTGTTCCCTTGCTTGATCATTGACGCAGCGCCCCGTCTGGCCAACATAGCTCTTGCCGCACGTTAGGGGTACAGTCGAGCCCGTTTATAACGAACCTGAGCGTGACGCGGCATCCGTTCGTTGTATCCCGAAGTTCGTAGTAAATGAAACACGGCTTTAAAAAAGTTGCAACTGAGGACACAAAATTAAATTTTTTTCGCAAAAAAGTCCGTAACGCACGTGTTTCGACAGTGCAAATGCGATAAGGGCGGTCTTCAGTTTATAAAGCGGCAGCGTGCTTTTCGCCGAGGTCCTTGGCATAGACAAGCTGCCTTGTGGGCGAGGGATGCGATGCGGGCTTGTTGGTAGCACATCTTCAAAAGGTTTCTTTGTAGCGCACATAGACGACAGGCACATAGACGACAGTGTGTCTATACGTGTCTTCCTTTCGTCCTGTCGTCTATGTGCGCTACAAAGATGCCTTGTGGGCGCTGGGTCCACAAAGTTTCGTCGTCGTCATGCTATTCCTCTAAATCGCTCTTGCCGCGTACTTCATTCACAATGCCATCATCCGTGCACGGTTCCGCAGTGCCGGCATCATCGTCGGCCGTAATGAAATCATCCCAGCAGATGTCCCGCCCTCCCATATCGGAGTCGACGACGCGCTGACACAAATCGCCGCCGGAGTGGACCTCTTCAGAAGCTTCGGGCTCGGCATCGGGTCCGACGTCGACGAAACCGGCCTCGCGGAAACAGTTTTGCACGCATGTAGTGTCATCTGCTAGCACGGCAAGCTTCCCGTCCTCCATCCCGACCACACACGCACACCAACAGCGCGCAAAACGCGCACGTGCGACAGACAAGAAAAGACGCGCGGCACAGAACACCTTCTGGGCCCTTTTCTAGCCAGAAAAAGAAACTTCCTAATTCGAGCCGGCGTCGCGGAGCGGCGGGAACAGGCGAAGGAGTTGTGATAAAGAGGGAAGAGAGGTGAGCAGACTTGCGAGAACGATGGGAAGGCGACCTTGAAGGCCAAAAGCCAAAACACGCGGGGAGAAGGTATCTCAGGCGCTCGGGTAGCTTGCTTGATAGGTCCACGAAACCAACAAAACGCGCGTCTCACACGTAAGAAAACTTGGGAGAGTGGCCTGCGCGCGCAGAGGTCAGGGAATCGCATTGTGGTGCCGACTGTTCGCGTGTCAGAAAATTTAGGGCCCGTGCCCGCTCTGTCGGCACGTACGCGTGCGGAAGGGTGAAAACGGCTGTCACACGGGACGGATCGCGAAATATCGAACTTGGTGGGGCTTGCGGCTTGCGCGGCCCCACCGACTTCGATATTTCGTGATTCGTTCCGTGTAACAGCCGCTTGCACGGAACGAGAACACGGGCCTCGTCTGGCGATGCGGGGTGCTCGGAGCAGCAAGGGGACAAAGGACTGAGGGGTGCGCAACAAAAAAATGGTCGAGGAGAGCGACAAAGACGGGTCGGCGTTTAACAATAAGAATCTTGGGCACCTCGCCGTTTATCGGTGGTCGAAAGTGGTGTCTCGGGCGACTGTCCGAGCGCCGACTCCGTTCGCTGTAACCGATCGGCAGGGCTCAAAGACGTTCGTTGTAAGTGTGATTTTGTGCCATTGAAATAATGTATATTTCCACGGTCACGCGGGAATCGTTCGTTTTAAGCGAAAGTTCGTCTTAAGTGGGGCCGTTATATGTGGGCTCGACTGTATTTCATAGACCACTTCAGTGGCACATTTGGTGAACGGCCGCGCATGCTTCTTTTTGCAAGCCTTTCAGCTGTTGAGCATGGCTTCCTGTAATGCGAGGGCACAACTTCGCCAGTTTGTTCGGGGCTGCGAATACCAGCGGTACGCCATGCCGACTCGCAACCTTTTTGAGGTTGTGTGTAACCTTATGTAGATAAGGTACCACCTCCGTAGATAAGGTACCACCTCCGGCCGTTCTTTTTTCTTTCGTGCTTGAGCTGGGCCATTTTTGACCTTCTGCAGAAGGCATTCTGAAACCGCAAACAACATCGAGCAAGGGAACCCGGCGGCCTTCAAACGGTCAACTTGTACCTTAAAACTAGACTGCATGAGATGCGGACACGACTTCCGAAGTGCGGAGTTGACTATTGAATTCAGTTATAGTTTTTATTGATTGCCAGCCCCTCTTCAAAACAGAAAAACAGCACACCGATCGATATAGCAGCCCCTAACCGTGCCCAAGGCTGAGAACCGACCAAGCCAAGCCCACAAGTCGTAGAAGACGCATAGGCACTATTTCTCATGCAAGTTTCACTTCGCATGTCCAGCATTAGTTTATGTGTTAAAGGTCCCTAAAATGGTTTTATGTAAATTTGGTATGCAGCGAGGCTATGACTAGAGATAATAATTTGCATTGAAATTAAGTTGAGTAATTTGTTTGTATCAACAGAGCTAATGGCAATTAAAAGTTATCCGGCTCTCAAGTGGTGCTTTTCAGCCTCAACTTCCCTGAACACAGAGCCTCATCCTCAGTGATCCTCCACTAACCCACTGTAGATCATAAAGGCCACCCTCCTCCACAATTGCCTGGTTGATCAACTTCAAAAGTGGCAAACAGCACGGAATGCCGCGCAATTAGCACGTTTTTAATCGTATTCGCAGATATTTCTTAACAAGCAGCGTCAACAGCAGTGTGTATCGGTTATACAGAATAGATTTTGAACGAAACTAAATACAGTATGGTCGAGTTGGCGCCTCTTCGTGAATGACATGAGACACATGGTGTTGGCGCATGCGCCCTCACTTGAAATCCTAAGTTACACGGAATGCATTGCAATGTGATGACATCAGCGGGATCTGCTTTGTGTGATAATCGCAACATACTAACATATTTCGTTCTATACCAAACGTACTCGTATACTTACGTATACAGCTTGACATTTGTTCAGGAATCTTATAACAGCTGTATTTTCGTTTCTTACTTCAAAAACAAAAAAAGTCACCAGGTGCCGCCACAAAAGCAACTGCTCGAGTTTTCTTCCCCGCCACAAACGAAGCCAATCAGACTGGCCGCACGAGTGACTTCCCAAAATAATGCAAACCCAAAAAGGGGTGGCTGAAGCTCGCTGAGGCGGGGTGCTGGGGCCTGTCCCAATGCACACATTTCAAATCTTATAACGAATCAAGCTTTACTCGGAGCACTTAAATTGGTCGCTTAATTATCCGAACAATCTATGCTTCTACATCGATGGGTTTATAAAAGATTGTTAAAATCTTTTCAGTGTCCCTCTGAGCAGCTGCACAAGCTTGTTCAAGCAATTTGATGCTGCCCCAACTGTATTCTCAAGGTCTGCGTGCAACGAGAGCAGAGTATACACTGAAGTGTCCTGTCCTAGTCGTGCGAAACTTACGTTATCCCCGAAAGCGACGATCTTGGAATAGTACAGCACACATTCCTCCCACCCACCCACCTCCCTTCTCAGAGAATAAAGCAACTTTTTTTTTTACAATTATGGCGTTCTAGACTTCCAAATACTATAACGGCTTTTCAGCAGTCCCCTTAGAGTCACAGTTATTTGCTGGTGACAGTATGGCTCGGGTCTTCTTTTGAAGGCAGTGAAAAGATGCTAGGTGGAACACTACATGACGAGAAGGTAACAGTCATGCAAAAACTTGCACTGACCCCAGTTTTGTCATCGCGAATCTTGATCCCTTGGAGGGAGACGGTCAGCTGAACCCTTTGCTTGTGCTCCCCAGATGAACGCACAACCATCTGCAAAATAAGCCGATACATACCTCATACGCAAAATTCTGTCATGCAACAGCTGAACAAGTAATGCACAGCACAAAATACAAAATGGGTTGCAAAAAAAAAAAAAAACAGTCTCATTCTTTTTTTTTTCTTTCTTTTTTTGCCCTTGTATTTCACACAGTGTGCTGTTACTTGTTTAGTATGTACCCGGAAGTCCACAACAGGGTAATGTGAAGCACTCTGTGGAAAAATATACACAAACTTGGAGCTCAGTCTTGCTTGGAACCAGCAAAATCCTGTCTAAGTTAAAGGCTCAGCTACTATCCAGAGCAACTAGAGATTGCGGACACATGTCTCTGCTGGTACTGTCACGAACAAAACAGACACAAAAGGCATGCAAATATGCACACCCGGGACTCGCACCCAAGCCAGGAGTCCCACACAAAAGCCACACTCAAAAGTAACACCCAACAGTCATGCCCAAGACTACAATTGTAAAAAAAAAAAAAAAAAAAGGTCACACCAGCATTGCCACGGAAGACAAGGGTCTTAAAAAAACTTTTTTTATTATTAGTTGGGTGAACTGAATGAAGTTTGTTTGACTGACTTATTCAATAAAAAAAAAATTTCAGTTCTCGCTGCAGATTCCAAACCTCTCTAAGTAGATTTTCAACAGCTGCATCAGAACAACAGATATAGAATTATAATTTCTAAAATGTGTATTTAGCATATTTCTTACAGGACTTTTTGGCAACTTCACTTTGTCCAACACAAAAACAAAGCGTGTGGCAAGATTGCCAGAGAGCTGGTCTAGCTGGTGATGCTATATATTATCTTATAATGTTGTTCGCCAAATTATAATTCTCAAAATTCATAAATAGTAGACAACAAAAATTTTTCCCTCATGTTTGCACCTGCTTATTTTGCTTTCAAAGTTCGTTGAAAACAATCAAATTAGCATCACCACCTAGACCAACTATCTGTCAATATTGCCAAATAATTCTTTTTTTCTGCTGCACAAAGTGAAGTTGCCAAAGATCCCCCTAAGAAATGTTCTGAATACATATTATTGCAATAGTAATTATACGAACACTCTCGGCTGGTTTTCGCCGTCGGCGTCGCTGTCGCCGTCATGTCCCGTATATGTATATGTATCTATATATTTATAAAAGCCACAAAGAAAAATAATTCAGAAAAATGTTTCCAAAGCGCGGCATCAAACAAGGGACCTCTTGCCTTGCAGCGCGCGGCACTAACCGCTGAGCCACGAAAGCGCACGTCCTTCAACGTTCAAACGGCGAGCTATTTATATACAGCAAGTTTTCAGCGTGTTTTCAGCATTACCAGCGAGATGGCGCAAAGGGCGCGCTCGGCGAGCTCGGCGGGGCATAGCTTGGCGCCCCTCTCGCCACGACGCCCGCGCTCATGCGCTCGCGCACTTTGCCCCGTGGGGGGGGGTAGACGCCCGTTCGTGCGCGCGCTTATCTCGTGGTGGGGGAGAATTGGCCTTTCGCCGGAACAATTGCATCGTAGTTACCGAGCGCACGAAGGTCATTTCGCTCACGGCAGTCCCCCCCGTTTGCGAAAAGAACACACTTTTCAAACACAACAAAGTAACAACTGTGACACTTGTTAGTTCGCGCTCGTCTGTACCTGTGAATACGTCTCGTGCGTCGTTTTTATTTGAGCAGCACGTTAAGTGTCGAGCTGTGAACGTTATTAGTTCTCTCTCATCCTGTGTGTGTTGTTTTCGTGCGTCATGTTTGCATGAGCAGTGCGCTACACGTTTCGACCTGCTTGCCATTCGTCGCTTGACATTCCAATTTGCTGCTATCGCATTCATTGTTCACCTTGTGACTTTTTTAGAAATTGCGTATCTTCTGTTTAGACGCAAAAGAAATAAATTGACATACCCAGTGGACTACCTGTCACACACCAATGATGAATCAAGCACTGTTCGCCCCGGAGCATTTCAAAGTGCTTGATCACAACTCGTCAAACCTGTAACATGCCAGTGGAGTGTCCTAGAGAGCTCAACTGTGAATAGTAGTAGTAGTTGAACACATAAGAGGTGCCAATAGGTAGCTGTGAAAAAGTCTCTCGTCTCTGTTTTCCCAGCACCTCGTTTGAGCCAGCCATGATAGGAAATGGCAGCCAGCAATGGTGCACCATGTTTTACTAAGACAGAGAAGGAAAGATAAGAAGACAAATTCTTGATAAACTGCTAAACCAGTAAAACTTCACACAACAAACCTGCGCTCTTTCTGCAGCATTTGCTCATCGTTCGAATCACTGTTCTTGCTATCCTCCAACCTGCATTATGAAATCTACCATCCACTTGCACGATAACCTTGTAGTTAGCTTTATCCATTTAGCCTGCATTTTGTATTTACGGTGTTGATGTTCTGCGATATTGCTCTGTTTGATATTGGTCTGGAAATACTGGTAGTTTTCTGGGCTTTCTTTTTTTCCCATAATAATGTCCATTTCACATTGATGTCCCATAGCCCCTATTGCCTTCGTGGAGGCCCAAATAAATAAATAAATAAGTAAACAAATAAAATAACATTAGAGGTAAACCTAATCCTTGCCTTAGGTGCCCTGGTGTATTCCTTTTTTTAATTTTGTGTCGTTGCGCTGCCAAAGCACATCTCAGAGGCCACATCGAAAGATGCACATAGTTGAGATCTGCTCTATCAGGTGCCACAACAATGATCTCAGCTGCCCACAAGAAAACCATCTGCTCTTTCAGAAAGCTCCATAAATTTTCCATTAATTGTCCTCAAAGTTAATTGGCCCTTATCTTAAGTAAGCTTATGCTCCAATCATAGGTCGGGAATCTCACTCATGAGTCGACTCTCCGAGACTTAGATAGAGCTGCAAGTCTGAGTCCGAGTGAGTCCGCTTGTGGAAAATTTTGGCGAGTATGAGTCCAATTGGGTCCGGCTAACGAAATATTCCTGTGTCTGAGCGCGAGTGAGTCTGGTTGAACAAAAATTTTCGGAGTGTGAGTCTGAGTGACTCCCAAGTGAAAAACATATTTATTGAGAGAGTCTGAGTGAGCTCCATCTATAACTAGATTAGGTTGTTGAACAAGAACCATCGATATCGCACCACTTTAATTTTTTTTACAAGACCTTTTCTGAATATTTGGAAAACCAGAAGCAAGTGCTCAACTGAAAGTGCTTGGAAGAGAACAAAGAGTGTCACACAATGCTCATGCCATTAATAAATAAAAATAAATATGTAATCACTGCATATGCAATGACACACCAACACCTTCCTACTTAGTATCGCTTTTATAGTAAAAAACAGTTTCTTTTTGTGCGTCATATAGCATTCGCAAGTGAGCAGAAAAAGAAACATGAGCCCAATCCTACCCGTATGTTAATTAGTACTAATTGAAAGAACAATGAGGACAAATACGAGGCCCACCTTGAGTCGTGTCATGGCATCTTGGCACATGCGGTCACCCCGTGCCTCTGGGCACCGGCTGGCTACCGATGAGCTTGGCTCGAAACAGGAGCCCCTCCCCCTCGAACCGAAAGGGGTCCCCACCTTTGCCGGAGCTGCTGCTGCTGCTGCTGCCTGCAACACAAAGACATTGCCACAATTATATATTGTATGGCCAACTAGCACGGTGGACAATGAGAACTGGCGTTAGAACTCACAGGGCGTGCGCAATCAATGGTGCAATTAAATTGCACTTACCCAAACACCAGCCAGAAGCTTCATGCAGCTTGTCGCATTCTTATAATCACTTGTCGTGCGTCAGCACTTCTGGGATGAAAACAAACAAAGGGACACTAAAGGCAAATATTAAGTGGACGTTGATTGTTGAAATAGCGGTCCAGAAACCTCGTAGTGCTACTTTTGTGCCGAGGAAGTGCTTATTTAGAAATAAAATGACGTTTTAGTGGTCCGCATCGCGTTAGCGCACTTCAAATCACCCGCCTGAAGCAGTCTTTCTGATGTCACTGTTTCCGTGCCCAACGTTGCCCACCTTTACGCGCAGCCGGCATTAGTAGCAGCAGAGCTAAAGTAGGGGTAGCCACAGCAGCAACAATGGCCATGGAAGCTTGCCGCAGTGGATGTTTGTGTTGGCCGGGTTACACTGGGCCCCCGCTAGATGCCACCACCTATCCAGCCTAACCAGGCGAAAACGCAACTTTTGAACCACTCGCGCCATTCCCCATAGTAACTAGCGGTTCTTTTTTCTATGAATCAAACAGAAATGGACAAGCAGAATTTTATTAGGTGTTGTAATGCAAGGAAGGTTCTTTTTTTACTGCAGCTGGTTTGATTACCAGTGATTAAATAAAGGCAGACACTGTGACATCATTGGGATCATTTCCAGATGTCCCTACTCGCAGCGCATGTGGCGTCGTACATTTACCTTAATTTCTCGATTAGTAGAGCACTGCTGTTGATAATATTGCCGTTTTAGACATTCCCAAACATTGATCTTTCACTCTGACGCAAATTGTTATTTGCCTTTAGTGTCCCTTTAAAACCCTTCGCGACACTGCATCCTCATTTGGAGACGCGACTTCTTAGTTTTTCTATTTCTGTGCAATATTGGCGAAGAAAGAGACCACAAGGACTAAGCTAATGCTAAATTCTTGTTGCCTGAACTTCCTTTATATAATTTCTGGTTGAAATATTTTGCTGCACATGATCGTTTTGGTGAAGGAAGTACTGTGTTTTACGAGATGCTGAACTTGGGACATTTCAATGAGAACATTAATATATTTTTTAAAATCTTTCGAGGAATGCTCAATGCCAGCAGATAAATACTGCATGTAAATTGACAGGATGGTTTCATTCAGTTTATGAAGAAATTTAGCATGACTGTACAATAATTAGATAATTACGTTGCAATTAAAAAACTGCTGTAAAATATACCACACTTCCACTCATTTTAAATTTGGTCTCCGGAACCCTGGCACGAAATTATGTAAATTTCATGCATTTATAGACAGTCAGTCATAATGAGCGTCGCAAAGGGTTAAATTAACGTGACCTTTCAACATGTCATAAGAGCTGTCAGCTCTTCGTACAATGAGCAAACAGGAACCGTTTTTCTATTCCTGTTCCAGTTGCACTGTTCATTGCATCCCGAATAAAAACCAAGCAGCCCATCAACGCGTGTTATCTACAGTCTGGTGCAACATTACAAGACAGTAGCATTTCCACCTCAAAGGGCGGATCCACACAAGCCAGCACCAAAGAGTGCACACTGAAGGCTAACAACATAAGCCGTATGGTTGGTGACCGCACCATCTGAGAACGTCACAGAGTACACAAACACGGCTATTTCTTCAGTGAAGGGGACAATCAGCTGCTGCGGTTTGATCTTCCTGGGCAGGCCTTTCTCCTGACTACTCACGTTTTATATGAACATAAATTTCCCACCTCCGCCTTTCATACAGGAACTTTCATTCGAACCAAGTTTTGAAAGACACAATTTCCTTTTACCCACATATGTTCCAAATTTCATGAAATCTAACCTATCTGAAATGTTTAATTGACCTGGGTAATACATTAGAGTGGAAGGACCAGCCTGCCGTGTGAACCTGTTTAGCTAATCTTGTATCTGTAGAAACTGCAATGATTGCAGCCGCCTTCCGAGCCTCCACAGCTCACATCTCCTATTCCAACAGCTCAGTGACAGCCTATGCAGCACCAGGTTTTTTACTGCTTCTTATGCATATGTTGCACACATCTCATTAAACCAAACCTCTATCCGGTTCCTCTGGGGGTTTGACAGTTTCCCAATGAATGAACAAATGATTTACTAAATGAATCAAATGAATGAATGCATGAATGAAGAATTTCCCTCTGGAAAAAGAGAGGTAGGGATTAGGGAGCTTGCTGCAGACAATACCATTGGTACCAGAGAATGCAGAAAATATTCTACCACGTGTGCTCACCATATGTGACATGATGACATATGGCAAATCTTAATCAATCAATGAACCACAATGCAGACAAAGGTACTGCCTGACCTTTTTCCTTCCTGGGGTTGCTGCGGCGGACGGCCCGTCGGCCCCCATCGATCTTCGTGGACGCATGGTTGTTCATGGCATCCTCCTGGGGGCTGTCCTCGTCCTCCTCCTCTTCTTCTGCGAGATCAAAAGAAAGAGGACAACTCAGCTTCCAAGCCTGTCGAGAACGGCACACGAGCAACGCCTTTTCATCGGCGCAGGCTTACAGCATAGGAACGCACAGACCATGCAGTTTTCCTCGTAAGTATTAAAGCAAAAGCCTTAGGTGCCTCATAAAACGCAAGAGAGTGACTGTCTGCATCAACGAAAGCGATACAAAACATCTTCATCACGTGATGATGTCACCTTATGGCATAATCATGATGTCACAGGTCGCCAAAGTTAGCGACATCGCATGATGATGTCATCACATGACATCGTCGCTTGATCAACTACATGAACTCATGAACACATAGTGCAGTGGGGTCATGTGGCAACCCTGGGACGTACCTGCCAGAATAGCTTGGTCAATAAAGTTTTGCCTCCTCTTAGGCCAATGCACAAGACCGCACAACTTTTTTTTTTCCTGGACTTGAGGAGAAGGCAGGGCAGCGAGTCAACTAAGACTGCCAATGTGTTTTATGGGCAAAACAAGAATGCTAAACCAATACGAACACTGCGAAAAAAATTTAAGGACACACTGATGATTCAATAGCTGCACATGTCGTTCCTTCCCAATTTGCCAGTCATTGCGCATTTGCTTCAGCTACCAGTTTGTCCCTTGAAAACGCAGTTTTGCCATATTACACCCCTAAAACCTGCAGAACAAACTAAAATTTTTTAATATTCTTCTTCACAGAGTTCAGTCAAGTCTGCAGAATGCACACCCCATTCGACAAATACACAGAGGTACTTCAAGCATGGGAGCATCAACCATTTGATGTCGGGCTCTTTGAAAAGTATCTATCCAGTGATTCAAAAATGTATGATTAGAAACTGTCAAAAAAACAAAGAAGCAGACCCATACATACAGTAGTGAAATCTAACACATAGCCACCTACTTTCTAATTAAATTTGCCAAAACCTGTAACACATATTATCTAAGCTTTGTAAGTTTCCAATGAACTGACTAGCAGAGCTTTCGCATTGATAAACTCATTCCATAGCCTGCTTGTGTTTTGGAATGTGTTCAATCTGCAACTAGGGGTTACTAGTGATGGTTTCACCTGGGCCAACAATGTTCAGTCAAAACAACTTCCAATCATTCAGTGATTATGAAGTTCTGGAAAGATATTTCGAGATTCAATTCCACCCAGCACACAATGGACATGCCTCACTGCGAAAAATTCAGCGCAAGAATTGTCAATAATAAAGATTAAGTTCTGTAACACTGGGATGAGAACACACTCAAGTAATAACTTGCTTCCAGTGGTCCCTGATCACACAGATTATCCAAACTGATTTTTCCATTTTTTTTATTGTTTCCTATTTGTCAGAGTTTTCAGAGAACACTTGGAATACTTATAGTGGAAGTAAAAAATGAAAGAAATATTTTAATGAGCGCAGGAGATACCACAGCCTAGATCAAGACCATGTATACACATGTATTTAAAGCCCCATTTCTTTTAATCCCCCAAAATCTGGTCCAATTTCTTGCTTTTTCACGATGATTTGCAACAGGACAAACCTTCAGCTAAAAAATAAAAAAAAGAACTTCAATAATTTGGCGGCCAAACTAAGTTTACAGGAATTCGGCAGGTGGACCACACCTAGCATTCTTGCATTGCACAAACATAACTGCATTGTTCGGTTGCGGTATAACAAAGTAAATTTACTTTCTTAACCGCACCGAGGAAGACAAAAGACAGGAAGCACAGTAGGTGGTCAAACAGTTTGACCTAATTGAGATGTCCCAATTTTTCTTTTTTCTAAAACAATGCGGGGACGATATCCCGTTGCGTGACATGACCGGGTTAAAAAGACGCCGAGTCACAGCACCGCAACTGCGAGCTGCCGCAAATTAAACGAGTAACGCGCCCCGGTCATTCTGCACCGCAGAACAGGTTGCAACAATTACCGAACGGTACGAGGCAGATCTAAGGCAACGGTGTATTCGGATGCACAGCCGAAAGCGACCGAAAGCTTCCTTCAACCACGACGCTGAAGCAGCTTGCCCGCTCACACCCGTGCGAAATTGAAGAATGTTTTTAAAAAAAGTGTACAAACGCAAGCAGAGCGGTCAGACGCATCTTTGCATACCAGTACAGGCGCGCTCCGATGCCGCTACAGAGAACAGCTGACTTCAGAAATGCATCGGCGCACACCTCAAACACCAGTAGCTGCCTCAACCCAGGGGGGTCCGTCCGTGCAGAATCACGCCATACAGGGAACAACACCTCAAAAGCAAAACCACCGCGTCGAACATAAACAAGGGCATCCGCGGCAGCGCAACAACGCTCAGCTGCTAGCGGCACTCGCCGTGACCTCGGTGACAAGACGGGAGACGATCGGGTTTGCACAGGGTCAAGCAGTGACCCTCAAAAGAAAGGCTCACATGATGTTTCAGGGGTCAGCCCGCCGTCGTAGCTCCCAGCAGTAGGCCGTGCGGCTGCCCATGCATGCTTCTTGCCCGCACAGGCGTCTTCCACCGGCGGCCTGTCTCGCAGAACCGAGGCGCGCCCGATGCCGTGGAGCGACGGCGGTCCCTACACGACGCGGTGGGGGGTTTTTACCGCGACTTTTACAGACACACGCACAGCCGAAAGCACGACGAAGACCGCAGAACGGGTTTAGTAGGGCGGCAAAACCGAAAACACGCCTCAGTCGCCGCCGCAACCGGCCGCGGCCAGTCGCAAGAGAAAACCGCCAGGGTACCACTGTCGCTAGAGATGCGTAATTTATGCAAACTAATCTGATGCATCTGAGATTAAATTTATTTTTATTTTTTTTTTAATTTCAGCGAATAGAAACTTAGAGCATGAGCTTTCGTATGGGCCCTCTGGTTGCATGGAGGAAGGGGAAAACATTTGAAGCTACATAGAAATCTAGCTTTTTCATTTTGTGCTTGTACTTACCTGTACTTGTAGTACAGTACACTGTACTTGTAGTGCTTGTAGCTTGTACGCGCACTGCAGAAGGATTGAAAGCTGGGCTAGTTGGTGACAATACTTAAACATTTTTGAAACTGTACCAGTACTATAATGACGTTCCGGCTCGCATGTTGATGCAGCGCATATGTTGCAGTGAGACTCGGCAAATGTGTGCCCACATAGTAAATGCGAGAAGGTTAGAGACAAATGCCGAATAATATGCAGTTTTAGAATTAGCGTACGCAAAGCCTTTTAGTGTTTGTCGCCACTACCCTCTTGCGGGCCCCATCACTGTACCCCAGTTAAGTGACGTAAATAGCGGGCGACCGCAACGAACGTAGAAGCTACAACGGTGTAAGAACATGGTGGTAGCAACGCAAAGCGAACGCATCACGTGATCACTTTTGGTAGAGACAATAATTGGTAGAGGAAAGGAAAGAGAAGGCTTCATATCTTCAAAAGTGCGCTTTGTAAACACGGACACGGGACGAAAAAGAAGTACAGTACACGATGCAACGAGAGCAAACTACCAACTGGTTCATTGAATGTGTCAAAAAAAAACACAGCCCCGTGAAAAGGGTGTGTCAAACAAGCATGCGCGGATGCTCATAAAAAAGACTGACGTTGCAGGGCGAGAATGCACAAAGGGAGAGAAAAAAAAAAGAAAAAGGAAAACAGAAAGGAAAGGGGAGGCCGCGATTCACTGAAGCAAGAGTCAAAATTAGCTTGTAACTTTCGCTAAATGAAAGGGAATAAAAACATGAGAAGATATATAATCAGAGAGACACGAAAAAGAGATTGAAAAAACGGAAAGCAAGGCAGAAAGAGAAAGAGAGAAATAAAAAAAAAACAATCACCGCGACCATTACGATACTGCCTAATGCGAATTCTGAGTGCAGCTGTGTAGGTGTTTTGATTTTGCGATAAGTTGAGACAAACAATTTGAGAGAGACGTCTGCATGTACAGTTTCATAACACTATTTATTGTCCACAACTCTCTCTCAGGGAGCACACGTCTGCCAGTCTTTTATTGTAATGATGGAAGCTTTGTGGTCGGAGAAGTGAGTGGGGATATATGTTCGACTTGCTGCATGCACCAATGCCTGGTTCTCGAAGACGAGGTCTATATGCAAGCGTTTCGCGAGGCCATCACAGCAGTGGGATGAGTTACGATGGAGAGGAACGGGATGTTCTCGCGCATAAGTGGTAGGAAGGTGTCTTTTGTTTTAATGTCTATATTAAAGTCACCCAAAACTAACCTTAGTTTGGGTCGATGTGCGGTTAATGCCAGGCGCAGGAAGAGCACGACGCATTTGGTGAGTGTGATGGGCGAGAAGTACACAGCCACTACCAGCAAGCCGTTGTCCAGCTTTGCGGCACACGTTTCACCAACTTCATCTGAGGTGCCAAATATTTCGATGGGTACTGAATACACGCGTATGCAAGTAGATAGCCACTCCCGGCGCTCTGGTGTGATCTCTGCGAGCGCCACAACAGTGCTGGTAGTCTACGACTTCGAGTGGTTATTTGTGATCCATCCATGTTTCAGCAAGGCAAAGTACAGAGGCATGCATGCCGAAGAATGGGATCGTGATGTATGCCCTTGGCATGAGCTGCGAGGGAGCGAAATCACATTGAGCACGGCGACCGATAAGAAGTGTGGCTGCTCAGTCATGGCGTAGCACTTAGCAGTGACGGTTTCGAGTTTGTGAGACTGCAACCGACGAAACACATCGGCTAGCGTTCTGTCCGGATTGGGTTTCCCGTGGTAGAATCTCAAGTCGTTGTCTACATTGGTGAGATAGAGCCTGTTGATGTCAGTAGCGCGACTCAGTACATATACGACTCTTCTTCTTTGCCTGCCCAATTCATGTGGCACATACTTCGTTTTCTGTTTGACGCTCGGCCCTGCTGTACACGGTAGCGGGGCTTGCCCAAGGGCTTGCCCAATGACTGTGGCACGCAATCGTTTGCGCGGTTATGCCACCGACGGCGACGTCGCTTAACGCATGAACGGGCAAGAGCTGCGCTTTAAATACAAAGAAATTTAAAGAGAGAAAGAAGCAGAGAGAGAGAGAGAAAGATATGGAAAGAAAGACAGAAAGAGAGAGAGAAGCAGACACGAAAAAGAGATAGAAAAAAAAGAGAGAGCAAGACAGAATTAAAGAGAAAGCAAGAGGGAAATAAAGAGAAACAATTTAAAGAAGGAGGGAGAAAGAAGCAGAAAGAGAGAGAGAGAGAAATAAAGGGCCTACATAATTCTTAAGGGGGTACGACACAAAATTTCGCGGCCGAGACAGCCTGCGGGTTCGATTCCCGTGAACATGTGTACATCATCTGCAAAATATCAACAGCGAATATAGTTTAGAAGGTATTTTAAATTAATTTTGAAGTTTGCGTGAGCGATCGGCTCCCTCGCGGTAGCTCCCTCGCGTTAACACCATCAGAGGTGACCCTCGGTGACCTCCCTACTTCCCCTACGTGACCACGCTGCAACAAGTTATGATGACGTCATAGCGGCCATTTTCTTTTGCCGCGTTTGTTCCAGCAGTCTATACTTCTCGGCGGCTGGTCGCGAGTCCGTAAGCCGCGGCGCACGCGTTGAAAGTTTTGTGTTTGGCGACACTGCTGTCCCGTTTCCTATTCGAAAGGACTTCTTGATGCAGACCGTGCGGAAGTGCGTCACAGTTCTGTGTGCTGACGTGATCGAGCAGCTGCGCACGCTAGGTGGTGATAGTTGCACCCGGCGGCTTGTCGTTTTTCGAGCTCTCTGAAACCGAAACTGAAACTGGTCGGTAATGAGGAGCCTGTAATTAAATATCTGTCGCGCGCTGCAGCAAACGAGGTGCCGTGTTATCACTAACAGGCCCCTAGCAACACATTGCAGCAAAAAAACGCGAGACCAAAGTTTTTGTGTCAGTACCCCTTTAACTGGCAAAAATAACGTACATTGACCTCTGAGTGCGATGCCTCAGGAACTTTCGTTGGACCAGTGTGGCCAAGACGCGAAAACAATAGGAACAGTCGAATGTTTTCCATCTGGGCTAGTTGGTGATCTTGCATGACGAGTGGTTGCAGCAATATTTAGACGAAGGAAAGCAATTGGACACGAAGACACTGCTGACTAACCAGGGGCGGATCCAGCCACTTTTTTTTTCGGGGGCTCGCTTGAAGTAAAACCAGAAGGGAGGGGGGTGGGGGGTCCTGACCTTTATTTTTAGTAGTTACTCCTATCTACTCATATTAAGCATTACTATCAGCCTTGCTTGGATTCACGTTTACACTCACGTCTACTCACACGTATTGCAAATCAGCGCCCGTTCATACACCATTTCTATATTTATTTATTTATGAGAGGCATGTATTACATGAGGGGGTGCCTTGACTTTTTCCCCCCGCCAACTCCTCCAGGGAAGTCCTTGATAAATATATCTTATGTTGTCATCTCTTTTAAGCAAAATGACCTTACTGGTTTGCGAGCACTCACAACTCGTATTCAAAGGTACTATATCATGAGGCGCCAAGAAGGGCACCGATTACTTGAGATATTGGTGCTAAAGAGCATTGACACCATGGTCGAAAAAGCTAGAGCTAGGCTAACGGACTCATGAGTCGACTCACTCTGACTCGCTCAGACTCAGATCGAGGCTTGAGTCTGAGTCTGAGTGAGTGCGGGTGAGAAATGTTTTGGTGAGTGTGAGTCCGAGTGAGTGCGGTGGTAGAAAATTTCGTGAGCGTGAGTCCGAGTGAGTTCAGCTCAGGAAAATTTTGCTGAGTCCGAGTCCGAGTGAGCTCTAAGCGCAAAATATATTTCATGCGTGAGTCTGAGTGAGCTCCACAAGTTTTGCCGACCTATGGTTACTATTATCACAAGAACACCATCACAGCATAAAAAATACTATTTACTTGTGCTCACAGGGGTTCCACTCATTTTTAGTCCGTTGTCTGACCGTAATAAATTGGAAGAATTAAAACATATTGCGGGCTACCACACTTAGTTAGGCTTAATTTCCAGGAATGGGGTTGAGCGGTCGGTACGTGCAAACACGTGTTGGAGCAACGAAGGGAGGGGGTGACACGGGCTTTGGGCGGATGGGGGAGGGGGCGACCGCCTTTACCGTCCCCCCCCCTTGGATCCGCCACTGTGACTAACAACTGAC
The DNA here is from genome assembly GCA_030522465.1 of Rhipicephalus appendiculatus. Lineage (NCBI taxonomy): Eukaryota > Metazoa > Arthropoda > Arachnida > Ixodida > Ixodidae > Rhipicephalus > Rhipicephalus appendiculatus. The sequence goes on along the minus strand of JALIZH010001061.1, from coordinate 302,789 downwards.
GTTTTATTGAAACCCTCTGCAGAATATATGGGATAGGTGCGGCTATTCACAGTTAAAAACTGGTGGTCAACGATTTGAAAGGCTATAAACAAGATTAAAAAGAGTTGGGCACTTGTCATGAAGGTGGTCGATTTCTTTCCGCGACAGCACAACTGATGAAGCTTTGATATACAATCTGTGCCTTTCATTTTTATGGCGATAGCTTCTATAATTACACGAGCGTCCGTGTCCTTCCTTTTGGCAATCACTTCCGTGTTGTCGAAGAGTGCTTGGCACCCGCAGGTCCGACAATGGGCTGAGAGGTGGCCTGTGATTGCGCATATGCCTGAAGATCATTGTTCGCGTGTTCTCTGGCTCTGTCGCTCACGCAGCGTCCCGTCTGCCCTATATACTATTTTTAATCTTGTTTAATCTTTGTAATCTTTGACCACCAATTTAGAACTGTAGATAGCCGCACCTATATATTCTGCAGATGGTTTCAATAAAAAGCCAGTTGTTATTCAGCAGTTTCGTGTTTCTTTCCCTCGTCCGGGCGTTTAAATATTGCGAAACCACTCGACATGAGTAAGAACAACTTTATTGAGAGGTCCGATGAGTTATTCGGGGATTTGGAAAAATGTTCCCGCCATGACGTCAGCCACGAGCTAGAATTCTAGCCGCCCTACTCGAGCTCTGGGTGCTTCATCGGCGCGCTGGATGGCCCCTATATATAGTTGCTCTTTGACGACGAAGCTGAGCAGCGAATGCAGTCTCCCAGCGCGTTCGATCCCAAGCTCGTTCGATATGAGATTGCTCCATGCCTGGAACCTCACTATGATTCACCCAGTGGCGTGAATCATAGGGGGGATTAGATGGGTCCTGACCTATTTTGTGCTAAGGCCGGGAACACACACCTTGCAAATGTCCCCCATTGAGATATAGTGTGCGAACATCATATCTGAATAGTTTAATTGACCGTCAAATATTGCGCCCTCTACCTAAAACAATAAAATTAACACCATCTTCCCAAAGGGAACCCTGATGGGATGCGAAGCAGCAGCGTTGCGCACGGGTGGCGTCACGGGTTGAACGGCGCTAACGCGCCAGCTCCGGTACAGCGCCCGTGTCCACTCTGAAGAAACGACAAGACCTACGCCAGCCATCGCTTCAAACGAATCTTCCAGCGCTCACCACCAGCAGCTGCGTTAGAGCCGTTCAACCCGTGACGCCACCCGAGCGCAACGCTGCTGCTTCGCATCCCATCAGGGTTCCCTTTGGAAAGATGGTGTTAATTTTTTGCGCGTGAACCGACGAGTCGGTGGCGTAGCGAGCGGCGGTAGCGGCAGGTGTTGCGGGCGAACGGACGAGGCGGCAGCTGCGGGCGCTGCGGCGAGCGCGCGGCAGGCGAGGGAGAGAGTGACGTCAGCGCGCACTGCGAGGGGAGCGTGACGTCAACGCACAGCTGCGGCGTGACCTACTTGGCACCACTCCAACACCTGCGGCGAGGGGAGCGCGTTGCGGCGCGTTCGTACGGACGCACGGAGGGACGAGGAGTGTTACACAGGCTAGTCAAAGAGCTGCTTCGCATCTAAAAGTATCGCCCTTCCAAAGGGCAGAAACGAAGTGCAAAAGTGGAAGCTGCTATTCGTGTCAAAAATCACCGTAGATAGCACGAGCTTTCTGAAATGTTACGTCTTACTGCTGACGTACTGTAAATGTTTCCTATGCTTGGCTTTAAGATGCAAAGTAAGTAAAAAATCCCTGATACCGTCATTTCTTTATGTCGGCGGTTTCTGGAAAGCCTTTGACGATGAAGTAATGAATCCAGTTGCTGGACTATGATTACGTTAATTTTAGAAAATCACCGGTGAACATAAAGATGCTTTAAGAGCAAGTTGTCGTGGAAGTCTATTTATAACGGGCACACACGATGCGTTTTTAAGGCGAACACTTCAACGGAAGCCGGGACGAACCACAGAGAGTAGAAGGGATAAGCACTGGCGCTGTAGTACTGCTTTTATACACGTTGGAGAACAGAGCTGAAGTTAAAGAAAAGCTGTGCATTTGCGCTTTATAGCAAGAGAGCGCTAGTATGGGCCCGGGCCACCCCCGAAATTCGGATGGAGGAGGGTGTTTTACCGAGGATAAATAATAAAGATAGGTGTTTTTCAAAGCCTTCAACAAGTGTCCCCCCCCTCCCCCCCCACCCCGAAAAATATTCCTGGCTACGGGCCTGGTTCCGGGGATACCCTCTGGCCTCACAAGACTTGCATTTATTTGAAGAATAAAGCTATTGGTAAGAGGTTCAATATAACAGGGTTAGAAACTTTCTGGTCTGCAGCTGTCGCCACGCAGACCAGAATCATCTCGTTCAATTTCTTGTGTGGTGGCGGAAATTTGCACCTAAGCAGTTTCTAGTGTTGTGTGATTTCTCCACAACTCCTCCAGGCGATCGTCCAACTCCCACTAAAACGCAAGAGAGAGAGAGAGAAGAAGAAGAAAAAAAAATCAGCTTGAAATCCTTGACGTCAGTTGCAGGCACTGATGTGCGGAAATTTCTGCGCGAGGTTTAAAAATGACGTCCTAACTTTCATTTTCTTTTGGATCGATAAACCTGCGAAAGTGAAATCGACGACAGCAATGTTTCCAAAAATAAGTTATCAACCAAATTAAATTGATTAATTGTTTAACTTTAGCTCTCAAACACGCGCTAGCCCTTCATGGCAAAACTGACTCGATCACTGGAGTAATCATCATAGCGTATACGTAGATTCAGGCCCGTAGCCAGGGGGGGGGGGGGGTGTTTTACCGAGAATAAATAATAAAATAGGGGTTTTTCAAGGCCTTCAACGAGTGCCCCCCCCCCCCCCCCCTCCCCGAAAAACATTCCTGGCTACGGGCCTGCGTAGATTGATTGAGGTATTTCTGATTACGCTCTTGTGTCAGGTGGCACACGACAAACCGCCACAGCTTTTTTTTGTACGTGGCATCTGCCATTGCAGAGATAGAAAGAGCTTTCGAAGTTAATCAACCACCAATACTCGGCGAAAGGGATCCTTGCGTTTTTTGAGTATGACAAAACACGTTTAGCCTGCTCCGTGTCGCGTAATGCACGAACAGTACTACGTCATTCCTCTTCGGTCGGTAATAGTCAGTGATCCGGACGCGGCGACACACCCGCTTCGACCGCAGCCTCTCTCCCCATTCCGTTGGTCAAAATCAAAGAAGCTTCGCAACGGATGAAGATGAAGCGATTAAGTGCTTCGCAGAACGGCCTGGCTTTGGTTCCCGGGGTAAGTATGGGAAGGTGATCAGAACGTTCCACCTTAGTTCCACCCGCTTTGACCTCAGCCTCTCTACCCCTCCCGTTGATCAAGCGAAAAGGAAAAGAAGCTTCGCAACAGGTGAAATAAAGCGATGACGATGCTTCTCACAATGGTACCCGGGGTAAAGATGGCAAGTACACAGTACTTGGCCGCCATTGCAGTCAGAAATTTACGGACATCATTGTTCTGACCAAGTAAAGGAAGCCACCGCTGCAGAGGTATTGGGCAGAATTGGCGCCCCTTTAGATGATTAGGGTGGCACCCTCCCTCCCCCCTCTGTGAACACGCCTATGATCCACCCTGCTTTTGGGGAAACGGAACAGCGAGAAGGCGGGAACGTGTTCATCGCTTTGCACCGACATAGAATGAAAATTTCAGTTCATGAAAAACGACCAGACAGGCGCAAAACAAAAGAAAAAAAAAAAGAAAAGAAACGGACAATGAGTCATGCTTTGGCGTCTCTGCACATAGCAGCTGTACGATCGCACGTAAGTTCTCAGGAACTTGCGAGTGAGTGTTCTGCAGGAGTAAATAAAAAAAAAACGAGTAAGCGTCCGCGAAGCCATCAACTGCGTCGGCACCAGTCTGCTAACCTAGAAGATGCAAATCCATCACCTGAGTAATAGGAGCCGTGACGACGGCGCCTGATGAGCGGTGACGATCGGCGTTCTTTCATATTGTCGCTTGTTGCAAACGGTTTCGAACCCCGTGGCCGTCGCGCTCAGTTCGTACTAGCGTGTCAGTCCATGCTAATCGGGCCTATGGTTCGCGTCTACCCTGGCGGGCCCCATTTATTTAATGTGTTCCGCAATGTCGTACGCGTGATCGCAAAAGAATGCAATTACGCAGCCGTACGTATAGACGCGCCCTTGACGTAACTGCGTAAAACACGGACACCGCTTGTTTCCTCATTTTCGGTGGACACACGGACCTTTAAGTCAACCGCATTGTATGCCGTCATGTTGCAACAAGCTTCCCATAAACTCCAGGAGACATAACGTATCACCGTAGGGACCCGTCCTGGCGCACTACTGTCATGCCAACATACGAGCCATATAGTGTATACGTTAGCTGGCATACTGACGTTGGAATTTCTAATTTTACTGGACTAACAGATGTTTACGGGAGGTTGCGAGCCGTGATCCGTCTTGTTTAGTTTTTTTTCTGTTTTGTTTGTTTCCGAACATTTTCCAACCCTTCTGAAGGTGCAATCGCGCGGCATAGCTTCGCTGCAATCCTATGTAGGTATACCTGTGCGTTTCCGCTACAGAGAACCACCACTGGCGATGAAAACTTTGCCTTCGAGTACGCCTTGCACGTATAAAAAATGTCCTCCGTTGTCATTGTGCCGTACACTTAATTATAAGTTTTGTATGCTGAGCAACGTTTGATATACTAGCCGTAGACATCTAGAACGCATAGAGCAGCGGCCATCTTAAATCTTGTTCTAATCTACATAGTAGACAGTTTTTGGACCCTCAGGGTTTTGTTTCACCGCCGCCTTCATCCTCATGATCAACATCTCTCTTCTCTTTTGCAGCCCCTCCCCTTTCGTAACGCTAAACTTTCTCTCTCTCTCATGACAAATAATGTAAAGGCAGTTTCTAGATAACACTATCGAAGTCAAGAATAATGCACAATTATTAAACAGCCAGCCTGGACAGCCAGCCTGGAAGTGTACACCAATGAAGGAAGGAAACAAGCCTTAGAGAGGACGTGACGCAAGCCAGCCAACCTCAGCATCGCAAGTGGCCCGTCATATTCAGTACAAGTATGCGCGTTGCCTCTTCAAAAAAATCACAGCATATCCGCGGGGTGAATGATGATGAGTGGGGCGAAGCTCCGGAGGGAATCATCGGTAAACCGTGAAACTCTTCCGTGAAATTCGCCCAGTACATCATATATAGAGTGTGAAACACCGTGTATATATTAAAACTTTTATTGTAGTGTTGGTTTACGTGGCCCCTTCATTATCACCGCTTTGTGATCGGTGAAACGCAGGGAAAGTGGTGATGTCACATATGGCACGGTAGTGGGGCCATATGTGACGTCACCACATATGACCTACCTACGGTGGCTACCTACTACTACATACTACAGAGGAGGGACAGACCCACACCCTAAGGAGCTTCGCCCCTAAACATAGGTCATATAAGGTTACCGGAGTTTCCGGGACATTACTTAGGTTCCGGTAGTTGCTATAGCTTACGCCATCATCGCGAACCTACTCTCGATGATCGTTCATCCCCCCCCACCCCCCACCCCTACTATACGTAAAGTTTGCTCTAGGTATGTACCGTTATTCTCCCCGAACTAGAGGCCTGAAACCACCCCTTGACTAACACGTGGCGAAGGCCTGCTTCTCATAAGTATATTCGTTATATTTGTTTTAGCTTCGTTTCAAAGTTGTCCTTTGAAGGTTTATAATCACCCTGACATTGTCCTTCGTGTCCACGCCCTATGCTGGAAGCAGCATGAGTGCTTGCGTTTTAATTTTTTTTAAGCGACCCTTTCTTGGCCAATTATCTTGGGCGAGCAGAGCCACGGTAGGGGCCAGTTGGTTGTACATAGTGTAAACTTTTGAGCGCTACAAGTAAAATCGACGCGCTTGTGTTGTCCCTTGTATCGTTTTCTTCGTCGATTTTGTTTACTTGTAGCGCGCAAAAGTTTACACTATCCTGGGCATAGGCGTGCACAGGGTTCTCCATTTAGGGCGATGAGTTTCCTAATAATACACCAGAGGGAGAACTGGCGGTAGTGTCTGTGGGTAGCTGCAACGCATGCATGGCGCTTCAGCTAGTATGAGAATGATAGGTAGTACACGGATTTGTCTAAGTTTCGTTCTTTCGGCTCCGTTTGGCTCCGTGCGGCCTGCAGCCGCTTTGTCGTTTACTTCGCCGCCTTAAAGGGATACTGAACAAAATTTCTGCTGCCAAGATTTCCAGCCAAATTGAAAGATTGGGGGTTGAAATCGATGGAAACAACCTTCATTTCAGGCACAAACTAGAGGAAAATAATGAATTTAATGAGTTTTTCAGAAACCACCGCGTCTAGCGGCCGCGCCGTGAACTAAAGGATGTGACGTGAAACTCGCCGGAAACAGGCATTCCCAACAATGCCAGCCGTCACCCGCGTTACACAACCCGCTCAGCCTTAACTCAGCTCGCACTATGTTTCCCAGAACCAGTACGGGAGCGAACAATGCTCCCGGCTGGGGTAAGGCATCAGTGCTTTTGTGGAAGGGAGAGAGTGGTAAAGAAAGGAGAGGCGGAGAAAAGGAAGAGAAGGACAGGAGCCTTGTGACGTCAGACTCTCCCTGCATGCGCCAGGGAGAGTCTGACGTCACGGCTCGCGCTCGCGTGCAGCCGCCGCGCGCTGACAATCCACCAAAAATACAGCCAACTGTTCAAAAATACGTGAAACAAACTCTGTTTATCGGAACAGTGGCGTCTTCCGAGTAGAATTTCGATGTTTTCGTCAGTTTTTCAAATTTTTGTTCAGTATCCCTTTAACCCTATTAGGCTCACCAAGTTCAAAACGGCTCACGAAGTTCACGACGATCCATTACTTTTATCCGAAACAAACGCCAAAACACAGCAATAAACAAAGGTACAAGTGTGTTCCAAGTCGCAAGCATGAAGCAGGGGCGTAGGCAGAATTTTTTTTCGTAGGGGGGCGGGGGGGGGGGGGGAGCACCCCCTTGATTCTGAGTGGGGGCCGGGCAGACAGATGTGGTCGAGTGCCATTGTGTCCTCAATATGCCACGGAAAAAAATTCGGGGGGGGGGGGGGGGGGGGAGGGCACGGGCCCGGTGTGCCACCCCATGGCTACGCCATTAGCATGAATAAGGTTAGGCAAATCTGTGTGCTACCCATCATTCCCATGCTGGCAGAACGATCGCAGCGCTAGAGTTCAGAGCTTCCTCTAGTAACTATTGGAGGAAACTCTGTGATTAAGGTGGGGGGGGGGGAGTTTCAGAGAGGCCTCCCCCCCTCCCCCCCGGTTCGTCGAGACCGAAAGAAACGAGCTCCGCAATGGACGCGAAAAAGAAAAGTGAAGCGTTGACGTGCTTTTGTGGTCCCCGGCTTTCTGGGGTAAAGGTGGGAATTAAAAAGCTACTCGAACGCAGCATCATGGGGTCCTTGGTCGATCGTCAAAAACGTGCGCAGTAATAGCCACGCGAATTCAAAAATGGCGAGAAACGTGCGACTGAGTAAAGGTAGCGGGCACAATCCGCCTTTTTTCACGATGCCACGGCGCATGCGCCCTTCCCCTAGCGGTGAAGTCGCGAAACACCCTTAAAGGCTGGTTCACACCGAAGGCGTAGCGGCAAAGCGGGAAAGCGGGCTTTTCGAAGCGGCGAGGCGGCTAGTGCGCGCACCTGTTCAGACCGCACGCCACCTTTGGCTGCTCGCGCGGCCGAGGAGGCGGGGCATCGCGCGCGTGTCGCTATCACGTGGCACTGCTTCTCCCAAAGATACACCAGCGCCACCGCCGCGCCACCGCCGCAGCGCGTTCTGATTGGTTGCGGCAAAGCGGCGACCTTGGGCGGGCGGCAAAAAATTGGTCCGAGAGCAACCGGACTTGCCGCCTCGTTTTCCGCCCGCTTTCGCCGCCTGGAGAGGAGGTTTTCCCCGCTTTCCGCCTTGCCGCTTTGGCCGCCCCGCCTTCAGTGTGAACGAGCCTTTACACCTCCGAGGCTTTTGTTCTGCCAATACCGGCAGTCCCGGCGCCTACCAAAATGCCTACCAAGACGGCAGAGGGTAGCACAGGAAAATGAAAAAGGCGGATTGGCGGCCCCCCTCTAGACGAGTTGGTGTGGCGACCACAATTCCTGATGATGATGATGATAATGATGATGATTATGGTGGTGGTGGTGGTGGTGACTTTAGGTACAAAACCAGTAAAGCAATTCGCATTTTAATTAATTGCTTTCGAGACATACATTAATTGCAATAAACCAAGGCAAGGCACCTGGGCGTGTAAGAGTGTCATGTATACGTAACAGGGAGCCCACTGTTCCGACTGCGCCGACGGCAAATCACGTGACGCGAGGCGTTTGCTCAAACGCCATTGCCTGGGCCGGCAGCTCACATGATCTCGCTTTGCCCAACCGAGTGTAAACGTGCGTATTTCGAATCAGGCGTCGCGTTTACGACACAACGTGATCTCGCCAGCCAATCACATACATTTGCGCGCTTAGAGCGGTTTTCACTGCGTGAAACTGGCCGAATTTTTATTTTTTGGGTATGCGTTTCCTGCTTTCCGATAACAGGGCGTGACGAAGCAGCTGCTGGTCCATCTGCCCTTCGTCACGCCAGTTTCTCATCGTAAAAGAATGTGACACGCACATGTGTGAGTCACGCACGGACTGCAGAATGCTGCCTCTCAGATCTCGTGACCTGTCACCGCTAGCCACTTGGCAGCTGTCTCATTGCCGTACTTCTCAGCGAGTTGGCGAGCGTACGAAATGAGGCATGCTAACCACCAAGCGCTAGATAAAGTAGACGGCATCCTATTTCAATGGCTTCCGGAGCCCTGCGAAAATTGTGGGAATGACAGCGCTGACGAAACCGAGCGTTCGGCGCATAAAGAAGTATACTACTATACGAATGACGGTGTTGCTCTAGAGCAGGGGTCTCAAACCCATCTCAGACAGCGGACCGCAGCCACAACTTTTCGTCCCGCAACGGCCGGGTCAGGGTTAAGAAGGCAAGAGCGGAGCGGGGGGGGGGGGCAACAGTGGGTTAGTTCGTACATATTGTCAGCAAACGTTACCATTGAAAAGAAAACCTTTCCCCATATGTCATATACCGATCATTTCTGAACAAGTTTTGGGGCCAGCATTCCATCCAACGACACGTCGATAGCGATCTCGAAAACGAGTAAAATTAGATTCTGAAACAGTGTTTTTGTTTCACGGTTACGCTTCAACGCATGGACAACACAGAGGGTGCCTTCAGAAAACAATGCTTTAGATCAGTCATGCCTGTATAGCTCACGCACATGCTTATTATGAAAATCAAAAATATATGGGATGAACATAGCCTTGTGCGGGCCGCGGGCCGCAAGCGAGAGGTTGGCGGGCCGCATGCGGCCCGCGGGCCGCGTGTTTGAGACCCCTGCTCTAGAGAAAGACTGCTGAGTCTAAACCTCAAGCACTTGTTCGCCACAGTTCACATGTACTATGAAGTTCAATGGGTTTCACTAACTCGGCCCCCCGATTTTCTAAAATTTTACCTGATCATTTGCCTGGTCTCTCGGACTCTCTCACTTCGAAGCTACCTGAATTCGAACTCGAAGCAACTTGGAATCTCGAATTCGAAGCAACCTCGACATATACGATTTGATTTCTAATATGGGAATGGCCTACAGTATAGCACTCATGATTTTTGCGATTGTCTGACGAGACAGTCAGTGGTTAACCTTGTAAGTGCCATCGTCCAACCTCCGCCACCTAACGATGTCATCCGCCTCTGCCTATAGTCTCAACTGCTCGAACGATACTACTCTGACAGGCTAATGCAGGGGTTCTCAAATGGGGCTCCGCGGAGCCGCCTTCGGGGTTCCGCGACATTTTATTCGTGCTGCATTTCCTTCGCCTGTTCCGTCTTCCTTTTAATACGGTAGCAACCCCCCCCCCCCCCCCCCCTATACCTGTTCGTCAAACCAAAGTGTCCGCCATATCACTTAGACAAGTCCGCAAGGGGTTCCCCGACACATCGACGGCTGAGAACCACTGTGCTAATCTGTTTCTTTTTTGTTATGTTTTGTTTTTTCATTGCGATAGTAATTATCTGGACACTACAGGAGCATATTTGCCGTCGCCGTGAGGTTCAGTGTAAAGTCCAAGCGTGATAACAGCACCGCGCGCGTCGTTTGCTCTATGTGCGAGTGAAAGCGTGCGAGGGCGGCCGACTATCGCGGCTCAATCTACTAAACTAAACGCACCGGCCGTCTACCGTCGCGTGAAAGGCCGTTAGAGGCATAATAGAGAGAGAGAGAGAGAGAAAGGTTAAGTGAAAGGCAGGGAGGTTAACCTGAAGAAAATTTTCGGTTTGCTACCCTGCACTGGGGAAGGGGTAAGTGTTGCAAATATATACTAGAGGGAACTATGGCGCTACGATCGTTCAGCCACCCTGGGAATGATGGCTAGCATACGAATTTGCCTAATCTTCGTACTTGCGGCTGCGAACGCACTTGTGGCTCTGTTTATTGCTGTGTTTTGGAGTTCGCTTCGGTTAAAATAATGGTGTGAACTCCGTGACCCATTTGAATTGGTGAGCCTGAAAAGGTCGAGGTGTTGAACTGGAACTCCTGAACGTTTCCTGAACTTCGTCTTGCGACAGAGCGGCTGCAGGCCACACGGAGCCGAAAGAACGTAGCCTAGGGAAAGCCTTGTATATATCATCATCATCATCATCATCATCATCGTCGTCGTCGTCGTCGTCATTATCAGCCTGACTACGCCCACTGCGGGGCAAAGGCCTCTCCGATGTTCCGCCAATCAACCCGGTCCTGTGCTTTCAACTGCCACGTTATACCTGCAAACTTCTTAATCTCATTTGCCCACCTAATCTTCTACACGTCAACCTAATATACTACACATCATTCCCATTCTAAGGCTGAAGAGCCTGTGCGTGGCAGCTCCCATAGATACTAGTGCCATAGTTTCCTCTTGTATATTATGAGGAAACTCTATGCTTAGAGGAGTCCCAGAGGGTAGAATGCGTGGCTCCGGTAGAAACTGCGCACTCTGGGCGGCCGGGAGTGATCGCACGCACCCTATCTTGGAAGGAGTCAGCAGAGGGTTCATAATTTCGTACACGCGCTGTCTTTTCACCATTCAGTTAGCGTTGGAAGCGATAGACTACACGAAGGTCGCTTCGCTCGCTGTACCGGACGCGTTCCCTTACGCCAGCGTTTTTGTTGTTTTACCCCAGATAGGATGCTAAAGAAGTTAGCTGATAGCCTTACTTCGTGCAACATTCCAATTGGTTGATATCGCAATAAATGCTCCCATACGGCGAAAAGCCGACTTTCTTTTTAACAGCCAAGCTGTTCAAGCTGGCAGTAAGACGTCCGTTTACAAAAAAAAAAACGTCTGCTGCGCCGTTGCCATAGGAACCGCCACAGCCGCGCGCCACCTATGCTAAATATAGCGAAGCCGCCGCCGAGCCGTCGCCATAACAATCGCCACAGTTTCTTACACCGTGGCGATTGCACTCATTTTCTTACACATTCATAGCGACAAGTTTCGCGCGTATTACGGATGCGCCCGTCGTTTCTTGGTTATCGCTTCTTCGGCCAAGCACGATGGATCCAATTGGCACCGGCTTTGTGATTCCCGTGCTGCAGCACGACGAGCTCAGAGTCAACCAGCTTCGCTGTGCCAAGGTATGCGCAACTTAGTGCAAACTTCCCGCATTTTTAACTTTGAAGAAAACGAAAATGCGAAGGAAACACTACTGATACTTGGGCAGGCCGCGACTTGTAATAATAATATCTGGGGTTTAACGTCACAAAACGACGCTATGATTATGAGAGACGCCGTAGTGGAGGGCTCCGGAAATTTTGACCATCTCGGTGTTCTTTAACGTGCACTAACATCGCACAGTACAAGGGCCTCTACAATTTCGCCTCCATCGAAATGTGAGCGCCGCGGCCGGGATCGAACCCGCGACCTTCGGGTCAGCAGCCGAGCACCATAACGACTGCTCCACCGCGGCGGACCGCCGCGACTTGTCGCTATCAGCGTTGCTTCCATTCATACCTGGTTATATCCAGCGTTACTTTCGCGCCGATCCCTTATCGGACCCCCTAGAGAGCTTGGATAAGATAAGCCGCTGGCTCAGAATGGCCATGTTTGCATTACACAATCGGATATATGAAGCATCGATGGCAAGCAGCATACGCGGACGCTCGCGGGTGATTAGCCACTTTGGCTGGCGTTCAGCACGCATGAACACAGGATGGGGAAGGCCAATAGGCGGTGAAAAGGCGAAGGGTAATAGTGTTAGTGTAATGCGCCTTGCGTGCTTCAAGGAGAAAAAAAAGGGGGGGGGGGGTGATCATTAGATATATTTCTCGTGATCATCTATGCCTTCTCTCGGAAAGCTCTCGGAAAAGGGTTATTATTACTACAGTTCAAACTCGATCTAACGAAACACGATTTTAAGAAGCTCCCGATCTAACGAAGAAATTTCCATTCCCCGGACAAATATCCATGGGTTCAGTGATGCCATCAACTCGAATTAACGAACTAATTTGGCCACCAAACCCGATTTAACGAAGTTTTTACCTGAAATAACTTAGTGAAAAAGCGGTGATTTACTTCTAATTTTATTTATTTATTTACAGATACTGCTGTCTCGATAGACGAGACATAGCAGGAGTGGGTACATGAGTTAGTAAATTAAACAACAATCATACAATGCATATTAAAAACAACACGATATGTAGTTCGGCAACGGCAATTTTGACGGAGACGGGTCTTTCTTCGAGCGTGCGCTCTAACGCTGTCACGTTAAGACATCTAGGTGTCATAGTTACAGCCCTAGCTTTATTTTAACGAGGCTGCACGGAACAACGGATAGTGTCACACGTACCGCATGGTGCTAGAAGCGTTAGTTTTTTTTTCTTATTTCGTGCGATAGTGGTTACGGACGCTGGCGGCGGCGGCGGACAGCTACGGCGCAAAAACGGCCCTTGTTGTGATCTGATAACAGCTTTCGCTGTAAAAGAAAGGGTCTGATTGTGTCAGTGACACATCTATAACTTTGTATTCGACTGAAATGCGCTTTCTCGAGAGCAAGTTGTCTTCACCATGTCGCTGTATGTCATATGTTGGCTGTTTACGCATGCGCGGAAATGTCTACTTTTTTCCTGTACGTATCTCAGACTGTCATTAAACAGTCGGTGATACGGCGCTTCCCTTTCTTTTCTGCTCCTTCCTTTTTCACGAAATGTATTTTGCGTCTCAGTCTAGTGCACCTAAGTAATGTAAGCACCAACTCGACCAAAAAGAAGTCATTTTGGCCTTTCATATACCTTATATATCATATATGAGGTTGACTTCGCTTCAGGATTCGATAAACATGTCAATTCAGATCGCCAGAATCTCTACATTGTGAAGTATTGACTTAGCTTCCACGGTTATGTTTCAACACATGGTAACTGCATGGTGTGCCTCACGTTGAAAAATGCTCGAAACCAGTGCCGTCTACGTAGCTTACACGAACAAAGCGTTACTAATCGCAATAGGCGATTAGATAATGCGGGCAACATTCAGCAAGGTCACAAACATTTTATTCCTTGCGAAGCCGCGGGCCGCAAGCGAAAGGTCCGCGGGCCGCGCGCTTGAGACCCCCGATTTATGAGATATGGGAAATGCGTTCTTTAAAATGGCAGCCGTTAGGTGACATTTTGTTGATTTTTATTATTTATTTATTTACTTTTGCATCTTCCTCGATTTTTCCATCACGGACAACGCTGATTTTTCGCTCCACACCAACGACGCCGACACCGGAACTACTGCTAAACGAGCTCACCAACGCTATCGCATTCTTTTTTTATTAATATTATTGACGTGATGTAAGGAGATGACGCACAAACAGGGCGCCGGCTATTCCTTATCCCTTAGAGGTGTCTAGCATAGAGCACGTAGGGTCCAAGTCTCTAAGCGTAACAAGCCCAGAGCACATACAATATACAACTAAGCCTAACAGTTAAGACATAAGATTTCAAAACAGCGTATTCAACAACCACATATCTGTGCACATACCGTGATGTTGTGGAGCAACCGTTACAAATTGAAGAGCAACTGTTACATATGGTCAAAAGTCACCTAATAAACAACAATATGGTCAACGTAATAGTCAACAGTCACAATTATAATGCGCATTATTCGTAAAGCTACCGTCCCGCAGAATTATTGTTCTTGGGTGCACGCGTTGGAGTTATACTTCGGTGTTGTTTAAAACGGGCGTCACAACAAAAGAGAGCCGTCCGGACAATCAACGAAAACACGTTGCGTGGTTTCTAGTTTCCTACACTGAACGAAATCTATATACCCCACCGGTGGCACAAACATGCCTCGTATTTCGAGCCGCGTTTTCACTGGCAGCGTGCCATTGTGGAGCTCCTGGAAAAGAAAATATGTTTTACCCCTGGGGGCAATAACATGTTTTTTCCGCGCGTTTAGAGACATCGCTTCGTGGTTCCGCTCGATGAACGATAAGGAGAGACAGGAAACAGAATTTCTGGGAGATCATTTAAGGGCGATTTCCTGGACGCGTTGCTCAGATATGCTCAATGAATGACCTGCGGGGGAAAAAAAGCTTAAAGAAGGATGCACTGACAATTGAGCGACATGTTACGGGCATGGCACGTCCAAAATAAAAATGATTCATGTATCAGCTGTCCCTCAACCGTGCTACGGGTAAAGAAATCTTCTACCTCAATGGATAACTTGCTTTGGCTTTCGTTTGTTCTTTTGCGTTGTGTGTAACCACGTGTGTGTATATATCTGCTCTGTGCTATTGAATAAACTTCAGTTGTGAGTGGGCGCTTAAGTTCGTGTGATTAACAGTCTTTTCGTCTGCTTTGGCGCGCCGTTTTAAATTCAAGAAGAATGCAGCCAGTAGAGTAGCCAGTAGAGTAGCCAGTAGAGTAGCCAGTAGAGCAGCCAGAAATTTTAAGGCGAAAGCCTTAGATGCCTCATCAAACGCAAATTTGACTGTCGGCGTCATCGTCCCGCAGCGTCGCGGACGAGTGATGCGAAGTATCATCATCACGTGATGACGTTACTACATGACGTCACAGATCGCCGAAATGTGTGACGTCAGATGACGTCATCTCATAACATCGTGGCTTGGTCAAAGGTGGTCCGATCCCGGAGGCAATGCAAAACCAGGTGAGGTGCCTCCGATCTTGGAGGCAATGCAAAACCACGTTCGGTGCAGAAAGCTTTCGAAGGGTGGCGGGGCAGAATCAATACATCGGCTGAGATGAAAAAGAAGATGGCGTTCATCCTCGCGTTGTCTTAAGTTAATGCTTAAGGGACGCTGTGAGTTCTTGCATCAAGGGTGCGAACACCCTTGATGCATGTTTGTGCGTGCGTTTGTATGTGTGCGTGTACACATACACATGCAAAATTGAAAAAATGGGGGGGGGGGGGGGGGTTAAACCCCCCCTCCCCCTGGCTAGGCTAGTGGATCAGCACAGCAAGAGTATCGCTGTACATACCCTAAAAACAGGGTGTCCCAATTGTCAAGCTATGAGTTTTTATGAAAGCGGAAACATTTTGTTAGGGTAGAAACAAATTGCACACAACCTGAAGATGCTTCCCGTAAATTTGGTGATTCGGCGAATCATATATGGAACGCCCAGTGCATAGAACGCATTGGAAGCTACAGACAAAAAACTATTGTTCCTGAAACAAAATCGCGCAGCAACGCAGTGAAAAATTGCTGACGTCTACCTCGGCAATTCCATACGCAATTCGTGTTTCTTGTTCAAGTTCACTTATTAAATTTGGCTCATACTCACTTAGGGGGATTGACCAAGATCTGAGTGGCTTTATAAATTCATATAAAGCTTAAGAATATGGAAATTCGTAGAGCAGAAACCTTGCGAAATAAAGAATGAACGTTACAGTCACTGTAACGCAGTATATCCACTACCAGCCCATACTGTCACCTTTCACCAATCGTTTTTCCTGCGCACAGCCCAAGACTGGAATGACCTGCCCACCGAAGTCGCCACCATCATCGACACCCAAGCATTCAAGCGGCTCATCGAAACCGTCCCATCATAACTACCATTATGTTGTTAGCCTTTCTATCACCCACTCCCTCGTGTAATATCCCAACCGGGACCTTTGAGGTAATAAAATGAATGAATGAATTGCAAATGAGTTCTGCGGAAACCCGCAACATTCCCAGGATTTGGAGACATTCGTATATGGCGCCATCCCTCGGCGGCAGCAACCGCATCCTGTCATAACTGGATGGGGAAATAGGCGAAAAAAAAATCATATCTTTTGAAATAAGCTAGTTATCAAAAACGACTCCGGGATCTATACAGCAGAGACCTACTAGAACACTGTGGCGAAATTTCATTATCGCACAACAAAACCTGTGGCTTCCCTAGACAATTGAACACCCCCCATTGGAAATACATGGGACCCATTGTTAAACACTCTGGGAAGCCACGCGGTTTGTAGTGCGACACTGTAATTTTGACAGAATGTTTAATTGAGTCTCTGCTTTGTAGAACCGGGAGTCGTTTTTGATAACTAGCTTTTTTCATGAGATATGATTTTTTTCGCCTACTTCCCATTCAGTTACGGCAGGTCGCCGCTGTCACCGACAAGAGAGGGCGCTACGTGGAAATGTCCCCAAATCCTGGTCATGGGTGGCGGAAGGGTTAAGAAAGGAAAAATAGACAACCACCCATTTGTAGCACAAAGCCACAAGGAAATCCATACGCATTTCTCGGAAAGAAAAGCTTCTTAGTTGCCGAAAAACTCGTCCTGGTCCGGGGTTCGAACCCGGGACCAACGCCTTTCCGGGGCGGTCGCTCTACCAATTGAGCTAACCAGGAAGCTAGCAATTGGCAGCGCGAGGGCGAATTCATCGACAACTCGAAGCGCATGGACACAAGTATTGCAAATGAGTTCTGCGGAAACCCGCAAGGTGGCGGAAGGGTTAATAAAGGGAAAATAGACAACCACCCGTTTGTAGCGCAAAGCTACAAGGAAATCCATACGGGTTTCTCAGAAAGAAAAGCTTCTTAGCTGCCGAAAAATTCGTCCTGATCTGGGGTCAGGAGGAATTTTTCGGCAACTAAGAAGCTTTTCTTTCTGAGAAACCCGCGTCCTGGCTACGCCATTCTCCATACGACTCCGACGCAGAGCGTTTATTATCAAACGGCCGTTGTAGACGTGTTGCAAGCGTGACCGCTAAGGAATGGCACGCAGCAGCTGTTGTCCGTCACACGTTGCCGGGAAACCGAATGCCGTCACGAAAGAGTATACGCGATGGGTGCCGGCGTGATTGCGCGCGCTTACGGAATACGGAAATATAATTGAAAACTTCTATCTATCTTTTCTTTTTTTTTTTTCTGGGAGACGCTGTGTGACAGTTCCGCCTTCAATCCATCGCAGATGCGGCCAAATTCCGTGCCTGCTGCGACAGAATTTTGTTCCCCGCGGGAGGCCGTAGGATATTTATACGCACGCGCACTACATTCCTGTTATTCACGTTGCCGCGCGAACCTGAAACGTGTTCTGCGCTCTGCTTGTCTGTATATGCACATGAATCACGTGAATTACTTGCACGTGCGTGCGCGCTTAACCAGTCGTAATTTGTAAAGAATGTAGTTTGAAAATGCCACACATTCTTTGTACATTACGGCATACAGCTTGTTCGAAAGAGGGCGACTTGTTGACCACGTGAACTTCACGCTGTATGCTCACGAGTGAGTGAGTGAGTGAGTGAGTGAGTGAGTGAGTGAGTGAGTGAGTGAGTGAGTGAGTGAGTGAGTGAGTGAGTGAGTGAGTGAGTGAGTGAGTGAGTGAGTATGCACGCAGGCATATTAAAAAAAATCAAATCAACCTTTATTTCGTGCACAAGTTTGTCGGTTGTGGAACACGAGGGCTCCAGAAAAAGTGGATCTATCCACTTGAGAAGCCTCGAGCCCCCCGTTTTACGTGGCATACAGCGAGAGCGTAGAAATAGTTATACCATATTTATACAATCTAATACTTACACTAATACAATATTACAATACAATGGTTGCAAAAAATACTATACAATACAATTTTTTGCCCTATTGCTTTTCGGGTACTATTGCTCCTTACAATTTACAAAGACAAGACGCAATGAACTGCGCCACAGGAACGTTTGAAAGAAAAGAAAAAAAGGTAAATATGTGTACTGACAGAAAAGTTCGGCAGATACCACGCCTTGTGGGCAGTGGCGTAGCCACGGGGTGGCACACCGGGCCCGTGACCCCCCCCCCCCCCCGAACTTTTTTTTTTTTTTGCCATGATATACAGAGCACAAAGTGACACTCTACCACATCGGCCTTGGCGGACTGGATGGCGGACTGAACTAGCATCGCATTCTCGCCTAGCTAAGTAGTCTACTGCATGACATACGTTGTGCCGTTTTTATTATTTCCTTTAATATTGTATATTTATTTTGATATGCAAGCTATTCATCATTTTAATTCCCCTGTTCATGATTCGTAATACATGATTTTAATTTTGGAAAAACAAGAACAACACACACGCACGCGCGTACGCACATTAGTGTTCAATGAAATCGATCTTTTTCCTTTATGCTTTTCTTGTTTTGGAGCTTGCAATTAACTGAGACACTCTAACACTTTACTAGGCGTATCGGCGTCTCAGGAATGTTGACTCCTGCGTACTCGGACATACAAGCGTCAGACAGCGCGAGCTGCGTATCCGTCTACAGTGTGACGCAATAGAATCGTAGAGAGGGAGTCGACGCAACGCGTACGACGCAAGTTCTTTACGCGCCAGGAAGTTCGGTTGCTCCACAACGAAAATTGCGCGCGAAGAAGACCGCGTGTTCGACGTCAGTGCGATGCAGATAATGCCGACAAACGAGGCGAGCGTGCGACGCGATTTTTCACAACAGCGCGGTGCGGCGTATACCGTATACACGCACAACGCTGCTGCGTGTAGTATAAGTCCTCGCAGAATCCTCGCGTGCATTTTGTATGTACACCAAACTCCGCATCGCGAAGTCAACGTCCCGAATACCGAGCCACCGTGGTCAGGTGTCTTACGAAAGGTGGCATATGTTGTACGCGCTTTCATAACAGCCACCTCCTCTGGAAGAGCGTTTCTTGCGAAGTTCCGCTTTGCACCTTCGGCGCATGCGTGAAATCTGCGCTCCGGTGCGCGTTATGCAAAACTGTGCGCGGCTGTCAGGTAAAGACAACGCGTTAAGCTGTTTACCACCGTGTGTATGGGAATACATACCGGTTATTTTACATAACTTAGACGTGACTTTCGAAATACGAGTTGCGTCGGCACCCAGTCAGCTACTGTTCGCTGTCGTATATTTCGCCGAGTCACGATATCTGTGTTATTATTTTGTGGAATTGTAAACTTAAGAGCGAAAAAGAAAAATCACCGCCATATCCACGAAGTGAATGATGATGAGTGCGCGAAGCTCGATCGTTTTCATCCATAGCAGAAAGAGAATGTGTGGTCTGGAACGCGCTTATACTTCATGGTCATCAGCGTCATCGCAATCGTTATCACGTGTAGTGGGTACATTGCACTATACTGGAACGCGCTTATACTTCATCGTTATCACGTGTAGTGGGTACATTCCACTATACTGCGTCATCGTCATCTTCATCACGTGGAGTGGGTACATTCCACTACACGTGGCTACCTACCTACCCACCTACCTACCCACCTACTACTACTACTACTACTACTACTACTACTACTACTACTACTACTACTACTACTACTACTACTACTACTACTTCAACAACTACAGAGGAGGGACAGCCCACACCCTTAGGAGCTTCGCCCCTAAAAAGCAAACATTTTTTTAAGTGCGGACCACTTTAGGGGTCCGGGTTGTCGTATGCTGTCGTCCTGGCTTGGCGTAACGCTGGCGAAAACATGTATAACACAGCCATCTGTAGTATATTGAGCGCGGGCTCGCGCCAAGGAAAAGTCTTCTTCCTCTTGTTCTTCGAGCGCCTCGATGATGATATTAAGCGTGGAGCACTTTAGGGGCCAGGGCTGTCATATGCTTCCGTATGCTGTTGTCGCTTGGCGTAACGCATGCAGGCAGAACCACGTATAAAAATATCAAAAAAAAAAAAGAAGGAAGCAAGCGAGAAATATATATAGAGAGAAAGAAAGGGAAGAAAGTAGGAAGAAAAATAAAAAGAAATAGAAATAAGGAGAGAAAGAAACGTCAGAAATACTGTAAAAGGGAAAAAGAATGAAAGAGAGGAGGAAAGAAAAAGAAAACCGAAGAGAAACAAAGAAGACTGCCGTGCTCCGCACTTCCTTCAGGCTTGGGACCACTAGTGCGAGGCTGCCTTAATCTTTTGTAAAGGTATTTAGTAAGTGAAGGTGCTTGTGCTTTAAGCTGATATGCGATTGCAGGGCGACATTTAAGGCGAGATTAAAATCATCCATTGTGGTTGTCTCCATTACGTATATGAATATGAAGTATGAAGAAATGACTTCACCAACCGCTTATTTAGGCCTTAGATGCCACAACAAACATGAAAATTGACCATGGTCTTCAACACGAGTGAGGCGAAGAAATCATGATCACGTGATAACGCCACCAAATGACACCATCGGTAGGTCACAGAAGGCCAAAATCTGTGACGTCACAATGATGTCACATAACATGATTTCGCATGATGACATCATTAATCACATCATCGCTTGGTCAGAGGTCAAGGAGGCAGTGCATAACCACATAAGGTACAGAAAGCCTTTGTAGGGAGGCAGGGGAGGATCAAATCATCGAGCGAGAAGAAAAAGATGCCTTTCGCCTTCCAGTCGTCCTAAAGGCGTGACCACACGCACGCGTTGCAGTGCGTCAGCGCGCGGCTTTCTGGCGCGCCGCTACGCCGTCTCCCTATGGAGAGAGAGGGCGCGCAGCTTCGCGTAGCCGTGCACCCTCTTTCTCCACAGGGAGAGGGCGCGGCGCCGCATCAAAAAGCCACGCGCTGACGCGCTGCAACGCGTACGTGTGGTCAGGCCTTAAGTGAGTGCAGGGACCCAACGAGATTTTATACGCCTGGCTGAATAGCAGTGTTCTCGGTCGGGTTTTCAAAACGCAGGATGAATGTTTCGTGCTTTAATTTTTTAAATACCGAATAACATTTCGTTACGTAAAACATCGTTTCTCGTATACTTAGAACTATCCTGCACATACGTGCGTAAGTCTGTATGCATAAACTTAGGAAGCTGGAAAGGGTTGACGCTTGGGCAAGTTGGTGTGGATTCATTTAGAGATGTTAACAGCGCACAGGACGTTCAGGAAGGGACGAAACAACAGAAGCAAAGAGCGCTGACTTGCAACTAGATTTATATCGATAAAAAGTGCACATATACAAGGCAAGGGAGAGGGTGCGAGACAAGAAAAGAAGTTCGGATAACTCGCGAAGTTATCGAAGCTGATTTTACATAAGCTGGGTGACAAGTGCGTTAGCGCACCTTCTATTGCGCTTTCAAACAGAGAATTTGATTACTTGGCTGGGTTTTAGGGCATACGTGGGGGCATACTCGAAGTATTTCAGATGATGTGGCAATGATGTGAGCACGTGTCCATCCTTTCTTTTTTCTTTTCTTTTCTTGTCTCGCACCCTCTCCCTTGCCTTGTATATGTGCACTTTTTATCGAAATAAAACTAGTTGGAAGTCAGCCCTCTTTTCCTCTGTTGTCTCGTGCCCTTCCTAAACGTTCTATGCGCTGTTAAAATTTTTAGGAAGCTGCTTATGAGAATAAAATGACCAAGTTATTTATTTTCATCGTAGATTTGCGCCTCCCTGGACGTCCATTATATTTCGTTATGCACCAACGTGGGTGCAAGCATGTGTGCCCGGTGCCCACCGGCTGAGTAACATTAAAACGCTGAAACAGTGAAACAGTTTGGGCAGATTCATTAATTTTCAGCCCTCCATTCGTGTTTCTTCTGAGAAAACTTATTGGTTGTAATTAGCCAAAAGAAAATAATGGATAACCATGGCCGATGTTCCTGATAAGGCTTTTAACAAATTATTAGAGAAGGATCGTTTCTGAGAAGAAAAAGAAATATTGAAAAGTCAGCTTTTCGCGGTGCGGCTGATGCACATAATCGTTGTAGTAGCTGTTGTTAGTAGTTAATTAATTGAGATTCATTATTTATATATAACTATTTCACTGTATGGATTTACGAAATCTTGGCTTTGAGGTTAGAAAGCATAACCAACTGGTGTAATGTATGAAGGTGGTGTGGACAATGAAAGGAGCGCCACCTAGCTTGCGGTAAAAAAATGCGCTGTTGTTCAAGTTTGCTTTTGAACCAAAACGCCGTTTTGCGCATTGAAGTGTTTATAGAACACCAATGTATTTCTCGTCGCAAACTTTAGGGATACATATCTTACAACGGACGTCACCAGTGTCATTAGACACTTTTAGTTTAGCGTACGTAACGAGCCTACGTACGCAGCATGGCTACGGGAAAGAAGTGCGCATGCGCAGTACGTGACGTATCTATTTCGCGGATGCATGCGTACGCCCAAAAAAAAAAAATCCGGCGCACGCAAACGTAACGAGACGTAGCGCTAGCTACGTGACACTCTCGCGAGATCTCGAATGAAAGAGCAGCCAGATTGCAAGATGGCACAGAACGTAAAAAACGCGCATCCAATGATTCAGCTTGACTCGGATGCCAGTGGCCGTTACAACGGCCGGTACCGCAGGATGGTGCTTAGAAGCACTCGAAAGCTGTTTCATTTCACATATGATACGTCTAGTTGGACCAATCGCATCCCGGTACGGTCGATACGGTAAACTAAAAGTGTTGCTGAGCGCTTCGCTTGCAGCGTACGCATCGTATCGTGCTGCATACGTAGGCTTGTTGCGTACGCCCAACTAAAAGTGTCTAATATGTTTTCATTTCGTGATTTCCGTCAATTGACCATTTGCAAAAATCGACAAGGCGGCTTTCCTGCAAGGTTGTTTTCCAACCAAAAACTCTCGTGCACAGACTGCTTTCCAGGCTCACTGTGCTTTTACTGAAGGCACGCGGGTACGACAAAACGGTGAATGGAAAAAATTGTTTGCGTGCCAGTCTGTGGTCGAGGTTATCTGGTGGAAAATAAACTTGCTCGCGCATGCGCCATAACTATTTTGCAAGCTGTCCATTGGTTCAAAGTGTCTACGCCTTGAGAACTCACCGATTACATTTCTCCATTTGCAGTATTGGCCTTTAAATTACTAAATTGAAAGTTAATTAGTGGGGTTCACGTAATTTCCTATTCAAGCCCGGCTGAAATGAGAGCCTGCATTTGATCGAAGAAATGTTCTTTTTTCCTCAAGAACCATATGCTTAGGAAATAATGAAGATGATGTGAGGTAAAACGTGGTCGACACTCTTTATCAGTTGAACAGAATTGTGCCCATTGTTACACTAATTGCAATTCAAGGATATCCATTATCTGTATTCTAATGTTTGCCTTTAGCAACCGTGCATATATTTAGCCCGATGCCTACCACACAGGCGAATACATGCATGGTATCACTTTCGCGTTATCTTTTCGCATCCAAAGCCAACTCTCGTTATCGCTGTGCACTTGTACGCTTCGGCTGATTGCGGAGTGCGCCTGTGTTCCTGGAATATTGATCCCGTTGCCGCCGTTCTTTTCCTTTCTTTGTGCTCAGTAATGCAACGGACGAGCAGATAACGCTGATAAACACCGGGCACCGAAGTGATGTTTGATATGTGAGAGAAATGGGCCTGCCTCCCTCGCCGTTGAAACGTATTATCGCGAAGCGCAACAGTTGGGCTTATTTCCAAAAGCCGCCGTGCTGCTGCCCTTTGACCGCTCTGTTCCGGCTACCGTGGTCGGTTGACACGGATCTTTCTCACCCCCGTATTCTCAAACAAGCCTCGACTTGAATTTCGTCCTTCACTTGACTGAATTGAACAAAGCGCCGCTGCTCGACTGAAAATGACGCCGCGCTTCTCAAGAATTGCTGCAGATTATCGCTGATATGCAGTGACTCGTTCCGCCTAGAGGAGGAGAAAAACTTTATTCATAACAGAGGAGTTTGGAGCACGCAGGCTCCCGCACGACCCCGCTGCGCTCAAGCGTTCATTTGGTGGTGGTCCATGACGCTGGCAGCCCGGTCGGCAGCCATTGTCTGCTCAACCGGGTCCTCTGAACGCCTAGAGACATCGCTCCTATCGGCTTTCTCAAGTCAAGGTGGAGCGTTGAGTGAAGGGCGGTTCTAGAATACGGGGGTCAGCCTCGAGAGTATTTGCCGTAAAGGTCGCGGGTCCGGCAACATTTACGTCGCATACGTTACGTCCTTTACGCTAAGTACTATCGGCGTCAGATGAAACGCGCCCAGCGGAGCGCGTGGCCAAAGCATTAGCAACGGTATAGTGCGCTCCGTCCAATCATCACCATTGACAGGTGCGCACATCCGGTTTGGCAGCACTGCGCGATGCCCCTATAATGCAATATTTTTGCTTGCGTTCTAGTTCTGATATGGTGATGATAGGGGCCGGCGTGGGCGTGCCGAGCGCTTTTGGTCCTTTCACATTTATTTTATTTTTGTTGTCTTCGTTTCGAATATCAGAACTAGAGCAGAAGCGAAAATATGCAGAGTCACTGCGCACGTCGGCAACAGTGAACACTGAATCAACGATTGACCATTGCCTGATGAAGACAAAGCAATCGTCACAGTTCTTCAGTCACCTGGACACTCTTTCCACGATCATCGGCAAGCTCAAATCACCATACGCTCAGTCCGTAAAAGGGGTGCTGGATGGTCTACGTCCAGTACTCGCAAGCCTTCAGTAGGCACCATTACTCGTCTACCTACAGTGCTACGTCATGCGCCCGAGATCCTGCGCTCAGTACTATGGAACTCAGCAGTGTCTTTTGTACCCTCTTTTTTCTTTCTATCTTTAACTTTTCATTCCCCTTCCCCCAGTGTAGGATAGCAAACCGGACGCGTGTCTGGTTAACCTTCCTGCCTTTCCTTCCTTTCCCTTCCTTCCTTCATCGGACTCTAGGGGAATCGTGCAGTGCTGCCAGGCCGGATGTGCGGAGCGGACCTGTCAAGGGTGATGACTGGACGGCGCACACTACACCTTCTGTAATGCTTGCGGCACGCGCTCCGCTGTTCGTGTTTCATTTGACGCCGATTGCACAACAAAGTCTGAACAAGCTCGTTACGTTCTTTGCGTTTGCGCTTGCGATCCGTACCGGCGATCCGTACGTAGCGCACGTAGTCTGAACCCGGAGTTTCTCGCATTGCAACCACGCAAGAAAGAAACAAACCTGAAGTACAGCCGCCCAAATCTTCAACCAGCGTGCGCGAGCGGCGACTTTTCTGTGCGTCTGCGCCGCATCACCGAGTCAAGTTGCAAACACAACGACGGTACGCGCATGCCCACAAAGCGCGTTCAGCTCTGCCCATCGTCTGCTGGGCTATTATTCTTTAAGGACATCACCCCATATCAGCTCACTTCACCCGAGGAGTCACCGTGTTTAGGCGAATGGTATTGCTCGAATTTTATGTTCCGAAGATGGACGTTGCAGCAAGCAATCGATGAAATGAAATGTAAAGATGCGCCACACGCCCCCACTCGTGAGATAAGCTGAAGAATATGGTTCGTCTGAAGAGTGCTAATACGGTTGAGCTTCACCTTCAGGAGCAGAACGCGATAGCGTAATCGGGCCCCGCTCGCGTCACCCTGTCAATCGCTAGCCCACCTTCGCTTCTAGGTGGACACCTTGCGGCTAGGAATGGAACATGTGTGAACGAAAAAAATCACGCCATATCCACGAAGTGAATGATGATGAGTGGGCGAAGCTCGATCGTTTTCATCCATGGCAGAAAGAGAATGTGTGGTCTGGAACGCGCTTATACTTCATGGTCATCAGCATCATCGTTATCACGTGTAGTGGGTACATTCCGCTATACTGGAACGCGCTTATACTTCATCGTTATCACGTGTAATGGGTACATTCCACTATACTGGAACGCGCTTATACTTCATCGTTATCACGTGTAGTGGGTACATTCCACTATACTGCGTCATCGTCATCTTTATCACGTGGAGTGGGTATATTCCACTATACGTGGCTATCTATCTACCTACCTACCTACCTACCTACCTACCTACCTACCTACCTACCTACCTACCTACTACTACTACTACTACTACTACTACTACTACTACTACTACTACTACTACAACAACTACAGAGGAGGGACAGACCCACACCCTTAGGAGCTTCGCCCCTAAAATTGGCCGTTTCAAGCTATCCTAGAATGATTGCTGCGAGTATACAGTTACGAAATAGTAGAGTAGGGTAGACCCTAGAAACTGTGGCTCATACCCACGCTGGGGGGATTGTCCAAGAACCGGCTAGTTTTTAAAGGCAATTATGAAATTCAAGTTTAAATTTTGTTTACTTAAGACGGAAGAAGTATAAACGAATAAAAAAAATTAAGAATAGAATAATAAAGTAGAATAAAATTGAAGCAATGTAAGCCGAGATTTTGAAGGGAAAAAAAAACAATTTGGAAGAGTAGATTTTATAACCGAAATCTTTTTGAACCTTTAAGAAACTCCTACAATGCATCGGCAATCTTCCCGTCACTGTGGCCAAGAGACAAAGCCCCAAAGGAAGTAGATTTTGTGCATTGAACTCTAATCTAAGGGGACGGAAAACGGCACCTGAAGTGATTTTGCGCAAGGTAGAGTATCTCTTACAGGAAATGAGATAGTGCTCTGTTGTCTCATGTACTCCGCAAAAAGAACAATTAGGGGAAGCTGCCAGACCAGCTCTGTGTAGATAAAAATTTAGATAGGGAGTCTGACAACGTAGTCTTGTGATTGCGACTTCAATTGCTCGTGACTGATATATTTTACTATTCCACTGATGATTCAAATGCTGGAATTCTGATGTCGTCGTTAGTGACGGTGCGGAAAATTCATCTAACATCATTTTCCTCCTTAATCAAGCGCCTATAATAAATTTGGATGCCGGCAATACCTGAATATCCGGGCCATTCAAAGGTGACGTAGCTAGCGCATCTGCCATTTCATTCATGAATAGGCCCTTATGCCCTGGAACCCAAACTAAGTAGACTGACTATATATGCCACAATTGTTCCTTTTGCGAAGTATCCACTACGAGTCCGTAAGGCAACAAGCGCACCCGCGCAGCTACACACTTGGTTGATGCTGTTGCTGATAATTATGATTAATTATGCCCGTGCGCTTCGTAAATGGTGAGCCCTCAAACTAATCACTTGTTGCGCACTTCGCATTTTAGACTAAGAGGAGCTGCTAAGCTTTTAGTTATGCCACGCGTGGCGTGATCTGAAAACTATCATCATCATGAACCAGCATGTCCGCCATTGCGCCAGGCACAATGTCTCCAATAATGAACACCAAGATCAGCGCAATACTAAAATTACATACAAAGTCAGATTCCTGTAATAAACTGAGCATACCAGACAATGGTACAAGTACGTCACCGCCAAGGATTAATCTGGGGTGGATATGTAGCTGTAGTTGGTGTCTCAGTGGCAGAACGTAGTGGGTGGTCTCCGGAATAAATTTGACCAGCGCGCATCTCCCTAACCTGGGCGTGACTTCGTCCCCATCGCAACGTGGTGCAGCGGCTGGGTATCGAACCCGCGTCCTCGAGCTTAGTAGAGAAACACCACCACGGCGGGTCCTTTAAGAGATGGCTGGAAGCGTCTCAGCTAAGGCTTTAAGGAAACTTCGTTGAAGACAGACCGGATTACGCTCATTTTAGCCAGGAAAAACCGCGCTGCACCCGTGTGCGGTGCGCATCGAAAGCACGTTTATCTTTTTCCGAGAAACATCGGTCTGAATGATATGCGCTAATTAGTTGTTGTTGTTTTGCACCTCTGACGTTCACTCGAGCGAGCCATTTCATTCTCGTTTATTTGCTTACAGAACTGGCTTGTGGCTTTAACATGAACCATCAGCATTCCCGTCTGTATGTAGTTGTGTGTCATGGATGTCGCTACGCGAACCTCCCTAAGCTTGCTAAATAATGCAAGGTCACGCATCCAAGCCCAACTGACAAATAAGGACATTAAAAGCAACAACAAATTTGTTAGCTATACCGCTGGGGCTGTCTGCCACGTACTGTTGCGACGCGGAAGACTTCGCGCTGATTTATACGACAGGACGGCACTGACGTCCAAGCTATAACTACAATAACGTAAAAAAAAATGCACCTGGAAACGCTAGCTGTTCACATCGGCGAGCGCTGTTGTTGTACCTAGCTGTATACGCTGAATCGGAGCACTAACACACAAAGCCGTAGGGAGCAGTTTGCACAAAGATATAATTGGGACGCATGTTAGGACACAGATGTGAAAAAAAAAACATGTTATGCTGTCTGACCAAAGCTTGACCTTTAGAACTGCCCCATATGTGGGCCGATTTCGACGTGACGTCATGCTTGTGCCGCTTGTTGTTTTGTCGTCGTGCGTCAAAATAGACAGTCGCAAGTTAGCGCCGCTGAAGCAGACAATTCGCGATCGAGGACAAAGCTGCTGGTCATTTCGAACAACGACAAAAGATAACGCACTGATACGCATGCGCCGTCAGAACGCCGACGCTGCGCAGAAACCGAGCACTGCGCCGGCGCGGTTTCAGCGACATCCGTTGAATGGCAGGGCTGCGCATAGACAGCAACTGCAGTCGCTAAAATTGACGCCACCAGCATTTAATAAGGGCGCCCAAATATACAAAATTGTGACTACTAATCGAATATAAAGTGTTATTCGATTGGAGGATCCAATATTACATTTCCACTATTTTTATTTTGCAGATTTCCAACTGTTTGACCAGGGATAATGTAACAGGACGGGCGGGGGGCGAGGCGCAAGGAAAAAAACAGGCAGATCCCACCCACTGTGGGAATCAATGTAATGCGAAGCAGCCAACAAGGAGCAAATCATGCTGTACATAATATGCATTTCATGATTTACATGTTAGGACCTGTCATTTATGTTCGCCATACAGTCACCTTGCGTAATACCAATTTTGGGGTATATCAAGCTAGTGAAACGTCCGCGAACGTGCCATGAGCGTGGCATGCAAGTCATGTTTCACATGACATGTCATGATTAGAGACCGGATTATAGGCGAATGCCTATTTTGTTCCTTGCGTTCCTATCGTGCCACATTGATATATGAGCATGAATTAGGGGTTAAGAAGGGGCTTTTACCGTGTTTTATAGTGCCTATAAATGCCTATTTCTGGCGATCGGGCCTAAACGGCTATAGGGGCCTATAAATGCCTATTTTCCAAATGGGTGCCTATAGGAACACCATTTAACCCCGAATTTCACTTCCGAGTGCAGTTTGAGACCGTTATTCATGTTACGAGGCAACATTTACCTCTAGGAATACTAGGGGGTTCAAACTAGCCTTCTAGTTCAACCAGTTTCCGGAAAACAACCGCTAGCAGCCGTAAAATGGGACGCGCCGGCCATCTTACGTCAACGCGCTGAGGTGTCGCAAGCGGCTAGAGGAGGAGAGGAAAAGACCCTAAATGGCAGCAAGTCAACGTCTACTATAGAATGGGGAGAGGGAAATACACATGGGAAGAGGAGATGAGAAGAAGGGAGAGTGGCGTCCATGATCGAGGACGCGGCGGTTGGCTTCTAGATCCGTTTGTCCATTTCAGTGTCCTCAAGGAAGGGAGCCTCGTTGAAGACATGGGTGTGGCAGTGGGCAAGAATTAGGAGGTCCCTCTGTGCAGCCGCGGGAAGGTGACGGACGAATGCGAAACCATGAAGTGCTGTCAGGGGGAAAGGAGAGTGTAGATCAAAAGTACGAAAAATGTGATGTGCACGCGGGTTGGGTTTTGTTTGTTGATGCGTGCCCAATGAAGAGCGTTGGACCACTAAAATTTTTCAAGTTTGTTCATTACGAGCCGCGAAACCATTATGCGAGGAGGCGTCATGCGCACGCAAGGTCACGTGCGCATGACGTGCCTGAGCCAGGTCGTGCACGCGAGCGGTGTGGTGTCGTTTCGGCGTTGTCTGTAGTGTACTGCCTATTTCTTTGGGATGGATCTTTCAGTGCGCGCACGTTTGGAGAGGCTGGCACGGATCACGTATCCTTACCGCGACACACCGCGTCGCACAGCTGGAACTGTTGTAAGGGACAATGCACCAAAATCGCGCCAAGCGTTGTTAGGGCTGGTGCCGACGCGACGCGGGAACGGCGAAAACACGAACGCATACGAAATGGAGGCAGATTAGTCTCACATCTCGTTGCGATTCGAAGTAAGAAATAAAAAATAAAAAATGCAAACACATTCCGCTTCTGTGTTATTATTTCTCTTAACTTTCATTCATCTATTTAAGCAACATATTACAGAAATTACACGTGTCGCTTCGAATAATTCTCGCAGTGTCACGTGCTACTGCGAGCGATGTCAGAGCACCAATGTCTACGTGGAGGAACGACGTTAGAGCTCCGATAACTACGCAGGAGCATTCCTCGTTGTACGTCAACCCCTCCATCTTGGGTCGCGCGCCTGTGAGAAGGGCAAGCGGTGTTCATTTTGAAATTTCACATTTTTCCGCGGCGCGTCACGCCCAATTCATGCAAAACACTTGTCAATTCAAAATGCTCAGACCTGTTGAGGGGGCCCTTCGTCGACAGAGTAGCAATTGACCCTACGAGATCAGACCCGGCCAATGCCAGGCATCACTCCCTTCTGGTTTTTTAGCGGTCTAACTACCTGTTTCTGTGCATGCCGAAAATAAAGAGATCCACGACTGTGTCGATTCCACGGTGGACACTTTACTCACCATGATAGAGAATAAAAGGAGAGACTGTGTTCTACGAACCGTGCGGCAAAAAGGACAATTGCGTGGCTATGTTCAACTGTTGGCGCCTTTGTGACATCATGAACAATAACATTTCTTGCTTTTTCTGTCGTAAATACAGGTCGCGTACGTCTTTGTTTGAAATATTTTGAATTTATGTAAAAAATTTATTGTGCCTATATTTACGATTTTGGAAGCCTAAAACTGTGTTTTGCCTGCCTATTTTTGGCCCCTGAAACGCGCTTTTTAAGTGCCTAAAAATCCGGCCTCTAGTAATGATTTCCATATTACCACTTGTCATTTAGGTTCGTCATACAGTCACGTCACGCAGTACCAAATTTGGTGTATATCAAGCTATCGAAACGGCCGCGAGATTGCCATGAGCGGGCATGCAAGTCATGTTGCTCATGACATGCCATGATTTCCATATCACTTGTCATTAATATTCATCACACAGTCAAGTCACGCAATACCAAATTTAGTGTATATAAAGTTAGCGAAACTACCGTTAGCGCGCCATGAGCGTGGCATGTAAATCATGTTGTACATGACATGCAGGTCATGATTTTCATATTACCACCTGTCATTTATGTTGGTCATGCAGAAATGTCTCATCGTACCAATTTTTGGATATATAAACTTTAGAAAACGGCCTCAGGAGCACTACAGCAATGGCGTGTAAATCATACTTTTCATGACAAGTTACTCATGATATTCATGATATCACCAGTCATTCATGTTCGTCATACAGTCATGTTATGCCACACCGATTTTGGTATAAATCCCATTAACGATACGGCCAGGACAGCACAAAGTCGTGGGCGGCTAGATAGATAGATAGATAGATAGATAGATAGATAGATAGATAGATAGATAGATAGATAGATAGACAGATAGATAGATAGATAGATAGATAGATAGATAGATAGATAGATAGATAGATAGATAGATAGATAGATAGATAGATAGATAGATACGCTCAAAGTCGCCAAGGTTCGCTAAGAAATGCTTCGCATTTAAAACATTTCCGTTTTCCTTGAGACTGTTCCAAAACTTTCGGCACCTGACGTGATTTTGCATTGCCTCAGTGATCGGCCCACGTTTTGGCCAATAGACGATATCACGTGACGTCACGGCGTCATAATGACGTCACAAATTTGTGGCCATCTGTGAAGTCACGATGACGTCATACGGTGACATGATCACGTGATCATTATTTTCGCATCACTCGTGTTGACGACGGCGCCGCGGGACGTCGACGCCGACAATCAATTTTCGCGTTTGTTGATGCATCCAAGGCTTTCGGTTTAATATGCAGGAGCCAAACAATCCCAAAGAAATCAAAGTTATGCAACTGACTTATACAAGGTGCCAGCCTTGCCGATCGTGTCGGATATCCCCCTGCAGCGTAGTATGCCATAGTTGTTCATTCTTTTTAATGTATTTGTCTTTAACCTTTCCTCTGTTCCTTTCTGGAGGAACAGAGGAGACCGTGTGTTCATGTTTCTTGCCTATGTCCCCGTTTGTATGTGCCCCCGACATTATACAAAAATGGCATAGCAACAAGCCCGCGCTTCCTTCGCGTTCGATTGATACATACATGATAATGTTTCTGTTGTCGAGGCGTGAGTAGGGCGTTGTATAATGAGCGACTCGAGGGCGTTCTCCAGGGTGGACTCCCCACCGTACCAGACGGGACCAGGAAGCGGCGTCGAGTGCGCGAGTCTGGCGTTAACCATTAAGGCGTCTGTCGCTTGATGAGCTTCCTCCAAGACGACGACGACGTTTAGGTCAAGGCGACGTATATAGATACATAGACAAGCATCGCGTCTGCAGAAGCTGCGCGGGCCCCGTTTTGGGGAAGCCCCGTTTTGCAGTGAGGCTGTATACGGCTAGGACTCGTTCCGCGGAAATTCCGGCGTCGGTGTCGGCGGCGGCGTCGTCCTTGGTTATGGGCGAAAAACCGGCGCTGTCCGTGAGTGAACATTCGAGATAGATGCAAGCGAATAAATAATAAATAATCTTAATAATAATAATATCTGGGGGTTTTACGTCCCAAGACCACGATATGATTATGAGAGACGCCGTAGTGGAGGGCTCCGGGAATTTTGACCATGTGGTGTTCTTTAACGTGCACTGACATCGCACAGTACACGGGGCTCTACCATTTCTCTTCCATCGAAATGCGACCGCCGCGGCCGGGATCGAACCCGCGACCTTCGGGTCAGCAGCCGAGCACCGCAGCCACTGTTCTACCGAGGCGGACATAATAAATAATCTTTGATCCGAGTGAGAACAGTACCCAGGTCTTCTGGGTTGCAAGCAGGCGTTCTACCTAGTGATGCAGAACTATCGGTAAATGGACTATCGATAGTATCGATAGTTTTTTTTAAACTATCGATACTATCGACAGTCCATTTAACGATAGTTCGGCACCACTACGGGCAACCATACACAGAACAAATAACAGAAAATATTGATAGTTTTTTTTAACTATCGATAGTGTAAAGAATCTATCGATAGTACTACTATCGCTAAACAATCCATTTATCAAGAGTGCAATCAATAGTACCATCAGGAGTATTGCAGACAATAGTATAATCAATAGTGTTGTGAATAATTATGCTGTTGTAGGACGGTGATATTGCCAAATGATTTGCGATAGCCTGCTATCAGCAGTACTCCGTCCGCTTAATTTATGAGCACTCTTCTAGCGAAATAAATTATTGCCGCAATCAAAATGCCGGAATATGTCCATAAATAAATTCGTATTCAAAAGTAACCAGTTACAATTAAAAACTTAGCTTTTGATATTCTTATTTTGACACCACAAAATGCAATATAAATTTGAAGCCGCGCAGTTCGGCCACATGTGACCACTTCCTTTCTGCTAAAGCTGAACAGTTCAACTTAATAATGTCAGCCATCATTCTGCTGAAGGAGCGCAAGCATGTCAACTTTCTTGCTCTTCTGCCTTCTTCTCCTGCTCCGCCATATACTACCACGCATTCGGAGAATCAAGTTTATGCTGCAATGAGTGCACGCAGTTGATTTTATACTATCGATTCTACAGTGGTGAACCCTCATGTCTAGAACTCTCATGTCTAGTGCTTTCGACGACTTTGGCCGTCGAAAGCACTCTGAACGGTTTAGCGAAAAAAAAGCAAAAAACCAAGTGCACCGTTCTCGGTATTATACGATACCACGAATCGAGAATAAGTTCACAGTAGAATAAGAGCCAATCCGGACGACTGCGCTTTTTCTTTTTCTTTTTGGCGCACACAGTTGACTGCGCTTCTGGTGGCCAAAGCAATTATCGCGGCCACAGCGATAATCGAGGACGGAAACTGCAAGGCCGGCACATCAGTGGCGCCGCGCATGCTCAGAATTGGCCCGTTTCAAACTGCAGATGTCGCTCGTGCTGTTCCGAGCGCGACACTCCATCGTTCTAGACATGTGTGTTGACCACTGTACTATCAAACTTCCTATCGATAGCGCTATCGATAGTTTCTTGTACCATCGATAATTCGATAGTGGCTCAACTATCGATAGTATCGATAGTACCATCGATAGTTCTGCATCACTAGTTCTACCCCGGTTCCACGCCAGCGCTTGAAACGGTTTCTTAAGAAACGTTATAAGAATGTCATGTAGATGGAGGGGTCTCCTCATAACGTTTGTAACACCGGTGTCAGTCTCTTTTGATCGCGATCGGACATAATACGGATCCAATTTCTCGATTATGAGTGGCTTCTTTACGCAAGCTGCAGAAGTGAGCCAATCACTGTTGAGCAATTTGATCAAGGTCGGGCTTAATCGCGATCAGCAGTGCATCGCGTGACACCGGTATTTCTGTGCCACATACCCGTTTGTCGGGCTAACGTTGTCTTTTTTTTAACGCGATAGCTTTAAAGAGCTCGTTTCGCAGAAATTCCCGCGTCGGCGTCGGCGGCGGCGTCGTTGGTTGTGAGCGAAAAATCATCATCTTGTCCGTGACCGAAAAATCAAGTAGGATACAAATAAAATAAATAATGAAAGTTTCCGGTTCCGAATGAGGATCGAACCCAGGCCGTCTGCGTGGAAAGCAGTAGTTCTACCACACATCCACGCTTCTGCTTGGGATTACATTGAAAATAACTTCCTCAGCTTGGAAATGCAGCGAAAATAACACTCGTGCTTTACAAACACACGCGTCCTGTATACAGGTGTCGCAATACAACATGTAATATCGCAGTAATATTGCGTGGTACAAGCGTGCATAGTCATCGGGCGTCAGCATATGTGATTATCACAACGATATTGTGGTTCAAAGCCGTCAAACCATTACAAAAGGCACATACGTTACTGCGCGTATTTCCTTAATACCACGTAGTGGGTACATAGCAAGTTCGAAAACATTTCGCGCTCATAATTGCTCGTGGTTTAAAGCATGCTACCCATTACATAGTATGCACTAAGTGATTGAAGTACGCACTAGGGACAGGATATCGCTATCGCGTTCAACTCTTAAAGGCGAAGATTAAGGGTCCCCCCAATTTTTTTAGTGGACCAGTGGTGAGTAGTGCGGCTTACACAATTTCTGTGGCACATACCTGATAGGCCGCGCAAACTATACGGCTGCCTTAAACAGCTTCGTACGTCAGCCACGGCCACGCCAGGCTTCGCTTGCGCCCGTTTCCCCGATAGGGGGAAGGGCTACTGATTTTTTGCATTGTTTGCTTATTCCCGAGTTAGTTCATTTCAGAACTCGAGGGTAAATATTTTACACGTGACTCCGAATGGTGAACTGTTTTGTGAGCCTTTCCTTCATATTTTCCCGTTGTCACTAATTTCAACTTGACGTGTGTGATGCCCCGTCGTTGTACCTCTTTCTTCAAAGTGCGTGAATTTACTTAGTATGCTCTGTTGCTTCCTGTACACATATTATTAATAAATGAACCTTGCCTCACTTTCAGGTGAACGCTGTAGAGGGCAAGAGCTTTATCAAACTGCAGTTACAGCCCTTTTCTTCAGTTACCGCCATATTTGTTATGGAGAAATAAACGTTCCTTTGATTGATTGATTGATTGATTGATTGATTGATTGATTGATTGATTGATTGATTGATTGATTGATTGATTGATTGATTGATTGATTGATCGATTGATTGAGCGAGTGATTGAATGACTGATTGACTGACTGTCTAGTTGATCGATTGATCGATTGATATTTTGATTCAATAATTGATTCTCGCTTTAAACTAGACATTTCCCGCCCCTTGCACGTAAACCTTATTCTGAAAGACTCCCTTGTAGGCGCCTAACGTCGACTTTTTAATGCTTTCATTTTAAAAGGTTGGAGTCTGTGCTGCTTTGTTCAGAAAGACAAAACAGAATTTGTTCTTGCTCTTCTTTTCAACCAAGCGATATCGCATCTCGAAGTCCACTCCAAGGCCTAGTCGAGTGATGGCCTAACTGATAGCTATAAGCCCCGCATCACGCAATGCGTGCCAATGTCATCCCATCTGAGGCAACTCAAGTACGTGCCGACTTATCCGTTACATATACACGTGCAAGCGTATTTATCAGGTACAACTGATAACAACCGTTATGTGTCACGCGCATATGCCGAGCGTTCATTCGTCATTCTTGCAATATATATAGAATGCGATGTCTGCTCGTGCGCATGCACTACCACTGTCTTTTTTTCTTTTCTTTTTTTTTTTTTTTAGGCTTGAATGACTTACTGCACGAGCATTCTGTTCCTTTATCTCATACGCAATCACGCCGTCAGCTGATGTGTTAATATCAGCGAAATGCCACATTTGCTTTCCGGCCTCGATGAAGGCCGGTCATCCAATAGAAACAGTTGGGTATTAAGTATTTTTTCTGTGCACTTTATATCGTTGTCTCGAGGTAAACAGAAACACTAATCAACCAATCACAACAAAGAAAGGAAAGCAGATAGTTAACCGGAAGGAAAAGACGGTATGCTACCCTACAGTGTATAATAGTGGAAGAATAATAATACTAATACCGGGGGGTTTTACGTCCCAAAACCGCGATATGATTATGAGAGACGCCGTAGTGGAGGGCTCCGGAAATTTCGACCATCTGGTGTTCTTAACGTGCACTGACATTGCACAGTACACGGGCCTTTAGCATTTCGCCTCCACCGAAACGCGACCGCCACGGCCGGTATCCAACTCGCGACCTTCGGGTCAGCAGCCGAGCCCCGTAACCGAGTGGAAGGAAGGTACAAAGATAAGCAAAGGCGTGCGCGGGGTCCTCCTTGAGGAGTGGGGGGGGGGGAGATGTCGAGGGGTCAAAGTTTCACCTCAGCCCCGTCCTCGATTGATCGATTCTGAAAGAAAACAACCTTCGCAATGGGTGCACAATTGAGAATGAAGCAATGAAGTGCCTCTCACAAGGACCAGCTTTTGGCCACTGGCTTTGGGGGGTTAATGGCGGGAAGTAAGCAGTTTCTTTGGAATTCAGCGTGAAGGATTGTCGGCTGACATTGTCGTCAAAAACCTGCATGACCATAACCTTGAACTTTCAACAATGACCGTGCAGGTTGCCTCAGATTGCACGCCTACAAAGGTAAGAGAGTAGAGAAGGAGAGAAACAGAGAATGTAGACCAGGGCCGTAACTAGGGGGGAGGGGGGGGGAGTTGAGGGGGTTCTGACACCCCCCGAATTTTTTCATGCTTTAACTTTTCGGGTGATACTAAAGCATATACACGCCTTCAAATCGACCACCAATTGTCAAAGTTAGCCGTTCTACACATAAACACCCCCCCGAAAAGAACTCCTGGTTACGGTCCTGGCACAGACACATATTACAGTAGCTCACAATTGCCGCAAGACTGTCACTGCTCAACACCACAATTGTGTAACCCAACAAACAACAATTCACGCTACAACTGTTTCGCGCAGTTTACCGGTACCAGCTAGTATAACGGCGCACATCACCAGCAAACCTGAAAAAAAAAAAAAAAAAAAAAAAAAAAAAAAAAAACAGCATCAAGTTGCTGACAAAAAAAAAAAAAAAACGGGGAATATATGAATTAAGGGAAAGAAGTGAACCAGATGAGCATAATCAGTCAAATGGATGAGAAGGTGCTCACGAAATTAATCGTGATTAGATAACACGGGGGGGGGGGGGGGTAAGCCCTGGCAGACACAAACAATGCACACACATTCTGGCGCTTCGGAGGCCCAACTGTCCAACTCAATTCAGAACTTCAGGACCAGAAGGCCCTTATTAGGACAGTCAGGCGGGCAGCCCATACGCCAGCGGTAGTGCAGGCAGTAACGCTTTCAATTAGGCCAGTTGGAGCAATTTTATAACTTGATTCATGGCTGCGCTAAAAACACGAACAGAAGAGACGTCGTGCGCCCGTCGTGTGTACGTCTCTTCTGTTGTCCGTGTTTTTAGCGCAGCCATGAATCAAGTTACAAGGTAGTGCAGGACTGAAGGACTCTTCCCTCACGGTTTGCAAATTACTCCTTCGATCGACAAACATGTTTTTCTTCTATCAAAGCGAGCTAGCGCGATTTCGAGCGATCGTCTCTGCGCACATTAGCGAGAGAAGTCACGCGGACTGTGTCGAAGGCAAATAGTCGAATATCACGCGGCGGTTTTTTGCAGAGGTTCTTAGCGCTCCACTTCCTGAACCCTGGCGGGAAGGACTTCGCACTCAAGCTGTCTCTTCCGGCGTATCGACATCCTCTGACGTGCGTGCGCGGCCATTTCGACACCGTCGACACCATTAATGCGTCGCGCCTCGCGGCTTGGCTGCTCCAAACGATAATGGGCTCTCTGAGGTCACCCGAAGTGCAATTCGCTGGCTTGTAGTACACACCCATCCGCAAGGAAACTCGTCACACCAACCTTTCTTCCTCATTTGCACTCACAAACTTGTTCTCTGTAGACTAACGATCCCTTTCTCTCAAGCGACATCTGTACACAAGGAGTGAAAGACGACTACATTAGAAGGTACAGCCGACCATTTTTTTAACCTGAACACGCGAGCGTCGACCGCCAAGTCGAAAAGCGCCGTATAACTATGCCCGGAGGCGAAATGAACGACAATACGCTCGTCATGGCCTCCGAGATTAGCCGGCGGCGAACGGCGCGCAGCCGGCTAATCTCGGAGGCCACGCGCTCGTATGCATGAAGAACAGTCCTGCGCCCTCTGATAGGCTGTGCCGGGAACCTGACACCGGGACGCCGGGAATCGCCGCTTATTGACTCGGTGGTCGATGCTCGCGCGTTCAGGTAAAAAAAAATGGGCGGGTGTGCAGTCGTCAGCAAGCTTAACGGAACGCTCCGCAGCGTGTCCTGAAGCAGTCTGATTGATGCTATAGCGCCGCGTAGCTTTGGGTTCTGTTGCCGAAATGTTACCCATGCATGCCGACGTACTATCCAAGCATACCGATGTATTATCTCGGCAACAGCGCCCGCGCTTCGCGGCTGGCATTAGTCAAAGTAGTCCAGGTCACGCGTCGGAGCGTTCGTGTTAAGCTTGCTGATTGTCGCTTGCTGCAATCTGATTTGTGTTCTTTTTCTGAATGGTGCAGGAGCAATAACCTTTCCCTTAATATTTCAAAAACCAAGGTAATGAGTTTCACTCGAAAAACATCTAGTGTGCCATTTTTATATTCTGTCAATTCTGTGTCGTTGTGTAAGGTATATGTGAGATCAATGATCTAGGTGTTCTTTTTGATAGCACCTTACACTTTTCTGCTCACGCTAAGCGTGTTGCTTTGCGGGGTCTTCGCACCCTAGGCTGTGTTTGCAGAATGTCTAGAGAATTCCGTTCTCCTGTGCCCTTCCGAAAATTGTACACTGCGCTGTGTCTTCCTCAACTTGAGTATGCATCTGTGATCTGGAATGGCATTCCTAATTCCAGCAGCAACGCCATTGAGCGAGTCCAGAAAAAATTTCTAAGCATTTACAACCATCGTTTCGCTAGAAATGACTCTGGATCTCCTTCTAACGCTGCTGGATTATTATCATTGCCATCACTTTGCTGCCGACGAAATCGCGCTGATCTGTTGTTTCTTTACAAGCTTGTGCATGGTATCATATCCTGCCCTGTACTGCTCAACTGTCTTAATTTCCGAATTCCACGTAAGCTCACCAGAGAGAATAGACCTTTTCATGTAACCGCCTGCCTCTGTGAACATTCGACCATTGGCAGGATACAACGCCTTTACAATGCTTACTTTTTGGAGCTCGATGTTTTTCACAGCTCCCAGTCGTTGTTCTGCTCCGAGCTTTGCACTGTACTTACATAGCCTCGTACACTGTTGACATTTTTTTTTGCCTGCGCATAGTTGTATATGTGCAATTTTATAACGTTTTTTATCCCTGATATTTTATTATGAATGCTTGCCTTTGTTTTGTTTTTTTTTCTGTGCGCCAGTACAAAGACCTCACGGTTGTTCCTGGGCACATTAAATAAACGTTTGATCTGATTGATTATTATTATTATTATTATTATTATTATTATTATTATTATTATTATTATTATTATTATTATTATTATTATTATTATTATTATTATTATTATTATTATTATTATATTCTAGCTGAACAGTGCAGGAAACGGGACGAAAAGGACGCAGGGCACAGCGCTGAATATCAACTAGCTTTTGTATTGGAATGGCAGAGAGGCGAACTAAAAAGCGAAAAAATGTTGCAAACGCTGTCGAGTGACTGGGCCGGCCGGCACAACTATCAATTTCGATAAGGGTTGACATGGTGCAAGCAGAAGCAGATTTCATGGAATGGTAAACAGGAGCTGAAAAACGGCAAAAAGAGACCGTGACTTGGCGGTCGGTACAAGGCTGATTAAGATTAGCTAAAAGTGGGTACACTCTGTATTCAAATGTACCGTCTATGCATAGGCGTCCGAAGGTTTCTCCATTAACCCCTTAAGTGCAGTGGACGAGCAGAGCTCGTCCTGCCCAAACTGTCCCCAAACTGCTTTTATTTTTCTTAGCAACAGGTAGCTGGTTTTCTGTGTATTGTTCAGAACAGGCCCGTAGCCGGGAGGGGGGGGGGGGGGCTAGGGGCCCGGGCTTCCCCCCCCCGAAATTCGGATTGAGGGGGGGTGTTTTACCGAGACTAAATAATTAAAATAGGTGGTTTTTAAGGTTTTACACAGGTGCCCCCCCTCCCCCCCCCCCCTCCCGAAAAAAAATTTCTGGCTACGGGCCTGGTTCAGAAATAACGTTTATTGTGTTGATTTGACTAAGCATGTGGTACAAATATTTTTTCAACATCGACTAGCTGCTTGTTAGTACAATGACATTAGAAATCAGCAATGAAAGCACTTTCGGTCGGGAAATTTTCAAAAAAATAAAGCACTTATGGGGTTAAAGGGGGTCGCGGGGAGGGAGTCTCACGCCCCGCCTCCTTCTCCCCTATACATAACTTGCACGTGACGTCACAGACAAGTTCTCTGCGCTGGATACCTAAAGCTGGCGGCCACCGTGACTTTTTATCCCATTAGAGAGTGTCAGTGTTCGCATTAGAGAGTGTCAGAGTATCGCATTAGAGAGTGTCAGGACAGGGGGGTCGTTCGCTCCCTGCGTTCTTTTGTACTCTCCCCGCTTTATTCTGTTCGCCAGCAGCGCCAAGGGGAATACAAAGGATTGGAGGGGGGCACTGTTTCTTGCTCCGCGCGTTCGAGCAGGTGTTTATGCAGCATCGCATTCCGATGGTACCTAAAGATGGCGACCGCAGTGACGTACGTGCAAGTTATGTATACACACATTTGGTGGAGTTTGAACATGCTTCTCAATGGATGCGAAAATGAATATGAAGAGATGACATGCTGCTCACAACGGCCTACACGTTGGTCCCGGACATTTATTTATATATAATGGTGATAACTTGTTGAAAACGATCGCTTTACAATGTTGCCAAACAGTTCTGGATAGGAAGAGCGAAGTCGACAGGTTTTAGCCTGCGAGAGCAGCGCAGCAGCTGTGAGGAACATCGAAGTAGGAGGTACAGAATAAATCTGATTGCTAGAAATAGTTTAGAATGCATCTAACTCTGAGAAAATGTCCATCGTTTTCATACTGTGTGAACAATATATTTGCGGCAACCGTAGACGTTGCCTCATTGAAGCGCATTTTTATAGGTGGAAATGTTGGTTTTGAAATAGCATCAAACAATGGACATAGTGTTCAAGTAACAGTAATTTTCTATATAACTCTAGTAAGAAATCATACCTCGAATAGGAATTAAATATAAGTTCAACTAACTCGATATAACTCTGCGCCAGACGTTCTGCAAGGACAATCACAGCATGTACGCTTACGCAGAAGTTAGGCGCACATCACCACTTGCAATGGAGCGACAATCACAATAGCAACAACAAGGATAATAATAATAATAATAATAATAATAATAATAATAATAATAATAATAATAATAATAATAATAATAATAATAACACGTTGCTCAAGCCTGTAACTAAATGTGGTTTAGGTCCCCTCAAGTTGCATTTGTGCGACTTCGATTCCCAAAGCTCTACTTCTCTTCCTTTTTTAGCGGAAATAAACAAATAAACCTTTCAAGAAAGAAATACAATAAACTTAAAACTTCATACTTCGAAAAAAATAAAACTAAATTTAATAAATGAGTAGACACATTGTAATGCATCAGTACGAAAAAAGCGAAAGACATCTTTGTTTTCTTCTCAGTCAAATGTATTGATTGCGCCTCCATCCCCGGAAAGCTTCCTGCATCTCAAGGCTCCCTGATCGTGCCTCCCTGATCGTGCCTCCCCAGTGCCTCCCTGATCGGCCAACGTTTGACCAAGCGACCCTCGCATCTGATAACGGCATCACGTGACGTCACAGTCACATTATCACGACGTCACAAATTTTGACAACCTTGTGACGTCGTTGTGACGTCATCCTACCATGATGACTTTTTGCATCGCTAGTGTTGACGGCAACGGTCACTTTTCGCGCTTGATGATTCATCGAAGGCTTTCGCATTAAATAAATTAGAAAAAAAAATAGTGCGTTGCCCCGAACAATGTCACGGGTTTAATTCCCGGCCTGCGATGGCTGCATTCCGATGGGGGGCAGAATGCAAACGATAGCGTGTAGTGTGATTTGGCTGCGCCTTAAAGAAATGTAGGTGTTTAAATGCTATAGCCACTCCCCTCGTTCCACTGTGCGTACAGTCGCCCAAATGTTTAACTATCGTGCGCAGCGGCGACAATTTGGTGAGTCAGCGCCACATGATGGAACGAAGTTAAAAAAAAAAACGTTCTGTGGACATGTGGGCATGCTCTTGCCCTCAGCCTTTTTGGAACTTAATTCAGTCATACGGCGAAGATACACGGAAAAGGTCGGCGCTCGCGCACGATAGTTAAAGATTTGGGCGACTGTACGTCCCCCCATAGCTCGCCACGTAGCTCAAGGACATTGACCGTGCAACGCCCTATGCATATATTAATGTGAATAAAAAAAAAAAACCATTCATGCACGGCAGACTTAACACATAAACATTTTGGCGACGCTGGCTCGCGTTCCAGCTCGCATTCAGCAATGAAAGAAATATTTACTATACTAATGAACTACTGACGTAAAATGATGTTTTACTGGTTCTTGCACAACCAAATGGTTCATAAAGATTTTTTTTCTTTCGTGTGTGACTGATGCATTCCTTTAAACACCTGATTATTAAACTGCTCAGTAGGCAAGCGTGTGAGCAAGCAAGAAT
Source organism: Rhipicephalus appendiculatus (assembly GCA_030522465.1). Lineage (NCBI taxonomy): Eukaryota > Metazoa > Arthropoda > Arachnida > Ixodida > Ixodidae > Rhipicephalus > Rhipicephalus appendiculatus. The sequence continues at coordinate 259,106 of JALIZH010001061.1, read as the reverse complement.
AACAATGATTGCTGGGTTAGGCGCAATATTAAGGAGAACAAACAGAGAATGATGCCAATGAAAGTATATAGGATGTTAGTAGTACTAAATGTAATGCAGATGCGAAGAAAGAGAAGTGGACGAAATGATAACTTGCCGCTGGCCGGGACCGAACCTGCGACCTTCGAATAACGCGTCCGACGCTCTACCAACTGAGTTACAGCGGCGGTCATCCCCCCGTCCACTTTATGTGGTATATATGTGCTATTCAACGCAGGGAATTTGGGCAGTTTGTGGGTGAAGAACTTGTGCATCTTAGCGAGCGCAGCGGAACAAGCACAAAAGCAAGAGGCACGTAAACAGGACTGGCGCTGTTTAGACGAAAGAAAGAAAGAAAGAAAGAAAGAAAGAAAGAAAGAAAGAAAGAAAGAAAGAAAGAAAGAAAGAAAGAAAGAAAGAAAGAAAGAAAGAAAGAAAGAAAGAAAGAAAGAAAGAGACAGGACAATTTCGAGATGACGCGCTTATCGAACTATCTCCGAACTGCCTATGAATTATCTCCCGCCGAAGAGATCGCTTTTCGACGGCACAGTCGGGGAACACCCAGCGGCCTGTCGCAATTCAGCGAGACCGAAATGAGCTAATCAAAGACCGTGCGACCCCCTTAACCTCCTCCCGGTCGACTACTATTGTAGGCGAGCGTGCCGTCTCTGCAGCAACCGCCTCGCATCCGGCTGTCCTTGGGCCTTTGATGTAGCCGTGTTCGCGCGGCGCACGGCGCTAAACGGAAAGAAGCGCGGACAACATTGTCGACGCTTTCGTGTACGACGCCCCTTTCGAGAAATTATACCGCACCGATCTTGGAAACCGCAGCGACGATTCGTCCTTAACCTTTTGAGGCGCTATGTACACAATTGTGTGCACCACTTGAATTTGTTATTTGTATCAATTAGGGTCTAAGAAAGAGCAATATATACCGGGTGTCCCAGCTATCTTTAGCCAAGGGTTAAAAAATACAATATTTGAGGCAGGCGAGTGAAATCAGTTGAATATTGCTTACAGCCATCTTGCGGACTACAGGGATTTTTTTTCGTAATTAACTAATTTGTTAATTAACATTAATTTACTAAATTGATGAATATTGACTATACGCAAGAAATGAGAGTTGCAATGTTCGAAGGCGTCTTCAGAAACCCCTATTGCATTATTTGCGATAAAGAAAGTTTTACGCCTACCATTTTTTCCATGCTGCAAAGAAAGCCCGCGAAATACAAAAAAAATACCACGTGACTAGCGCATTCGCGCGCCGCGACCGTGCTGCTCTCAGCCGTGGTTTGAGCGAACAAAATCAGCTGCGACCACTAGCCGCCGGCTGCGTTGCAGCAGTAGGCCGATAAGATTACGGTGGTTTCTTGGCCCGTTGCCAGCCAGTTGGCGCGCGTGACTGTGCAAGTTGTAGCGAGCGCGGGAGAAGAAACCACCGTAATCTTATCGGCCTACTGCTGCAACGCAGCCGGCGGCTCGTGGTCGCAGCTGATTTTGTTCGCTCAAACCACGGCTGAGAGCAGCACGGTCGCGGCGCGCGAATGCGCTAGTCACGTGGTATTTTTTTGTATTTCGCGGGCTTTCTTCGCAGCATGGAAAAAATGGTAGGCGTAAAACTTTCTTTATCGCAAATGATGCAATGGGGGTTTCTGAACACGCCTTCGAACATTGCAACTCTCATTTCTTGCGTATAGTCAATATTCATCAATTTAGTAAATTAATGCTAATTAACAAATTAGTTAATTACGAAACAAAAAATTCCCTGTAGTGCGCAAGATGGCTGTAAGCAATATTCAACTGATTTCACTCGCCTGCCTCAAATATTGTATTTTTTAACCCTTGGCTAAAGATAGCTGGGACACCCGGTATATGAAGCTTTGGATGAATTGAACCTCCTGCTCAATAAATTTGTCTTCATTTATCCTGATTTTGCAGTGTACTGTTGCTTATGATCTCTTTGCTGAAGGTACTACCACGTTCGACGAGTCGTTCGACGTGCCGCTTCCTGCGAGCCATGTGAAAAGTATAAGTTTGCTCAAAATGGACATAACTTTAAATGAATTTGAACTGTATTTCTACACTGAGATTACGTTCTATTTATGCCGAAACAGAGCATGAATGACTTCATATTAAATAGATATTTAATTAAAACTTAATTGAGATTAGTTACAATAAAACGCATAAATTAACATATTATGACGTAATTTTTGTTGCAACAGATTATGGGGTGCCTTGAAATAACATTGTATCGATTTGACACATTTACAGACATGTTTTCACGGGTGGCGCCTTAAAGGGTTAAGGCTGTAAGAACACTAATTTAGAGCAAAACTGTTTCTCTCGTGTCGGTGAGTTTCCCTCTCAGAATTTCTCGAGCACCACTCGTGCCGCGACAGGACGCTAGGCAAGACATGAAAACGCAGAAAAAAGAAAATACCGGTGGCGCCGTCGCCCTTGAGGGTTGTCGCACCTGCTTGCCGTGACGTCATAGGTTTTGACGGCGTCTTCTAGGGGTCTACGTAATTCTTTACAAGCATAAAATAATTACAGCATAAAATAAGTACCCTGTACTTGAAGGCAATCGAAGGCTGGAGATATAGCAGGGGAATTTTTTCTCGGGGCTCGTTTCTATGCTAGACACAACTAAGTGAATCCCACAAAACAAGGTCAAGGAAAACACAGGAAACATTGATTCTTTACTTTAACCGCAGTGTAGTATTTATGACGTAAACTGATGTAAATTAAGGTGGACGAAAACAAATAAAATTGCCGAGCTTGCACTAATCCGTGCAAGGCTTGAAGGCGTAGCGTGGTTCGGGAAATTTTATTGTGCCAATGTGGCCAAAATATGTTGTTTTTTTTTTTTAAAGAAAGGGCACTAACATCTACGACGTCACAGCGACACTTCGAACTCACAGCGACACTTTAGGCGCGAAATACAAAAAAATTATCGTGCTCTCAACGCCGCACTCACTCGCGTTTATATATTTTCCTTCCCTTTTAGTAACATCTCTTTCCGATTTTCCTTTATTTCCTTCACCTCCCTTCACCAGCACAGGGTAACCAACCGATCTAAAAACTGGCTAACCTAATTGTCTTTGTGTAGGTTGAAGGAACTTCTTTCCCTCCCCTCTTTCTTTCTTTCTTTCTTTTCTTTCTTTCTTTCTTTCTTTCTTTCTTTCTTTCTTTCTTTCTTTCTTTCTTTCTTTCTTTCTTTCTTTCTTTCCATCCTTCCTTCCTTTCTAGCGTATCGTTTAAAATTATTATTGACATGTTTTCATAAGAATATTGGCGCTTTCACAGCCGCCACCTACGCACGGCAAAGCCACTAACAGAGTAATCAAAACTGAAAAGCTGGAAATACATCGGGAGACGGTCGTGTATCACAAACCTTCGCTCAGTTTCCCATGCGAGTAAAAAAATATCAGTAAGCGCACCAAACAGCCCGAAAACACGCACATTATACTTCGACACATATCGCTCTACATAACAAAAACCATGAAAACACAACAACTTTACGGGGGGAGTGTGGGAATTTTGATGAAATTAAATTTTATTTCTCTCTTCAAATTACATAAAGAGACAGCGGACGCAAGGGTAAAGCCGCATACAGCGGCTTGAGGAAAACACCATTGCGCCCCATGGCAGTGTGGCGAGAAAACAGATTTAGCTTTTACAAGCGTTAAAAAAAAACCTTCTAATAAGCTTACATCACATTTTGATTACATCACATTTTACATCACATTCTGAAAATGCACAACAGAAAATACAAACAGCAGAGATCAGTGAAAAAATATGTACAATACAAGTGTGTGAATATTTTTGCTAACATTTTATAACCTCACAACGATAACACAGTGTGAAGTGAATAATAATCTTGTTCCGTTACTCGTTTGTGCATTTCGCTCAGCGCAACTACATTACAATGCCGTACCAACTAGCCCAAATTGAAGCTTTGCTGAATAATAAACAGAGCGAAACACCATCTAAGTGTTAACACACAGCGTGGAATCGAATTTGCTTTTAAGAAATAGAATAACGCGCAACGCGTAGCAACAAATCCGCACAATAGTAATAATAACATCTGGGGTTTTACGTCCCAAAACCACGATATGATTGAGAGGCATCCGCATAATAGTGTAACGGTGACGCGGTAAATAAGGCGAGTTGGGTAACACGATTAGGCGCGTGCTAGACGATTGAGTTCCGTATGGCGAAGGGGGGTGGTGGTGGGGGATGGACAGCATTTCTCTGTCCAGCCGGAAAGCGTGTTTACGTTGACGTGTTGACGTACTGGCCCATCCGGGTGATCACGCGCGTGCCGCTGGACGGCGGTGGAGTAAACAGAAGCGTAATAAGCAGTTCCTGCGTTCGGGTATCGTGGTGCTGCGCGCTCAATTGCATTGCTACCGCAAGATCTCCTGTTCGAAGCACGGGTATTTTAAAGGTTTTTAGATGCGAAGCAGCTTAGAGCGGAGTTCAATCCGGTGGTGGTGTGCGTCCTGACCACCCTTACTGCGCATGCGCCTACTCTCTCTCCTGCTCTCCTCCTTTACGCAGGCGTTCGGTCGCCTTCTCTCCTCTCCTCCCCCCGTGCTGCAGCCTGTAAACCCACTCCCTCCTCTACCTCCCCCCATTTCATGTAACCGCGTGCGCTCGGTCGAGGAAGTCTCGCTTGAATCGCACAGTCGCTCCGTCAGGTTCCCGGTCGCTGTAGTTGTCTCGAAAGCCTCGCCTAGCCTCGCCGCAGACTCGCGTTGTCTCTCTCTAGCGGAAGCGGTAGCTCGACGACGACGCTTGGCTTCGACGGCCGAGTGAACGTAAACGGAAACTTGGTGTGCACCCCCAATGCTGCTTCGCATCCCCTTATGGTTCCCTTTAGTGGGAGATGGTGTAAATTTTTCCTTCTTTTTTTTTTTTATGACTGCATTATTAAAGGTTCACCACTGTATTGCGCCATCCATAATGTCAGTAACTTTTTACTTTAAACACGTTTAAGTGTCGGTCGGGCGCTGACAAAATAGGCAGCAGACTTCGGAATAACTGTATTTATTTATTTATTTATTTATTTATTTATTTATTTATTTATTTTCTGAGATATACGCAGCACGGTGCTTTACACGAGGAATGGGCCGTTATTTAGCGATAATGGTTGGATACCAATCTTGAAATCACGTGATTCCGGATTGGAGCACAGCTATACAGAGGAGCGTATAGGCGCGCAGCAGTCTGCGCCGGCGACAAATACACTGCCGTTCGACTGGTTCGTGCTTTAGCAGGGACGATGAGGTATAGCGATACCTACAACGCGCTGAAAGAAGAATACCAGAACTTGTCGTAGAGGACGCAGCATAAATATACGACGTCTTGTACCGGTGGCGTAGCCAGAATTTTATTTATTTATTTTTTTTTTTGGGGGGGGGGGGGGTTCAACCATACTTTATGTATGTCCGTGCGTGCGTTTGTATGTGTGCGTGCATATATACGCAAGCAAAATCGAAAAATTTCGGGGGGCTTTGATCCCCCCCCCCTTGGCTACGCCACTGTCTTATACCCAAGCTAGGGAGATGCGCTTCTGATTTTAGACCTGTGACGTGCGTCAAGACCGCAACTGTTGCTGCTTTGACGCAGACAAGTCCACTTGAAGCGTGGGCTCAGGTGACAACCACTGCTCAGGATTTATTGTCTTTTCCAGCCATAGGTCGGCAAAACTTGTGGAGCTCACTCAGACTCACTCATGAAATATATTTTGCGCTTGGGGCTCACTCGGATTCAGACTCACCAAAATGTTCCTGAGCCAAGCTCACTCGGACTCACACTCACGAAAAGTTTCTTCAACCGGACTCACTCGGACTCAAGCTCAGCAAAATACTAGTCACACGGACTCACTCAGACTCACGGCTCATTATGAATCTGAGTGAGTCCGAGTGAGTCGACTCATATGAGTGAGTTCGCCGACCTATGCTTCCAGCTTCCATCTTCCGCTGAACATCTGCCTCGTTTACGATAAGTGAGAGACATTCAGCCGGCAACTGTTGTTATGTAAAATAGCTTCCCTCACTGAATGCGGGCATTCTACACAGATTTAGCACTTCAAAGAAGGGGAAAACAGCGCTATAAACTTGACACACACGAAGGAAGACGGACGAAGACAAGCGCTGACTTACAACTGATCTTTATTTTCGAAAGTGGACACATTTATACCATGGAAGTCAAAACACACGTGACTACCACCAATGTGCTGTTATCACTCGGACGTCAACATCACCGCATCACCATTCTGTGTCACAACCACGCATAATTCATCTCCAAGATAAAAAGTCAATTTCCTTCTGAGATAGGGTTATAGACGCCATACTAACACACTTATCTTTAAGGCGTACTATTTCATCAGCTTCAATTATTTCTCTTGTTCTTTTTTCTTTGTGTCTGGCGACGACCTTAGTTTCGCGAAATTTCGGTGTGCAGCCACAATTCCTGCAATGGATGCCAAGGTGGCCGCTAATAGCTTTGTGCACATTGTACTCGTGCTCCTTCAACCTTACATTTTGAAGCTGATGAAATAGTACGCCTTAAAGATAAGTGCGCTAGTATGGCGTCTATAACCCTATCCAGAAGGAAATTGACTTTTTTATCTTGGAGATGAATTATGCGTGGTTGTGACACAGAATGGTGATGCGGTGATGTTGACGTCAGAGTGATAACAGCATATTGGTGGTAGTCACGTGTGTTTTGACTGCCATGGTATAAATGTGTCCACTTTCGAAAATAAGATCAGTTGTAAGTCAGCGCCTGTCTTCGTCCATCTTCCTTCGTGTGTGTCTAGTTTATAGCGCTGTTTTCCCCTTCTTTTGCACTATGTACCAACACGCACAAGCCTTGACCTTAGCACTTCAACTGAAAACACAAAATCCAGCGCTTAATGTAGCGCTAATTATGCTCTAATCCAGCGCTAATTATGCGGTTACTATAGCGCTAGCGTGGGCAACCCAGCAATTCATTCGCTTGTCGAGGCAGTGGCACCCCCCTGTAGCGCGGCCGGTGTTTCATATGCGTTTTTTTTTTTTTTGCGATTTTAGGTACCTAAGTTATCGAGATTAATTATTGGTGATAGCTATAGTTTATGCTATTTTAGACCTTGTTAGTTTATTTTGCAATGGTGTTGAGCATTGATAGCCTTGTTTTAGGCCTGCATTGACCACTGCTTGACCATGCGACATGGGACATTGGATGGACGACAAGCAAGGCCCCTCAAGTACTACGCACTTAAAATTGAAAAAAAATAATAATAATATTACTGAAGATTCAAAGTCGCCGCAAATGAACACTGCGGCGGCTGGCCGTAACGTATACGACGTCCAAACTGTTTCCCAATAACAGGAAGCGTACGCGCTATCGGCGTCAAATAAAACAGGAACAGCGGCACGCATTGGAAATTGTATATTGCGCGTCGTCCAGTCATCACCATTGACAGGTGCGCGGCACTCCGATTTTGCAGCACTGCGCATGTGCACGGTGATCAACGGACGGAGCGCACTATGCCGTTGCTACTGCTTACCGCTGTTCGGGTTTCATTTGAAGCCGATAGTACGTACGCAGTCCGGCAGTCACGTACGCAAATTGCATTCCTTTGAGATCGCGTCTGACGGATTTGTGTAATCCTTTTTTTTCTTTTTCTCTCATCGTCCCGGAATCCACGCTTGACGAGCTGTCAAGTATTTTTTGCGTTCCTGCGCAGCGGCCCGCTCATTTTTACGAGCACTCGCATAAACATAGCTGCGCACGGTTTAAGCTTACCTCCGCTGTTTAGTCTGTGACTACAGTGCTATAGACTATTTTACGGATGGCTTTGAGTGCCGCCATATTGGGCTGTTAACCTTTCCATCTTTAACAACTAAACGAACATTGTTACGGTAGACGTATACGCATGAAAACGGTTGGGTTAGTGCATATGATGTTTCATGGCCTTGTTAATTCGCGTCGCGATATGCGAAAACAACAAAACTTCGACTTAACAGCCCAAGATGGCGGCGCCCAGATGTCTTACGGAAAATAGTCTATAGAAGGAGCGTTTTCTTTTCTTTCATTTAAATGCGTAACACTTGAGGGACCCAACTTGTTGTCCATTCACTGCCCCATTTCGCATGGTCACGCAATGGTCAATAAACGCCTAAAACGAGGCTAAAAATGCCCGAAACCCGTGAAAAATGAGCTAACAAGGTCTAAAATAATATAAACTACTGAAATAACGAAGAATTAATCACAACAATTTACCTAAAATCGCGGAACACGCTTCTGAGACATCCGGTTGATACCCGCGCCGCGCAGGAGAGGACGCCACTGCGTCGGCAATCGCGCGATTCCCGAGGGAATCGGAGGGTTGCCCGTGCTACGCACTCCCTCAGGTTTAACGGTGGTGGAGCTGCATTAAGTGCAGGATTTCGAACTACACCGAGACCTACACAGGAAAGACATTAGCGCAGCATTTAGCGCGCGATTCAGAACTACACCAATACTTACGCAAGAAATACATTAGCGCCTCATTAACCACATATTTAGCATTGTAGTAGTGCCGTTTCGTTCAAGAACTAACTTTTTTCCCCAGTATTAGCCTGACAACACGCCTGGACACGGTTTCATGTTGATGAAATACCTCCGGATAACGAATTTTTTTCAAGAGGAGGGATGTCTGCCCTGCCCCCCCCCCCCCCCTTCCCCCCCAATTCCTCCACCGCTACGCCACTGGCTTAGCGGCTTTGGCGGAACGCTGCTGAGCACGATGTTGTGGAGTCGATTTCAGACTACGGCGGCCGCATAGCATGTGGGCGAAATGAAAAAAGAAAAGACAAGAAACAAAAACATTGGAGTACCTAAATTGAGGTGGCCGCTGTCGAACTGAACCCAGGTGGGCAAAATTAATTCCGGAGTTCCACGTTGCGGTGTACCTTGTAATCAGACTTTAGTAGTGACAAGCAGAATACCAGAATTCGATTAGTTTGGAGCGTTCCCGTGGCGTATACTTTAAGAATGCAAAGAGCTGCGCAAAAAAGAAAAAAAATGCCCCCCACCTCCCCGACGGGAATCGTGAGGAAATGCGAATGCATTTCGCGCGCGCTTCACTCCATTTATATATACGTGCGAGCGAGCGGGCGGGCGAGTGGGGCGCAGAAAGGAGAGAGAGCGAACGGCGAGAGAAGGAGCGGCGAAGCACTGCAGCTACCCTCTCCTACACTCTCTCCACACACGCGGGAGCTCCGCCGAGCTCCCGCGATGCGAGCGCCCTCACACACCAGTGCGCGCTCCTCCTCTCCACTCACTCTCCGCTACTCCGCCCGCACCACCTGCTCCGGTTGCTAGGGGCGAGGATAAGCGCGCGCGCCCGCAGCTGTTGCTATGGGAGAGGGAGTGAGAGCGGAGAGATAACACCTGCCGGCGCGCGGACACCTCCTCAACCTATCCTCCTCCTCCTCCTCCGCGGACAATGCCGGACAACGCCGGATGCCTGACATAGCCCGACTAAGAAATGCATTCGCATTTAAAAAAAAATAGGAACCCCTCCCCTACCGGGTAAACTAAGGGCTTTCGCCGCGGTGATGTAGCGGTTACGGTGCTGTGCTGCCGACCCGAAGGTCAAGGGTTCAATCCCGGCCGCGGCGGTCGCATTTCGATGGAGGGGAAACGCTAGAGGTCCGCATATACTGTGCAATGTCAGTGTACGTCAAAGAACACCATATGGGCTAAATTTCCGGAGCCCTCATACGGCATCCCTCATGGTCGTATTCGTGGTTTTGGGACGTGAAGCCCTATTATTATTAATTATTATTATTATTCAAAATGAGGGCAAGCGAAGCTTGTGTGCGTTCCTGACCTACTAATTTTCTTTCTTTCAATGTCATCGCGCAATGCTCCCTCCTGACGTTTTCCTTCCTCCTTGCCGGGGAACTGGACTTTCCCCCACGCACTCATCAGCGCTACATGCACTTCCGTAGCTTCAGGCAACGACAACGGTCACGCGTGAAGCAATGAAATACAACGAGAAAAGGAAACAATGAAATGTGGCAACGTGAAACGATAAGTCACCTTCGACAGGAAGATCAGATTGTCGTATCAGTTTCGGCTGATGACCTAGAAGCCCAAGAACGACAGAGCATCAATCATTAGGAAAACTTAGCGCACGACTATAGGCACGTGCCCGGCGCATCTTTGAGGAAAATTACGGAAAATATTTGAGCGCAAAAAAGAACGGGACACAAGACAAGAAGACGACTACACGAGCGCTCGTGTAGTCGTCTTCTTGTCTTGTGTCCCGTCCTTTTTTGCGCTCAAATCTTTTCCATAATGAACCAACACGCCCAACAAAGCATTCTATTAAGCATCTTCGAGGACTTCATCTGTGCACACCCGTATTTCCGTATACACTCGCAGGTGCCAAGCTTTTTTCGCAAACTATGCCGCCACCGCTGGCGAAATATGTATCACATAAGAGCTTCGCTTAAAAACACTCCAAGGACAGACGGAATCGCATTTGTCTAGAACGGTGGAAGCGTGGCTGTGGACGCTGTTGTTGTACGCAGCTGCTACCTTACGTTAGCTACAAGCTTCCGTTCATGCTTGAATTATAGCACCGGTGGACAGCATGCAGTATGACTATGTTAGGTGCATTAAGGCGTAGGCCTTTGCATATTTCTGCAGAAAACGGCAGCTGAAGCGGCCGGGTGGGCGCTTAGACAAGTCTGATTCCGTCTGTACACATAATTCCAACTCGCCCCACAAACCATCCTTGTGAAGTATTTTTTTAGCGAGGCGTCGGCCCGGGCCATTTTTCCACGAGCATGGATATTCGTCTTCGCCCCCTGTGACACCTGTTTAACTGCACAGCGCGAAACCGCATTGACTGGATGGAAGGGACACAAAACAAGCGTTATTTTCATTTTATTTTGACTCCGTACAAGCTGTCCGGGCTTTTTACAGGTCGCTTATCCATCCACCGCCGAAGGGCAAGGTTGTAGGAAGCAAGCACAAAACCTTGTTTTGGCACTGTCTATCAGATTCCTTTTTCATGTGGAAAATGTTACGTTGCACAGCTGGGGCTCCGTCTAGATGACGGAACGCGGAGAGTGAAACGTGAAAGGACTTGACGGTTGGGTAAGTTCTCTGCATGTGACAGGCCCGTCGCGTATACAGACACAATGAAAATATCGCACGCTTGATCACTGAAGCCGAAAAAAAAAAAACAGCAAGCATGGGATCTCACTGTGTAAGCAGCGCGCCATCTTTGTCCCAGTGATAGAATTACACATAAAAACTTACAGGGTCCCCCCTATGCATTCGACTAAGAAGACTCGAAGGCGGACCTCTCAACCCCCCTCCACTCGTTGCACAATTCACATGGTGTGACACCCGGCACGATTCTACGCTTCTGCCACGCAATGTTACACATGTTAACGCGACTCCTAGCATTACGCGACGCCTGTATAGGGTTCTTTTTCTTCTTTTTCGAAGCAGCTTCAAGCACTGGCGGGGCTCTGCGGTAGAACACTTGCATTGGCTTAAATCATGGGGGGGGGGTCAGGGGGGTCCGGAATCCCCTTGCTTTCAGGCTGGGGGGGGACACCCCTAGCAAGTGTGCCCCCCTTGAGATTTAGCTTTAGAGCATCATATATTTGAGTTACTTGACAGCTAAGTATAGAGCATTCAACTTTTTTTAAGCGCTGATTATCTTTCAGTGTGTACCTGTGTTCAATACCCCTCAGCTGCGCGAGATTATGGAAATCGCAAAAGCCGCTCGGCCGGTTTAAAGAAGACTGATAAGAACAATGCAGTTACTCGAGCTCGGACACCATGCTCGTTCGTCTTTCAAATTTTACTTCAAAGCATGGTTTAATTGTTAAATATGTGTATACAAATACAACCCATATTTTAAAAAGAAATGACCGCCGTGGTCTGATTTGTGTCCCCCCCTCGTGATTTTTCTGGATTTACGCCACTGCTTGACTGCCACGCACCATACCTGGGTTAGGTCCCGGCTCGAATGCCTGGTTGAGGCGCTCGAGTCGAAAGTTCAGGGCGGTGTCGCCGCTTACGATTCACAGTCGCTTCCGCACTTCGAATCGATAAAGCAGATTGGTTTACGTTCACGATGAATAATGCATACGGCGCGAAAAAATACTTCCTTATGTCCATTATACAAGCGTCGACCTTCGTTATAATAACCACTTAGCTACGAGCGAGCGTTTGTCCAGCGTCGCCTATCAATTCTATACGTGTCTATTTTTGCCTCCTGTACATTACTAATCGATTGAAAAGCCTCCCATTAAGGTAAGTCTCGCTTGCGGAGAAGCGCTATTTGCATATTAAGGATAGGAATACCTTGGCTTCCATTACCACCGTACTTATGAGTGTTGCATTATATTGCCGTAAGTATAAGATCAGCTAGTATTGTTGCTGGGAGGCTTGCATGTACCGCTGTTGGAAAAGGCGATGAGGGCAAGCTCGCGCCAAAGACGATGAGATCGTACTGTTAGTAATTTGTAGCGTTCATATTCTATAACCTCCATTAATTTAAAGTTCCGTAGCATTTTATAAAGCTACCCACTTCTTGGCCAATCCCCCACCGTGGGTGTGAGCCAGAGACTCACAGTTGAAAGTGAACAAGAATAATCGGCCCAGCCTGACGTTCTGCTGTACTACTAGTTAAAGTAAAACTTTTTGTTGGGCTAGTTGGTGCATGTTACAAGAAATTCGACGACGCAAACCAACGAGAAGAGACCTCATCAGTTCATAAAAAAACTGAAGTACTTTCAGAAAGCCGCGGAGCAAACAACAGAGTTTTGGTTGACGCTCTTTCCTTTCGCCTTCCCTACTCGTTGGTTTGCGTCGTCGAATTTCTTGTAACATGCACCAACTAGCCCAACAAGTTTTACTAAAGTATATTTATTCTATAGTGGGCCCTACCTTAAGCTCATCTTTTCCCGATTCTGAGCCTTGCTTACTAGTCGCGCTTATTGCCCATGCTACTTGCCGCGCAAGATACCTGGCGTACCACATCAAGAATGGATTGGTCCCCATTGAAGTTTAAGCTTTGTGTGGATGTGTCAAACCATCGGTAGGACACGCAAAGAGGATTTGCCCAGTTTGGAAGTCGGAATTTTGGAGACAAATACGCCTTTTGCAGGACTGCCTGCGTGTGAGGTGCTTTAGCTATGACGGCCAGCTCATCAAAAAACTGAAGTACTTTCAGAAAGCCGCGGAGCAAACAACAGAGTTATGGTTGACGCTCTTTCATTTCGCCTTCTCTTCTCGTTGGTTTGCGTCGTCGAATTTCTTGTACTAGTTAAATGTTTTCATTACAACATAAGGTTACATCACTGGTGGAGGTGCTGGGTGATATTCTCAACTTCATTTCTTCCTGTTAATCTGAACCACACCGCTGTCTTGTTGCCTCTTAAAGGAACACTAAAGTGAAACAATTCATTGTTTTAGCTTGATCGTGCGCATGTCATCATAAGTTTATCAACAGAGAAGAAAAATCAGGTTCAATGTCACGGTTTTAAATTTCGCGCCGCGGTATCTCCGCGTGTGACGTCACGGATGTCAAACAGTATTTGTCGTGCTTAGGGGGCAATTGCTCAGCGAAATTTCCCTGAAACTTGGCACGTTAAATATCTGGCTCTCTCAGAGGTCAATGCACTTCATTTTCAACGATTAGGAACCAACTAGACGCCGTCAACATCTACGACATGACGGCGTTCGGTGCGTAAATTTCAATGTGGTGTCGACATCCGCATTTTCTTTTTGAACGTTGTATCGCTTACGAAGAGTTTCCTAGCGGCGAGCGCGCCGATTTTGGAATTGTGAAAGAGTGATATATCGATAATACAGAAATCGTTTTCCTCTTTAGTGTCCCTTTAAAGATGTTCCCGTCATTTTTCAAGCGGAGTAGCAAATGGCACAGGCTGCTTGATATTGCGACGTCCGGAGTCCGTCAGCGTACAGAAAGAACCCACGTGACCCCCTCCGATCGAGCGATGACGTCAGATCATGACGGCACAGATTATCAATCTTTGTGCCACCATCGTGACGTCACACGATGACGTCATCAATTGACATCGTGGATCGGTCAAGCGTAGTCAAGAAGAGTTGCGAAGTGGGCTTGTTGGTAAGTCATGAGGAATCTTCCTTCTTGTGTCCTCGTGTCAAGCGTAGGCGTGCGCACGGGGGGGGAGGGGGGGGGGGGGGGAACGCGCGCAACATCTGCCCCATACACTCTGAGAAATAATCGAGTAAGAAGGGTGTCTTTTTGCTACACAACTACAATCGTCATCTACCCCACGTACTTTCCTGGCGTTATCACCGCCGTCCCGGCACTTCCCGGTCACGAACGCCGCGCGCGTTATCGGCGTGACAGAGCATTCTTGATAGGAATGTGCCGAGAGCCGGGTTTTCAAGAGAGGCAACGTGAGCAAGCCAGATGACGATTGTTGTTGTGTAGCAGAAATACTCCCAAAATACTCGACTTTTTCTTAGAGTGTACATTGACTTAATAGAGGGAGGGGGGCGCTGCGATGACCCCCCCCCCCCCCCCTGAAGGAGAACCCTGCGCACGCTTATGCGGTCAAGGGCGGTCCGTACCCCGGAGGCCGTGCAACACCACGTCACTACGTGTGGCGCAGGAAGCTTCAGCGGAGCGGTGCGCGTTTCTTACGTGTTTCGCCACGTTAGTCGAGTCGAAGCGCTGTATTGGCGCTGTCGTGCGTGCGCAAGTATGTGTCGACTGTTCATCGTGTGAACGCCCGCCAACGAGAGCAGATACGGGAGGACGCCTGTCAGCAATGCAGGTCACCCACCTTGGCAGACGGGAATGGCTCAAACTTGCTAAGCACAGCATAGCCAGGTACACTATACCAAGGGGCGGGAAAGGGAATTGATGGGGGGGAGAGGGTGAAGCATATCATAGCCCTGTATAGTATAATATAGCAAGGGTGTGTAAAAGGGAAATGACGGTGAGGAAGAGGGAACAAGGGAGGGGAGAGAGTGAAGCACAGCATAGCCTAATATAGTATAGTATACTATAGTACATGAAGATTTGAGAAAGAGGAAGTAAGCGTGAGAAGGGGAACGCCCCAAGCTCCACTTTTCCTCAGTCCTTCGCACCACTGGATGCGTAGCTGGCCCAATTTTTTTTTTTTTGTTCCATTCCTCGTCGTGCGGTGTTCAGCTACCCCTCATGTTTTGCTGCTGAACTCCACACTCGGCAGAGTGTCATCCTCATCATCATCATCATCCCTGCGAGGCCATTCCGTCGCTGCGACAATCGGTTAGCCGTCATGCGCATTGCTCTCTGCTGTCAGCCTGCCACCCGATGTTATGTCTATCAATGTGCAATGTATAGTTATGCTGGGTCTTATTGGAGTTCAGTTAAATAAATTAGTTCAGTTAAAGGAGCACTGACACAAAAATTTTGCACCTTGTTTTTTTTGTTGCAATAGGTAGCTTACGACCCACTTATCACGGCTTGAAACCTCGTTTGCGCGATTGCGCGACGGTTAGTTATTTACAGACGTTTTTAGAGCGCCCAGTCGCAGTTTCGGTTTCAAAGAGCACCGAGCTAGTCAGGAGCAGTTCCGGTAGCAAGATAAACGCAGCTGGCCACGTGACCACGCAGAACTGTGACGTAGGCGGCGCGCGCGAGCGGGCCCCGCCTACGTCAGGCACGGAGGAAGAAATCGCAGGTAGCGCAAGGGCACAACCAACAACCAGCCAACACAAAATCGTGACGTAGTTTGTTTACATTGCTACCGCGTTGATGTCGGCGTCGCGAGGGGCTCGCATCTCGCTCAGTCGTGCGGCATGCACTTTGAAATTGATTTTAAATATGTTCTAGGCTATATTTGCCCTTGATATTTCGTAGGCGTTGTCTATGTCTCCACATACATCTATTTCACTCATTATCTCGCCTTCGAAATTTTGTGTCAGTGCTCCTTTAATAAATTCAGTTGAAGGTTTGCGCTGTGTTTGTACTTGTCTTCTTTTGTCCGTGTTTTCGTCGCGCAATTTCTTTGAAGTCTTATTGGAGATTCTTCCTATATAATTTATGCTCGCGGTGCCACTACTTATAACTGCCGATGAGGAGGACTGTGTGTGCTACCCGAGCTGAATATTTATATGATAATTTTTTTTTCGTTCGTTGGGCACTAAGTTATAAATGGGGAAGAAATCTACATTTCTCATATCTACGTCTACTAACCGGATAATCACGAACAATGTTGTTATTTTTATCCGCAGGTGATATTCAGCGATACTACCGAAGACTTCTGATTTGGCGCAAATTTGGAGCAGCAGTATTTTTATTCTGAAGCACTTTGGAGCAGCGAAAATTTTCTGTTTAGAGCACTTTAGAGCAGGTAACTTTGAATTTGCGAGCGCCTTTTAGCGGCTAGTTTTAAATTTTTAATCATGTCGAAGAAGCAAATTGCGATTTACACTCAGACACCCGAGT
The DNA here is from genome assembly GCA_030522465.1 of Rhipicephalus appendiculatus. Lineage (NCBI taxonomy): Eukaryota > Metazoa > Arthropoda > Arachnida > Ixodida > Ixodidae > Rhipicephalus > Rhipicephalus appendiculatus. The sequence continues at coordinate 242,587 of JALIZH010001061.1, read as the reverse complement.
GAGTATTATAGAGCTTTTATGAAGAGCTAGATAAATATTTCTATCCCGTTGCAGGCCTGATAAAAAAAATGCTTCCCGAAACTCTTATTATTATTTCATTCTGTAATTCAAAAATAAGGGTGTCATGCAGCAACGTTGTGGATAGCCTTCTCCGCGATTTTTTTCGACACAAGCAGATGGGCAATACTGGATCGATAAAAATATGAAATAATATTGTAAGTTCAGTTATATGTTAATAGAAACACGGCAATCCTGTTCCAAATCTATGGTCCTCGGTGTTATTACAATAACGCAATTTAAATCAGCAGCAGTGGCAAACAACGCGGCATACAAGCGTGCCTCAAAGCTAACTAATCTCATAAATTCAGATGCGCGATTCCAGCATGCCTGCGTGAGACTCGGAACAAGCAGAGCAGCTATTCCGATAGATTTGCGGACAGGAAGCGGGCATATGTACACGCGGGTGCTTTGCGCGGTGGAAGAGCAAAACATTACCGTAGCTTGCACCGAAGGCGCAATGCTAAAGAGACAGCGGGGTTGACAGGCACCTATGCAGTCCTGGCTGTTGCTGTTTTGCGAATTTTTCTATTTCTTTCTTGCTGTACTTCTTTCTTCTTCTCTCTGTTTTGCTGTCTTTCTTTCTCTGTTTATTTCTCTCTGTCTCTATTTCTTTCTCTTTCTTGCTCTTTCATCCCCTTCTTTCTCTCTGTCTGTTTCTCGCTTGCTTTCTGCTTCTGTGTATCTCACTTTCTTTGATTCTCTCTTTCTGCGTTTCTCTCTCTCTCATTCTATGTACGCTATGCTTTACTCTCTCCATTCCTCCCTTCCCTCCTCCCCACCATCCCGTCTCTCCTCCTCACGCTCACGTCCAATCCCCATCCACTTGCTACACTACACTATGCAAGGCTACGCTATGCTCTGCCCGCGTGCCTGGATAGCCGAGTGGTTATGGACATTAATTCGCCTTCGGATCGAGTGTGCGCGGGTTCGTATGCCGCCTCCTAAAGCGTTTTTTTTTCGCCAAGCATTTATCCCTGTCTCTTTCTTTATATCTCCTTTCTTTCTCTCTCTCTTTGAACTCGTTCTCTCACCCATAGGCGTGCACACGGAGGGGGGGGGGGGGGGCGCTTCTTGCGAGCGTTCTCTCCTAGCAGACATCTTTAACGGAAAGAGGAAGACCTCCGTTATCGAGTTGCACGCAGTCTGTCCGGAACGGAACGAAAACCAAAATACTAAATACAAAACTGGGGCAGGCTCGAAGCTGGTGGCCTGCACTAGCATGTCTGCAATCTCCAACGCGCCTCCCTCATCCAGTCGCAGATGCTAAGCTATGCTATACCCTCCCCCCCTCGTTTCGCCCCTTTCAACCTCACATGATTGCTTGTCACCCTCACTTCCCTTTCCCAATCCTTGCTATACTATGCTATACTATACACAGCTATGCTATAATTTACCCTCTCTCTATCTATTTTCCCTCTCCTCTTTTCTTTCTTCACCCTCACGTATCTTGTCATCACCTTCAGATCCTTAAAGGAGTACTGACACCATTTTGGAAGATCGCAAAAGGGACATATTTCGTTCCCTTGGTATGCAGTGTCAGCGCTCTCCACACAGCGGAGCCAGACAACACGTATAAAATATTTTATTTTGATTTTAAAGTTTTCGTTGCTGAGCATATGCACACCAGCCCCACTGCAATGGACGTTATCCCGACGAGTCAAGACAGTTCCTGAGTTTGCGAGCTCTGCGTCCAGCGTGCAGCCTAAATCGCAGAAATTGCTGTCAGGGTCACTTGACGACAATTCAGTCATCGTTGTTTACGTGCACCACGAGCAGATGACAGATTTGCCGTTAGTACGTTGCCAGTTGCTGTCTTCCCGTGACGTCACACTGCTCTGAAACGTCACTGAGAAGCCGCCCCCTCGATACCGAAACCGAAATTGCTGTTTTATGGTAGCGGTATTAAAAATATATCCAATGCATTCCCAAGCGCTACGACACTCTTTATAGGTTTCGCGACCCCAGTAGTGTTATTTAAAACAACAATCCGAAAATTTTTAAAATTCGTGTCAGTACTCCTTTAAAGGGGCACTGACACAAAATTTCGCGGCCGAGACAGCCTGCTGGTTCGATTCCCGTGAACATGTGTATATCATCTGCAAAATATCAACAGCGAATATAGCTTGGAAGGTACTTTAAATTAATTTTGAAGTTTGCGTGAACGATCGACTACGTCGCGCTACTGACACCATCAAAGGTGACCCTCGGTGACCCCCCCCTAGTTCCCTCACGTCACCACGCTGCAACAAGTTATGATGACGTCATAATGGCCATTTTTCTTTTGCCGCATTTGTTCCAGCAGTCTAACTTCTCGGCGGCTGGTCGCGAGTCCGTGGCCGCGGCGCACGCGTTGAAAGTTTTGTGTTTGGCGACACTGCTGTCCCGTTTCCTGTTCGAAAGGACTTCTTGATGCGGACAGTGTGGAAGTGCGTCACAGTTCCGTGTGCTGACGTGATCGAGAGCTGCGCACGCTAGGTGGTGATAGTTGCACCCGGCGGCTTGTCGTTTTTCGAGCTCTCTAAAACCGAAACTGAAACTGGTCGGTTATGAGGAGCCTGTAATTAAATATCTGTCTCGCGCTGCAGCAAACGAGGTGCCGTGTTATGACTAACAGGCCCCCCAGCAACACATGGCAGCAAAAAAACGCGAGGCCAAAGTTTTTGTGTCAGTACCCCTTTAAGGTATGTTGCCACCTTTTCGGAAATCTTTTTAAATTTTGATCGTAAACTGATTGCTTAGTGCTTGCCTTAAGAAGGGCTGTTTAAAACGACACATCAAGTTTGAGAGGCAAGAAAAGTGCAACTAATCACAATTACGGAATTTTACCCAAAATATGTCCACCACGCGAATTGTGATAACTACCGATCCTGTGACATTCAACAAAAATAGCTTGGCCAGCAATGTAGCTGTACCTCGAGGCTGTGCAATGAACTAGAATCTTTGCGCTGTCGTCAATATTACGTATAGTATGGCAGTATTCTGGAACTCAAGTTCGATGACGTACAAGGGGCCCTCAGTAACAAGTAATCACAAATACTCACACTACCGATTAGAGAAATGAACATCTCAGCGCATTGAGAGACGGAATAAAATGCAAGTGCATTTCAGTCTGATTCACGCAATCAAGGACTTGACGTTGCCCTAGAGAACGACGTCAGTTCCGTTTTCCACAAGGCTGTGCTCCGCTAAAAAAGACGTGCGCCGATTTGTCCGGCGTGGGATGCAAAAACTCGATGGTCGAGAGAACGAGTACACAGAAAGAAAGACAAAAAGAAAGAGATAGAACGACAGAGAAAGAGAGAAATAGATAGAAAAGAAAGAGAAAATGATAGAAGGCGAGGAACAGAGAGACAGAAAGAAAAAAGATAGAAAGACTTGGAAAGAGAAAAATGAATAGAAAGAGAGAAAAAAGATAGAAGGTGAGAGAACGAGTACAGATATCAGAGAGAGAGAAAAAAAGAGAGAAAGAAATAGAAATACAGAAAATAGTAGAGAGAGAGAAAGATGGAAGCAAACACAAAAAAGGAATAGAAAAATGAGAGAACAAGCATACCCATTTATAGTATAGTATAGCAAGGGTTGGGAAAGCGTGGGAAAGGGAAGCGATGGAGGGAACGAAAGAAAGGAGGAGGTGAGAGGGTAAAACACAGCATACAGTATAGTATAGCAAGGGGTGGAGAAGGGAGTGAGGGTGTGGAGGAGGGCAACGCCACCAGTTACGCTGCTTCCCGAGTCTTCACACCACTAACACACAGCTGCCCCAATTTTTTTGGAAACATTTTTTCATTCATTCCATCACTTTGTATAATCAACGCTCAAAACATCAACGTGAAGTACGACCCAAAAGCTCTGCGCGGTACATTTCGTACCGTGTCAGTTTGTTAATCCATTCGATCTCTCCGTATAATTTACACTCCGTACCTTGTCATTTACTTTTTTCTTTGAAACCCATACATACGTCCATGCGGGGGGATCATTGGCGTTTTAAATGAACAATGCACAATATCTGTTGCCGCTTCATTCGTAGAAAGCTTCTTCGAACAGTGCCAGGCAGCTGCGCTCGTTGTCGACAGGTTCGTATCATCGTGAGGCCGCGGTAAAAACCCGGAGTCGTCTTCACGCGCAGTCCCAGGAAACCTGATGCGCGCGTGGCCGCATCGCGGTGTCATGCGATGCGCTCGCGAAGAGACACCGCCACTGCGCATCCGCCGCATTTACTACTGCGTCAGAGATTATCACGACACTATATTGTAACGCTTGGCTACCACTTTAAGTTAACGAACCGAACTGCAAAGTCATCTCTGCCGAAAAGCGCGCAGCTCGCAGTAAGCGTGCGCGCGCACGCGTATGAATGGATATCGAAACCCACGATCGTGCACATGCGTTCTACTCACCCCACAGGCGTTCGGCCCCTCGGTGCGACCAAGTATCCAGGACAACAGCCATGGTGATGACTTTGCAGTTGGCCGGCCGGCTTAAGTGTTGGGGGGCGTTTTGTGTTTCAGAAGTGGATCTACGGGATCGCCGCGCGCAAGGTCTGCGATCGCTTGCGCCAGCGTGTGCGAACAGCGCGCGCACCGCAAACAACGCCCCTTACGACGGCCGCGTCCCCTTCCGGAAGAAGCTGAGAACATTGCGCCAATTCGTCTTCTCAAAACGCTACAAGGCGGCGCTAAACGTTGCACGGCCTCAGAGATTCTCATAACGTTGACGTCTCGGAAGCGCAGGGCTGAAAAATGGCTCTCCGAGACTCTGTGGACGATTGTGTGCATATATCTCGCTCATGTGCTTCCACATTTGCGCTAATACCATAAAAAGACAAATCAGTTTGCCACTCTCAGTGTTCTTCATGCATGATTGAAGGACTCGTGTTAGTTTGGGATAGAGACACCGTCGTTGATCACCGAGGTTGTCTCAACGAGAGCAATAAGTTGGTCAGCTGGAGCCTCGGTGGAAGACAGGGGAGATGCTACTCGAAAAAAAAAAAAAAAAGTTTATTTAATCTGTAGCCTAGGAAAATGAAATTTTTTGCTGTTTACAGAGGCTTTAGTGCTCATTCCAAATATATAATCAGTTTTATAGTAAGTTGCATAGTTTTCATTTTGTACCATGACAATGTGTAAAATATAGTTCTTTTTGGATACACTTTTTCTGCTAATAAATGTTTATGGTTCTGAGCCATTAATGGCTAATATTGCTCCACATTAACTATAGAATGCAAATAACTAATAAGAATAATTTTAATGTGAGAAGTCTTAGAATGCTCAGACCATACCAATTGCTTAATTTAGGTTTGTAATAATTATATAAATTATATCATGTTTTAAAGAAGATACTTGCACTCTTCACATGTTAAGGAATATGTGGGCGTAATTTCATCCCGATCTGGCTATCAGAAGTATCAAAAACATGATATCAAAACTCAAGAAGTTGCCCAAGATTGTATCTTGAGAAAAACGCATTTTAAAGGTATAAGTGAAAGCTCATCTATGCGGCAAAGATATGTTTTTTAAAATGATTTCTTCCATCATGATAGTTTGGGGATCATGGTTATTTTGACCATGTGGCTTTGGTGAACTGCTCATGCGAAATGCACTCTAGACAATGAGCTCTCTTCAGTTTTTAGAAGCCACCTTGTGCTCTTTAAAAGTGATTTTAACCTACTTCGAGTTTAATTACAATCTTCAATTTTTTTGTCGTGAAAGCAGACAAACTAAACTTGTGAAAGCAAAGAAAAACCAAAAATATGTATTTTTGGAAAAAGCTTGTGCTTTTCGACTCGCATATCCCCTTAAAGGCCAACTCCGGCGATTTGTCGAGGTCAATGGATCTCAATGAAATTCGCAGGGTACGTTCCTTTGCACATTTCCGTAATTTATGCCAAATTTCAAGCTTGAGAGATGCGCTGATTGTTTGCAAATGAATTTTAAAGATTGTCTGCAAACGCCCACCCGGCTTCCCACAATTATTGGCAACATTGCGTGTGTGACGTGTTGGTTTGCCGGTCGGCGGAAGTGACGCAGCCAATGGGTTCGCTAACTTTGGCCGCTACAGCGTATATTGTGCTGTCCACAAGGCGACGGTGTTTGGCCGGCGCTTCGCTGGTTTGGCGCGCGATTTTCTGTTGTCTGTGGAGGAGCGTGTGATATGCCGCGCCGGAGGGACCAGCATGCCTTGCACGACTTCCGGTTCGTAACAAACTAATACGTCATACGTAGACAGTACACTCGGTTGGGTTTCGGTTTCGGTATTGCGCCTTTTTGCTTATTAAAAATTATTTTCGAATTTGCTGAGCTTTTCAGCTATCGGGCGCGTGACAAGAGTGTCTCAGGAACATAAAAGCACCATTACCCTGACACGGTCAAAAAATCGCCGGAGTTGGCCTTTAACCGACGCTTACCCGTGCTTTTAATCGCAATTGACGAATGAAACCCCCCAGTTCGCCGAGGTACACATGAAATACCTGGTTTTTATAAAAATTCCGGTGGCAGTTTGCTCACATAAATTTTTTAAGAGTAAATAAAACCTCGTTATAGCGAACACTGATATAGCGAATTATCGGTTATAGAGCACGATTGAAAGAAAGTTGGGCGAGTTGGTTCGGATTCATAAGGAACTAAACACGAACTTTAGTTGTTAGTTGGTCACGATCAGGGTTGCCGTTGGTGGCTACTTTGCGCCAAATTGGCTACTTTAGGACCCCGTGTGGCTACAAAAATTTGAGGTTGGCGCCATGGCTACTTTTTGGCTACATTGAACTTCTGTTTAGGTGCATTTAGTAGCCAATTTTATTATTATTGGCAGGTAAAAGAACAAGAAATCCGAAAGATCAGCCATTGTTTTCAACCTTTTCTGTCACGTAAGCTAATGCGCGCGCATGTACGGACCGCAGCAATAGGCTCATGCGCACCAATGCCACCCCCTCTACCCCCCCCCCTGCAGAACAAATATCAGCAAAATAAAGCTGCTCTGTTATTATGGTCAATCTAGTAACCAATTTAGGTCTGCGACGTCAAGAAAAAAACTATAAACGTTCAACGTTTGGCGGGAATGCTCCAAAATTTCCCCTTCTCTGTGAAGAACTGTCCTGCATAAATATATGCAGACGCACTGAACTTATACCAATACGATACAGTTGCTGCACCACTGTGTGCAAATTATGATTTATGGAATTAATGTCGGAAAATGCAATGTTATCGTGTTCCAAAACACTAACATTATGCCTATTTACCTCTTGAACAGCGTTGCATTTTATAACCTGTGGCTTTCTATGAATATTTATATGCCCATATACATCATGTAACATTAACAGGAAGAATGTACAATTCTTTCTGACTACAACCGCATTGTTAACATATGAACCACGAAATGCCGCCTTTCCGCTCCATCTCTAGCAGCTGATCGCAATTACCGGCCTTTTGAGCTTAATTCATAGAATATACCAGGGCAGCGTGCTCTACGACCCGCTTATTTTATCACCGCACTATGGGTCATCCCTTTGGTTATCGCGCTGAGGCCATTCTATATTGTAGAACCCGATCATAGGCGTATCTACCGGGGGGGCAAGGCGGGCGCTAGCCCCCCCACTGATACAGGTTAGGGGGCGGAGCCCCCCCCCCCACTTTCGACAATGGTCACTTTCGGCTCCACTCTGGGAAAGCATCAACTGAGGTGAAGTTTTACTTCAAGACAAGCAATCACTTAATTATATGATGAAATTTGTCTTCCGCTTCTGCTGTGGAGATTGTCTTGCGTGTATCACGACCATGCACTGCAGGTTCTCTGCGGTACAACCGCCTATGCGACGCCTTCGCGCTTTGCGCTACAGCATTACAGAAAGGGCTATTGCTGAGTAGGGGTTATATAACGTTAGATCACTCAGTCATGACTTTATTCTACTCTGCTTGCCCTGAAATTTACGTAATCGTCGACGCAAATACGGACAGGAACCAGTAAACGTTTTATGGACCGATCAAACGCTCGTCTTGTTTTGGGAAGTGAACTTTCTTTCATCGGAAAAAATAGCATTACCGCTGCTCTGTATCCAATTTGCTATCAGTCGATGAGTGTGCAGAAGTGTTGAGTGTTTTAGTTGGGTCGTATTGAGGGGAGCTAAAGAAGGTTTTGACTTTAGTTTCCGATTAATCTGTTTGTCTTGCTTATCACGTGGTAGCTTGCAGCGATAGCGCCGGCATGGAACAAGAGGAGGGAATAAGGCAGTGGACTCGAGTACATCGGAAAGCCCAACTTTCATGCTTGTCCCGCGAGTTGATCTAACGGACGAGGGAAATGGTCAATGTCCATCGTTTTCTGGACTAAGGAGACTGAATTCACAACCAGGGCTAGTTGGTCTGGAGTAATCTCGAATTGACTTGTTTAGGGAAAAAATACACTCGGACGGCAAAGAAGCACCCACGCGCAGCACTGTTTACTTTCATGTCCTCCCTCCGATCTTTTCCAAAAAAGAGGAGGTCAGAAAGGTGAATACGCGCACAAACAACTCACCATCGTTGTACTACAACTAAAAATTATACTCACATGAATCCATCTCGCCAGCTGCTATTAAGTAGTCATTGCCAATGTGATCGGCGGGCAGCCTTCTTGAATTACATTCAGAATGAGACATTGTCCGGCTACTCCAAAAGTGTTTAGGTATTGTTCAGCATATTAGTGCGCTATTTGGTGTGCACACGTCATTTTAACACCGCCAGGTTTCACAGATTTGTAACGTCGTGTAGCAAGCATGCAATTTTATAACACACCGAAGAGTTTTGACGAATGGTGAAGGACCAATGGCCCAAAATAGGCCGTATTGAAACTAGTGCATTCTCTTATTTTTTATGTATTTGTGCATGAGTTGTCCATGATGCGACGAATCATATTGAGGTCATTTGTTGCATCGCGTTATGAGCGAGTCCTGCGTGCATGACCGACAAAATTTCGACCAATCATAAACAGGCTAACGACCAATGCGCATGGAAACAATGCGGGGTAGATTAACGTTATAACGACCCCCGTTTTTTCATAGCGTTTTTATAGGCGCATTTACTTGGAGGGACCTGTAGGGTCCTCCGAGCAGTATTGCAAATACAAATACGATGAATATGAAGAATGTACTACGCCCCTAATACCACACATTTTACTTGAAAAGAACTAGTGGTTGAGAAGTTAAAAATAATTGTAATGTAATAATAGTAATAATAACAATACGCAAGAAACACTATTACTAGGAGCAAAAAAGACAAAATATAAGATACGGAAACCTGAATATGTGCAAGGAAGTGTGTAACTAATTATGGGAAAGAAAAGATGCAATCACTGCTACCTACCTTAAAGAAACGCAATTATTAATGAGCATCTTCTAGACGTGAACGAAATTTCATTGAATGATACAAATCTATACTACTGGGGAGGCCGCCATCGACATATTGTATTTATTCATAAACTTGTGTGGGTAATGTATAAAAAGTGTTGCTTGTACTACTGTTACATGCATAAGACATATACGTAAAGCTGACTGTACTTTTTTTATAATGTTGTTAAACGCTGCTAACCATATTCTATCTTTTTATGAAAGATCACATCAAATTGAGTGCGAATGAAGTTCTGTCTCTCTGTGTGTATATATATATATACGGCCGATGGATTAGGAAGGCTCGGCCCCCCCACTCGCGAACGAGTTGGTACGCCACTGAACCCGATGCTTACTAGTTTGTTGGAAGTCTGCTTGTTATTCTGTACATTTTTTGGTTGTCTTTTATGCACTCTCAGCAATGGTCTTGGCCTTGCGGCACATAAATAAATAAATAAATAAATAAATAAATAAATAAATAAATAAATAAATCATTTTTTGAAACTGACCTGTGGCTTGAAGAGCCAGATGGAAACCGACTATGGTCTTATTTCTATGTTTTCGCACACTCTAATGGTGTTTATTTTAGAAAAATTCCAGTCTTTTTCTATTTGGCTACAAATTTGGCGATAAAATTAAATTGAACGGCTACTTTGGCTACTTTTAGCTTGAATTCTGGCTCCTTTTCAAGTCTACCCAACGGCAACCCTGGTCACGATTCATTTTAGTCACAGTTATTGTGTTTATAACGATACTGAAAACGTGACAGCCACCGCGCTATCGGCGGCAACGAGGATATATATTTCATTCGCGCGAGGCTCAAAACTCAAAGGTTGGCATATAAGCAAAATAAAAATTAAAAGACAATTCACAAAAACATTCCTTTTTTTATTGTAATTGGACTGACATTAAAATTTCATTAGACAAAACCAGAAGCAGTAGCCGCGGATAGGTAAACTCAATGAACCATCGAACATACGAGTGCGGAGATGGCCAACAGAGTTATAAGCTACTTGCAAAAACTACCGACGACCGAAACTGCTGAAGTAGAAAAGACTACTCTCTCATGCAACAGCACTGAGGAACAATTCATTCCGAGCAGTTTTGTGACAGCCACCAGACGAAGAACTAGGGCCGTACAAGAAAATGTTTTCGGGGGGTGTTTATGTGTAGAACGGCTAACTTTGGCAACTGCTGGTCGGATGTGAAGGCGTGTAAATACTTTAGCGTCACCCGAAAAGTTAAAGCATGAAAAAATTTCGGGGGGTGTCAGAAAACCCTGATCTCCCCCCATAGTTACGGCCCTGCGAACAACACAACCTTCGAATAAATGCAAACCGAGGCCTATTTTGTCAAACAAACTTTGTTCTATTGTAATTTCACCTTCTCGTGTTCAAGGTCCGTTTAGTTTGACTTGTCACACAGAGACAGCTAGGTCAGAATTAACTTTGTTTATAGCGGGCGTGAAGCGTAGAATAATGCATGTTGGGGCCCAAGATTTTTTTTCGCAAGCCAGACCGCCGATCTCCATATATTCTGTTACAAGCAATGTCGGATATAACGAACTAATTAATATGATTCCAATGCTACTCCGATATAGTGATGTTAGACTGCATTTATTTATGCTGGCATTGAAACTAGCGTTTTCAGTGACAGCTTTCAATCTCAAATACTATATCGGCATTTAAATGAACAACAGATCTCAAGGGCTATGTGCATTTTCAAGTTAGATGCGCCGAAAGCTGCATTGCGGACAACAACGATTACGTGCTATGTGTGTGTCTAATATGTAAACATTTGCACTTTTCCAAGCTCATCTATTCCCTTTCAACAATCGCCGTCAGTCTGCCGTGCCTTAAATGTCATGAGGAAGCTGAACTGCTTTTTCCCGCTTAGATGACACTCTCCTAACTCCAGTTGAATGAAGCTTTGTACGCGAACAAGCGTTTTTTTTTTTTTTTTTAATATACATATATCTCCATAATTGTCGACAAGGCTTCCCCTCAAGTATTGTTCGTACACTGTACCCTTATGCATCGTGGTGACGAGTGAATTTTTTCGAACAGGCAACAGGGGATCCTTTCACGCGAGGGAGGGGTGGTCGACTGCTCAGAGTCGGAGCGTCCGCCTACAACATGCGGCAAGTACCGGGTTCGATTCCCAGTGCTGCAGACGCCTGCAGGTTATCCAAACAGGAAAGAAAGGTGCCCGGCCTGGCTCTTGGCATTTTGGGTATAGTGAACTAGAATATACTCTAGAGCAGTGGAGTAGCCAAGGGGGGGGGGGGGGTTCAAACCCCCCCCCCCCCCCCGAAAATTTTCAGTTTTGCTTGCGTATATATGCACGCACACATACAAACGCACGCACGAACATACATAAAGTATGATTGAACCCCCCCCCCCCCCCCCCAAAAAAAAAAAATTTCTGGCTACACTACTGCTCTAGAGTATATTCTAGTTCACTAGAATTTTGGGTGTACACTTGTCGCGAGGTTGTCTCTCTTTTTCACTCTTTTCTCTCATCCCGACCCCCCCCAACAATGGTGTTCCTCCAAGTTGCAGAAGAAAGCCTTTCCTCAAGCCATTACTGCTGTGAGCGAGTTTTTCGCTAGGGGAAAAAAAAGAATAGAAAAAGCACTCGCATCCACAATGACAAAGGCAAAATCTATTATTCACTGTATTGCCGAGTGGGCTCGTCGTCAGCGTATTCTTTTTACGTTTTCCGATAATGGTGATGCGGCATCTCATTACAGCATTGCTGTTTCGACTGTCCCATCTTTCAGTTACGATGTCTTCCACTGCTCTGTCCATTCATACCAATTAATTCAAATTTTTTTTATTTTCTGATTGAAGGCTCATGTTCTTGAAAAAAACTTACGCTTTCAGACTCCCTCCTGTGTCGAAGCATTATGTCCACTGTCTGTTGCACGCTTGAACAAACAAGAACTAATATCAGTGCAAAAGCTCCACCTCCATAGCATTGCTTGTGAAGCAGCTGGGTACAGTTGCCTGGAGGCTCATTTATAGTGTGCAACCAGAAGAGTACCCAAATCCACTATGAGGTGTTGACACAAACTTGTACATACTTTGCTGTACATGAAACGTTTATTAGTCCAGATACTATGCAGGCTGCATATGCTATGTATAATGAAGTAATCACATGGCAAAAAAAAAAGCAGCCATAAAAAGTAATAGCACTGTACATAATGATCACACATTTCATCAATATAAATGAGGAGACATACAATGAGATGCTAGATAAAAGTGAAGGAAAATTCACCTCATAAAATCGTGGAAAGATTAAAAAGATTGGTTTAGAAGTATTTCACATAAAACAAAAGAAGAACGTACACGCATCTCTTGGATGTACCCAAAGTCCCTCGCATTCTCCGAAAAAAAAAAGAATAGAAAATGTAGCATGACAAAAGGACATGAAATACCAAAATGCCATCTTTAAAACAAATGAAATAAAGCTGGAGGTAATGAAACACTAGGACAACTCAATTACATGAAACTAAAGAAAATGCGCGCTATTACTAGACGTCAGAGATTTACAAGATCGTCAAATGCTGTGACGGTAAAAAGCTCATTCCCCCCGAATGGCATACGAGAAGCAGCGTTTTCAACCCAGCCCTCACCACTATAGTTCAGCATAGAGTGACAGTAAGCTCAGATGAGGTATTCATAATAAAAAACAGTAGGCGTGCAAAGACTGGATGCAAGAGAAAAGTCAGGACAACACGAATGCCGACAAACAACTGAAATGGTGCACAGCGGCGGAAAAGAAAGCAGACAGAAATATTCATCTGCGCTCGCCCAGGCAAGAGACAGGTGTCGCCTCTTGCCTGGGCATGCACAGATAAGAATTTGTGTCTACTTTCTTTTCTGCTACTGCAGAACTTTTCTCTTGAACAGTACTTGTGTCGTGCGGACATCTCTCTTGTGTCCAATGTTTGCACGCCCACCATCCTTTTCTGACAGTTGAATGCACTTCCTTCACTCGACAAACACAACGTTCACTTCGAGGTGTTCCTAACTGGTGTCTCTCCAGAAAGTACTTCATGAACGTCGAGTATGAGCACCTGTCGCACTGGAAGGGCTTCTTGCCAGTGTGGGTCCACATGTGCTTCCGCAGCTGGTACTGCCTCTCGAATCTCTCATGGCACTGCTCGCACTTGAGGCACTTCCTAGTGTGGGATTTCTCGTGATCACTCAGCGACCTCGGGTAGATCGTGGTGAAAGGGCACAAATTGCAGCACAGAAGAGGTTTCTCTCGGCGGACACGTCCACGTTTCCGCACGGGCGACTTCAACGCGGGCCCTTCCTTGAGCTCCATCTGCATGAAGTCCTCGATCGATGCTTCCGGAGCTGCTCCTTCCTCCGCGTCAGGTTTTTCGGCTTCTTCCTGCTCCTCCGCGCGAAAGTATTCTCCTCGCCGTGCATCTTGCGATGTGTTCGTGCTCTGGTCCCACTTGGCTGGCAGTGGCTTTGAATATGCACACACCTCGGAGTCATCAGGAATCGGCAACACCTCTGCAGAGCAAGCAATAATGTGTTAATAGATGCATACCTTTCGACAGAGTAAAAAACTACACCGAGCAACATGAGGTCTCAATTCAGGAAGTGGTCCATCCCATTGAAACCAACATCAAGTCAACATTCACACAAAAACAAATATGTAATAACATTTTAGAGAAATTACCGATGCAAACCACAATATATCAAGACAAATATCTGCACACACACACACACACACACACACACACACACCATACATACCGTAATTGAATTTTCAAAAGAAAGAAAGAGTTCCAGGAGGATATTACATTTATCTTTTACATTAGCATATGAAGTCTCAATTAATAGAGAACAAATCGCACAAGACAGTGCATTTTATTGTTTAAAATAACGCATTACAAGACTAATTCACGAGCACTACGAATATCACCGTAAAAAGCACCTTAAGTCCTTTGCGTGTAGCACGAGGCACAATTTTTAACAGTTCGAGTGCACCTCGCCCAAACAACTGTTTACAGCACTCTCACCAGCAACATAAAGAACGAGTACCGCAGTGTTGATACTGCATCGTATACATATTTCTGTGAAATCTACAAACAGCAACAAGCATTTTGGTTCACAACTACATACAACCCTACAACTAGAGTCATCCACTACTTAATGTGAACCACTTTGCTGGGAACTGTGTGCCCAACAACCCTTTTCTGCCTAACTGCAAGCAGCCAAATGTTAAGACTTTCTAGCTTAACATGTACAGCTTCATAAAACTGATAGGGGTCTGATAGCATTCAGAGTCAGTGCTCTTCAACCCGCCAATGATGTGCCATAGGCAATAAAAACATCCAGTCAAATCCTGAGTTGATATCGCATAACCTTTCAGAAGATGGGGAATTCCCCATCTGCACTTTGTACATTAATGTGCCTGTCCAGAATAGTACAACTATGTTCAACATAAACAACACCTCAAGTAAGCACTGAAGCAAAAGGAGGTTTCTTCGATCTCCACAAGGTGTTTCGACCACCCCATCAAAGCTCAGTTCTGACCTTCTTTGCTGCTGACATAACCACTTGAATATCTCGAGTCAGTCTTGTACATGTTATGTAGTATGTACATGAAAGGTTTATTGCCCAAATAACTTTCAGGCCCCATGGGCCATATACATTGGATAGATGCTGTGTAATCACATGACAGAAGAAGGCAAAGATTAAAGATAACGGCAATACATCATATCAAAACAAAGAAAGGCTAAAAATGAGTCAAGGTCATTTCACCTTCAAAAATAACGAAAAAGAGAATTGCTTTAAAAAGTGTTCTGCACGAAATAAAAAAAAGAAACATACCAACATCTTATGAATGGTTCCACCAGCCAGCAATCCTTTAGCCCTCGCAGAAAAATTGTAAAATCACAAAAAAAACATAAGGCAACAGAGAAGTGAAGTGCCACCATCAAAGGAGCGAAAGAAACAAAGAGTAACAGAACACTAGGGTTATCAAATTAGATACACTTATTAAAAAATGTTCATCATTAAAAGATGTTGCAGTTATGTATGATCATCATTGAATGCCGAGATGTCAAAGAGGTTATTCCTTGCAGGATGGCTTATGGGAACAGTTGAAGAGTTCTTCAACCCCACCCTGCCCTCAACAGTCGAACCCGCCTTCACTCGACATAGACAATGCTCAGTTCGGCGTGCTCCAACATGTGCCTCTCCAGGAAGTACTCCCTCATCGTCGAGTACGGGCACTTGTCACACTTGAAAGTCTTCTTGCCAGTGCCAGTGTGGACCCACATGTGATTATTTAAATGAGATTTTTTTCACAAATGTCTCTGGACACTGGTCACACCTGAAGAATTTTCGACGGTGGATGCCCACGTGTTTGCGCATCAGGCTAGGGTCTTCTGCGGTGTAAGGGCAAAGATTGCAGCGAATGAGAAAAGGGCAGTCTTCTGGACCAGGCTGAACAGGACAGTCTTCGTTTTCTTGATGGCAGCGTTTCCCGACGGTTGACTGAATGTCACGTCTATCCTTGAGTTCTGGGCAGGCGATGCTCTGAATCGACGCTTCTAAAGGTACTCCCTCCTCTACAGGTGCTCTGCCATGCTCTACTATGCACAAGTATTCTTCGTGATCAACTGGCAACATGTCTGTGTTGAGGTCCCATTCAGTTGGTAGCGGCTTCGATAATGCAGACATCCCGTAGTCATCAGAAATCTGCAACACCACTGGAGTGAAAAATATTGTGCATTAATAAATACATTCCTTTGAAGAGATTGAAAAGTTATACTAGGATACACGGGAGTCCCAATTCAGGCTCTAGTGCATCCTATAAATATGAATACGTTAAGAAAGAGAAACTGACAAGCACCCATTTGTAGCACGAAGCCACAAGGAAATCGAAACGCATTCCGCAAGAAGAAAGCTCGTTAGTTGCCCACAAATTCGTCCTGGTCCGTGGATTGCACCCGGGACCCATTCCTTTCAATTGCTCTACCTACTGAACTAACCAGGAAGCTAGTAAGTGGAAGTGCAAGGGCAAACTCGACAACTTGAACCACATGGACATAGAATACTGCAAATCTGTTCAGCGGGATCCTGCTAGGTGGCAGAAGGGTTGAGATTTCTTAGAAAGAAAGCTTCTTAGTTGTTGGAAAATTCATCCTGGTCCGGGAATCCCCGGGATTGGTTTAATTGGTAGAGCAACCACCCCTGAGAGCAATTGGTCCCGGGATTCAACCCCGGACAAGGACAAACTTTTGGCCAACTAAGACGCTTTCTTTCAGAGAAATCCATATGGATTTCCTTGTGGCTTCGTGCTACAAAGGTGTGGTTGTCAGTTTGCCTTTCCTATAAATATGAACTTCAATCAACATTCTGCAGAAAAACACAAAAGCAAGTGAATACACAATATTTTACAAAAATGAAAAATGCAAGGTGCAATACATCAAGACAATTATGCGCACATGCACACACTAAATATTGTAAATTAGCCATATATCCAAGAGACAAAGCATACTCAAACTGACATTGTCATCTCACATGCAGTGAATAAGTCTCAATTTATGGGCAATAATCTTTCCAAATAGAGAACTTTACAATTTTAAACAATGCAGTACTTTAACAGTAACTTATGGGCAGTACCGTAAAATCCCAAGCAAGTGCCTCGCCTCAATTTCTCGGGAGATTTCAAATATGCCCCCCCCCCCCCCCCCCCCACTTCCCTTCCTTTCCTGCCATTTTTACTGCTTCATTATTCACTGTTTTTATTTGCCCAATGAGGATGACTGAAAACAGTGAATGCATGCATATTCATTGAAGCATTTAATTAGAGGCATGGGTGTGCATTTTTCATTCTTAGTAGCTTTTCCTCCACTATCACCCCGAATTTTGATCCGCGACCAAGCAAGGCCTCCCGCTCCAATTCTTGTCGGATTTACCTTTACCGTAGGGAGGGGGGGCACTTGATCGGGATTTTACGGGAGATATTACACCATGACAAGTAGATATTACACCATGACAAGCAAGTTTTAGGTGTAGCCCCGCAGTGCAATTCGCAGATCAAATGCCCTTAAAAAAAGTCATTAACAGAATTGCCCTGCCACTGACCCACATCAAGAAAAATGAGTATTATAGTGCCAATGAAACTGCATGATGTACCAATTTCTCTGACACCCACATAGCAGCAACAAACAGCTAAGTTCAGAACTGCATAATTAAGCCATTCGCCACTCTAGTGAAACCACTTGCTAGGAGCTTTGTATCCAATGAGTCTCTGCCAGCTTGTCATCAGCCAAGCTTTAGGACTTATTTTTTTTCTATTTGCACGCAAATGTACAGCTTCATACAACTCCTTTAGTACTGTCATCACTAATCTGTAGCACAGACCTACCCGTGCAGCAACGACACCAACAAATGCAAAACAGCACCTGTAACTTCTACCACCATTATATGTGCACTGTTTCATGACTGATGGCTATTCATGAAATTTCAAAGCAAACCTTCCTATGGTAAACCTCAGTGCATTTTCCCAATCATGGCTGCCGTTACTGATCGTTGCTCTGCCACATTTAATTCGGGTACCATGTTCTCAAAGACTGCAGTGTACCACTGATCTGTAAGACAGAACTCTAGGGCTTCCATTGTTTGAGTAAAATCAACAAGGGGGCTTCGTGCAGTGCCCTTCAAGCAGCATGGCAACATGACACTTCCAATTTTTCCTGTCTTCTTTGATAATGAACCATATTTGAGAAGTTTTTACAGCAAATCGTACCCTAGGTGGAACTCCACAGCTTCGAGTATATAAATGAAATCACGAATATGGCTTTGAGCAGTGCCTTTCCACGCACGGCTGCAAAAGGATGTGAAAATAGGAAGACATTCTTCCTGATATTTCTTCCCAACGCATCTCCCCCAACCCGTTGCAAAGTTTAAAGTCATGGAATGCCTCCTGTACTTCGCAGATGTCACAAGTGCTCTCTCAGGAAACGAAACCCTCACGACACACCCCTATAAGATCAGCTTATCACATCGATATTACGGCAACAGCACAAGGCTGCAAACCACAGTTTCCAGGCAAGAAGCACTCGTCCCAAATTTCTCTTGTGCTTGTGCAGCACTGTGCAGTTGGGTAGCCTGTAAACAAAGAAAGAACAAGATTTTTAAGGGTCCCAAACATAAAAAAATCACCTTCTATGACTGCAACAGTATTTTAAGTGAAGTTTTCCACTGTTCAATAAATTCTACTGTTCAATAAACTACAGGCTAAGTATCATACAGGAAAATGAAAATTTCATTATGTGCCATCACATGTGAAATGAAATCTTTTGATGCATGAAGTGCTTAACAGTAGTCCTTTTGCTTCCAAAGCAAACAAGGATAACAACAAGGTACATGCGAATATTCGAGCACTTCGAATATTCCAACGAATATTGCAGTATTCGAATTCACATCAGCTCCAATTTAAATTATTCTACATATCGAAATATTCCAAATGAACTGCACCCAAAAGGTGGTTTCACTGCAATGGAGGGGTGCTATACTGTGAATACCCCTATCTACGGAAAATCTGCACTGCCACGAAGCCCCACTTCAAGGTCCAAGTTTAAGAACTTGTTATACCAACTTATATGCTCTAAGTATAGTAAATTCTAAAACAAAGTATTTTACAGGTTATCACTTGCATTCTACCGAAAGACAAATCCTGCTCCCATTCAAAGTTGCTTCCAGTTCCCTTTAAACCAAACACAATGAAATTTGCACATGCCTTGTTTCAATTTTAAAACACATTGTGCAGGTTAGTTGGGTCATGACAAATATGCTCATTTTTCTTCACAGAATGTGATATATACTATTCTATTCGAAATTATTAGACCGAGTCACTACTTGCTTCGAGTTCACTTTGAACCCAAAACTTTACTATTCGCACATCCCTGGTAACAAAACATAATAAATACACTACACATATACATAAACCAATACACTATAACATTCATGTACTTTAACAGAAATCAGCTAGCATTTCCCTTCAGCTTTCGTAACTGTCAACTTGATACCGGGAAAACAAAACTGAAGTGCAGGGAGACAAAATAAAATGCAGATGTAACTTTCCAAAAAAGGTCTAAGCAAAAACAAGGAAAAGCGCAGAATAATTTAACAAAATGGATGCTAAGAAAAGGTAACCAAATAATGGCAGCGAACAACAACATCTGACATTTAGGCCAGTTGGTAAGCGTTCATTTCCTTGAAAACGGTGCCACTGAAAGAGGCAAAAAGGATAGAAATACACCTTTACACAGGCACTATATGGTCACAAAATTGGTAAATGTCATTTTTATCACAGCCAAAAAAAAAAAAAAAAAAAAAAAAAAAAAAAAAAAAAAAAAAAAAAACGGTTCTCCGGAAATTCTCTGAACACTCTTGAGGACATCTAAAGTTCAGCAGGGAACTAAATCATCACCAAGCACGAGTAGTATGCCGTCTTGAATAGGACACTATTTCCTGGAGGTGGGCCTGGGTACCCAGTGTTCCACAGTTGGTCCGCTAGTCTGTCGGCTGATCCTCCCGAACTATTTTTTCATCTGTGCTAATCTGTGCTAAAAAAAAAAAAAAACTAAACTTTTTTATCCTGAATAGAGCTCCATAGTGTGAACAGCTGAGATGTATTACTTTTATCTCATGTTTCTGGCCTTTAAATTTCGCTGAAACTTCCAAATATCACTTTTCTTTACCAGTAATTTTGTATGTTTGCATTAATAATGCATATTTGTAAATTGCTACTATTACTTTTCTGAACTAGTGCTTTTACATGCTTGCATCAAACATGAATACTCTTTCTTTTTTTCACTGTGCTGCCTTTCCTTGTACTTTCAGGAAAATTATACGGGTGCATCGAAAACGTGTACGCACGTGATGCATCTTACTTGTTATGTACTCGCAGTGATAAATTGTTCATTGGACCCGCAACTGGCCTTCGACAATGTGTCCACTAGTTTTGGTAAGCCTGCATATTCAACGTCAGCAAATAAAAAGAATTTCAATTTGAAGTTCAATCGCTATGTGCTCTCATCACTCAATCACGGGGTTGCGTCAAGATGACCACCAAGATCGACATCTTCAGATGGTGGTGTCAAGGCTGTGTGTTAGCAAATTATCTTTGTGTGGCATGCGATGGCGACAGGCCAGGGTTCGGTCAATTTCCAGAGTGGTTCCCCATTTGTAGAGAGAACAGTGAGCAAACTGTGGAATGCTCTGCATGCATGCTCACCCTCCAGGAAAAGGCATTTTGGTCAAGATGGAAAGGTCTCAGTTTTGAGTACTGAGCTAGTTCCAGACTCAACATTGAAAGTCACAAAGAACCATCCAGAGTTCCTTGGCTGAACCTCTCAATTTGGCTGCGAGAAGGCCACAGTTACCAGGTCACCAGCCGTACATTGCTTATGTTCGTGCATTATCCTGTGTTTTCGTCTTAATTGATGGTGCCGTTTCAAATAATGAATAAGAGCATTAAGTTTAAGTACTAATACGAGGATTCAAGAACCAAGAGAAATACATTTTAAGATGCACGCATCCTATGAGACCAACTTCCTGACTTCTATGAAAGGCTTACTTCTACGGCTGTATAAACTGTGGAGTTACACCTTTCCGGAATCCAGACATAATAAACACAAAAGCGTCAATGTAGCCTTCTCCTGCATCTTGTCCATTTTGCTGCTGACATAGTTAAGTGTGTGATGCGACTTTGCTGCGAACGCCTAGCTTTGTCAAATACAAAGTCTAATACAAAGCCCAAATACAACACAATACAAATACAAAGCTAAACACAAAGCGTAGAATGCCTAGTTTTGTCAAAAATGGCCGCTGAGCCGTTTTTGCTGAGGCACCATTAGCAAGTACGAGCCTTGCAGTGGTCAAGTTTCAAGGCCTGATGAGACAGGGAAAAGAGCATATTTCAACGTTATGAGAAAGTAGTAAGAAAGAAACTACTTCGAAGTTTCAGTTCAAGAACACTTCTTGAATGTTTCTCGGGACAGGTTCGGGGGCCACACATGAATAGTGGTTACTATCATGGACACAAGTGGCGCTGATGCTGATTCACAAGAGTACGTCAGTTCGTCATAGGCGTGCACACGGGAGGGGGAGGGCTGCACCTCCTAGCAAAGTCAGCCCCCCATACATTGACATAATAGGGAGGGGGGGAGCTACGATGAATCTTCAACCCCCCCTGAAGGGGAACCCTGTGCACGCCTCTGCAGTTCGTTATTCACCAGCACAAACAAAACATTGCCTGTCGCCATGGTGCTACAGAGATCATCTGCTGCTCTGTTGCAGCCCAAAATCGGAGCTGCCAATTTTCCCTTCAGAATTGCCAGAGCCTGTCTAGAAATGACTCCTTCGGTAAATGCTCGGACGGCTGCCCTAGAATCGCTGTGGATCCTCGATCTGTTGTTTACTCCGTTTTCAGACACCCCTTCCCTGGAAATAAGCAAACCTAAGATTAGACAATCACTTCAACTGTGTGATCAAATAATGAATGGCTTTCATAAAATCGAGAAAAGCATTTTTCGGCTCTTCGAAATCGATAATTTTAATGTAGCGACAACCAAAAGCTACCAGGCCATTGCTCTTGCCACGAATCTACTCCTGCGCACGTAAACAGTCAACGAGGGTGGCCCGAGTGCGGCCCTGACATGGAGCCTCCCATGCTGTCCGAACATAGAGGGCACCATGTCCAGGCGATGCAGACCAGAAAGACGGTTATGTGAAGCAATCACATGCGAACAATATGTGGAGAACGAATAAAGTGATTGTGCGAGCACGCCGAGCCAGAAAGTTGCAAGGAGACGATCAGTGCCATGAAATTTACGAAACCAACCAGTGCCACCCGTACCACCATCCGGTATATAACAGCTTTCCATGCATGGGTGTGGCATGCAGCCTCATCAAGCTAAAACATGACAAGATTGGTTAGAGCGCACGCTCAAAGAAAAAACCATATCTGCAAAATTGGAAGGAAATCATTGCTTTTTGACTCGGGTATTTCTGGAAAAAGCTTTGTTAAATTGGATTTAGTGGCCAGGTTACTTCGTTAATTAAGGCTGATAACACTGAGCCTTATGGGTGTTTGCTGGGGAATAAAAGAATGCTCGTTCAGTAGGGAACTTCGTAAAATCGTGTTCCGTTACATTGAGCTTTAACTGTATTAGGTTCACAAATAATTGGACGATGCAAAGTTCTGACATTGGAGCAACTCTTAGAGCTATACTCGGCGACAACTTATCTTGGCAGGGGAGCAAAGGCTACGGAGGCGGAGCTTTCACTCATTCATGTTGTTCCGCAAGTAGCACGACAGCTTGCGGCTGATTTTGGTTTTGCTTGCTCGCACCGTTAACGTGCATCGAAAACATACAAACGAAAAATGTGAATGGGATTACACATTTCGATTGTTCAGTGTACATTTTAGTGTCATATTACCAGCATTTCTTTTTTTTTTTGGAAAACTAAACCGCGCATTTGTGGCTGCACCCTGACCCACTCACATTACAGATTCCATGTTTACTTTGGAAAATGAGTGCGCTGAAAAGGTGGTGCTGTCTAAGTGGAAAAAAAGGAAGGTGTTTTTGCAATGTGAACAACAACTGTATTTTACCTACAACTTCTGGCAAGTTCTTTAGTCTGATAAAAAATAAAGCAGTGTTTATTTCAGCAAGGCAAATGAGAAAATTAGGAGTAAACTTAAGTGCTACTTTTCGGCCCTGTAGCAGGCATGAGTTTCGGTTCTATGCTTCCACAGTACTGCCTATAAAAGTTGTCCCCGAGTATAGCATTGAACGCTGACCATGCATCGCAATCTCTCTGACGCTGCGACCATTCAATCTCACCTTGAATGGGTGCAGCAAGGCGCAGAGAAGTACGATTGTGGCAAAGTGGTGCAGTTGGACCACAAGTGAGGGTGTTTGTGCGAGTTTTACGGTGAAGCTACATGGTGTAGACTTTTGGTTTTGATCGCCAGTCCTCATAAAGCACATGAGCAGGCCTTGCGTATACGTGGGTTTGCAAATAAAGGCTGAAGTTGTAATAAACGTTTTGGTGGCAATGAAGTGGTTGTCCTGTATTGATCTTTTCTGCATCGCTGTCACATTTTACACTGAATTGTTTACATCTGATACCTCTTCCCAGCCAAGATGTCTTCTCGGCAAGACTCTTTGCGATAGACATTCCCACGGCAGGTAATTACGATAGTCGTTGAGCCTGTCTGCACTTGGGGTAGTTATGAAAGCAGAGGTAAGCAGAGGTTGTCTTGCATAGGCTTATAACTTTTGCCACTTGAGATCTGCATGACAGCAAAAGGTACACTGTAAACCGAAAGAAATCATTTGTCCAGCAGTGTAAACAAATACACATTGCGTGGCAGTTTCAGGGTACAGGCATTTCAACCAAAGTATAAGACGCTAGGCTGGCAGTACCTCACACAGTGATTTAACCCCTTAAGTGCTTTGGACGAGCAAAGCTTGTCCTGCCCAAACTGTCCCCAAAGTGCTTTGGACGAGTAGAGCTCGTCCTAGCGGAATAGGTACTCTTCTCTAGCTTTCAGGACTAGAAGCGCTTGTCTATGGCTTAAATTGCGTGTAATCCACCAGATGGCAGTACTTACTCGATGATTTAGTTTTGTTCTGCGGCAGGAGCGCGCTTTTTGTATGAAAAGTTGGCGTGCGGTGGCAGCGACCCACGCATAGCTGGCGCGTCAACGCGTAAAAAAAAGCTTTTCATCTTTGTAATCTTGTTCGAGCGATGATGATTCGGATACAGATGTTTATCTTGTGTCCGGAAGTGAAGACAGCGATGACGGGGAATTGAGCAGCTCATCCGGCGATGATGAAGACAGCTCGGAAGCAAACATCGCGAGTGCTCGCCAGTGAAGCCGCTTTGCGTTATTCCGTGTTTCGAAATTTTCCAGACAATCCCGAAGCTTCCTCAGTAAAATAGCCCAAGGGTGCTTAGCCTACACAAGGGAAGAAAGAAGTCGTGCCTGCAACAGTTTTTTATAAGGTTTTTATATTTTCTAGCAGCAAGTAGCTGGTTTTCTATGCATTGTTCCGAAATAAACTTTATCGTGTTGGTTTGACCAAGAATGTGGTACAAATATTTTTTCAACGTCGACTACGTGCTTTTTAGTACAAATCAGATTCGAAATCAGCAATAAAAAAAATGGGCACTTTTGGTCCAGAAATTGTTTAAAAGAGTGCTAGCTCTCTCTCTCTCTCTCTTTTTTTTTTTTTGCTGTTGCTTTTTGTATTAAAAAAGACTATTTAGCAGCAGGAAAACCTTGCATACCGTGAATTTTAAGTAATTGAAAACATCATTCCTTTTTTTTTATATGCTCGTTGATTTTGTTTACACTGTCAGCAGTGGGGAAGAAGTTTGGCTTGAGCAGAGTGAACAAGGATTAGAATGATGTTTCACCGAAGCAGTTTTTAATTCTCAAAAAGATGTGAAAGCCAAAATCGGCAACTTGATAAAGCATGCCTACGAGGCTTTCTTCTTCTTTATATCTAATTATACAGTAGGGTAACGAAGACAGGGAATGAGACCAAAACTCTATTTCTTGAATTTAGGGTTGAATCTACAGTGATCAGTTTGACGTCCTGGATATTAACGTATATTTTGATATTTGGGCCACTGTGGCCTAATAAACATAAACTTGTTTGAGTACCATCAATGGATCCATTAGAATACAATGCAGTCCGTCTCCACAAATTGAAGAACAGCATACACCAGACATAGGTGAAAATCAGTGATAACAATGCTTAATCCAGTGTTTGTTTTCAAAGTGCAGATAGCTCATAACTGACCTGAAGGCCTCTCCCAGAATTGGGTGCTACTACAATGTCTCCATTCCAATACAGCTCAATGACCTGTATTCAATGTGTGCACTCTTCCCATTCTTTCTTTACTTCCTTCTCAACACTTGGATTTGACTTGGCTGGTTTAAGCATCCCAATCAAACTTTCCAGCTGCCCACCTACACAATGCCATATGCCCAGCTCTACCAAATGCTATGGACCAACTTGCCCATCTGAGCACCTCACAAGTGGTGCAAGCTGCGTAAAACACCACCACCACAGCAACAGGCACCTTTGGAGAGAGATAATTTAAAGAACCTTAACAAAAATTAGGCCTCAGCAGCAGCTTTCAAAGTACTTCATTCCCAACAAAGCAAGCTGGCACGAGAATTTCAAGGCTACGTTGTCACCCGTCCAATGCTTTTATCTTTTCTGGTTTATTTTTCTATGTGTGGCATAAGTGGCCCTTTTCAATACCAATAAGGTACTACTAATACAGCATAAGTTACCTTTCTCTTTAGTGTCTCTTTCAGTCAAGGTAGACCGCACGACTTCACTACAATGTTCTTCCCCACTGGTGATAAAATATTAGTCCCATTTTAGCGCGTTATAAATGATGACCAAATGATGGCAGATTTTACATGAAATAGTTCATAACTCTGCACTTCAAGGCACATCCCAATGACAATGAAGCTAATTTGCACCTAGCTGTTACTCAGCCATGTCCCATCTGCAACAACGAATCGTCACCACTTTGTTTATGATAGCAAAAGTAAATTTAGGTATCTACTTAATGTTCTAGCTGCATCAGGAAATGATCACCCAGTAGTTGAGGCCATGTAGATAATTTATGAGTGTGTGTCAAATGGTACAGTTCAGCCGTGTCTCAACAACAAAAAATTGTCGCATCATCTGGACAATGACAACAAAGTCATAGGCACCCGAGCTTGAGCAGTTTTTGCTTTTTCTAGCACTACATGGATATACCGTTCGTGTAGAACCTCTGAACATACTCTATAACTGCATTTTATAATTGTAGGCAGCTAAGCACATCTCATGCCAACAAACATCCTTACTTAGAAACCTTGTCCATGTACATTAACATTTGCATTTATCTACATCAATGTTTACAGTCCCATTTATGTTTACGTGTAGTCCCGTGCATGCAGTGCTGATGAGAGCCTGTCGTTTATATTGAAACAGCTACATTAAGCCATTTATGATGAAAGCGGCCTGTGAATCGAAAATGTTCTTTATAAGTTACAAACATAGTACTTAACTATGCTCGCTGACTGAGTACAGACAATTTCTAAATGTAAAAAATAGACATTCTCTTTCGATCTTACCTGGAGGGCTGTCTTGCATCTAGTGACATTGCAGTTTCTGTATCTTCCCAAGATGTGTTGACACTGCGATGACAAATGAGTTGCCTTGCTTTCATTTGTTCTTACAAAGCTAGCATACAGCAGCCTGTGAGAATCTATATCACGTAACACACTCCTCCAAAGCAGAGCTCTTGACTTGAGGACTGCTTGCGATGATTTCATAAAGTAATGGTTGCCAAGTGTTGACGATTTGTACAGGGGCCATGCCTGGCCAGTGATGGTGATGAAACCGTGCCCTTCCCACAGTTGGATGTGAACATCCTAACGTCAGGCAAGTCTTGTTGCATTCAGAAGTTCAGCAGGAAAGTGAAGAGCACAAACAAGTGTTATAAAAGATGCCTGGGTTGCTTGAAACGACTTCACATGGTATTCAGTGGCTGGGTGTGTTGAGAAAAGGTTAATGCTCTTGTTACCGGGCAGAAAATTAGCATGACAGGCAATAGAGAGTGCGCAATGGGACTTGAGGTGGCTTGGTTATAAACACGGGTGCTTTGTGGAATGCCTGCCCCTAATCGCATATTTCAAGCAGCAACGAAGGCGCGTTGTAGGGGTGGAGGCAGGCTTTGACGTCACGTCTTCAGGTTTTGTGACACGGGTATCACAGCATCGGCGCCGCAAGGCGGAGGGGTTTCAAACCCCCCCCCCCCCCCCCCGAAGATTTTCAATTTTGCAGGTGTGTATATATATACACCCACGCATACAAACGTACGTACGACCCCACATAAAAACCTAACTGAACCCCCCCTCCCCACCCACCGCGAAAAAAATTCTGCCTATGCTACTGTGTCACAGGGTGCACGTTCCGTCGGGATCAAACCCAATCAGGATGAAAGTTCTCGGTCTTCATAGCTGAACTTGCGGTAGCCAATCACTGCAGAGAGACCCGATACGTACCGGGCTCGATCGCGATTGAAAGTGCGTCCAATGACACTAGCTATCGACCATGTCAACATGTAGTCCCTGGCTTTTCAAAATGACGGTATGTGTCTAGCGTAGCTGGGATAACGACAACACCATCCGTGCCAACTGTATTGCTGTCACCACGGGAAACATTTTTTGGCGCTTTCGGCGTAAGCACATGGAACGAAAGGTGTTGACTGTGTTGACTTCCACTCGCGAGGCGCGCATATCGGGAGAGCTCGCGATGCGCACCTCTTGGCGTTATCTGTGACGTGAAACGCAGCCGCATTCACCACACACATATTTTGCAGTAGGAGAGATAAGGCGGGCAATACGGCGACGGAGCGCAGATGCTGGCTTGAAATCGTTACCAAAGAGGATACGCACCCTCAGTGCTCGAGCAGTCGCGCGCCTTGTTCTTGCCGCGTCGTAGCCTAATAACTTCACTCAACAGTTTCAACGTACTATATCTTGGAAACCCCGAAACGGCACCAGCGCTACCAGCGCACTGGCTATCGCCGGCGCTGGAAGCCATTTGCAACGCCATTGGGAAGCAGTGTTGCCAGGTCGGACGAGGCGGCGTGGCCAAAAGCGAGAGAAACCGTAGCGAGAGACCATTGCTGAAAGATGCGGGCGTTTTTCGATCGTCTGCTAATGTGTATCTGATGTCCGCAAGATTCTCAGAGGTGCTCCCCTGGCTACCGCCTCTTTCTGTCGCCATTGCCAACAACACAAGAGAACGCCGCAGAAACGAAGTATCAGCGAAGATAGGCGAAGCAATCGTGCACCAATTAGTACAAGCGAAACAAGGCCTCCGTGAAAGCCGAGCCCATCTCGGAGGCCGTATATTATCCGCTGTCATACAATGACTCCAAGCTCCGCGAGTGGTGGCGCCACCGTAGAACGGTGTGCTCTGTTGACTAGGCCGTCATCGCAAAAAGAGCCACGTCTCAGGCGCCAGACGGCACACTACCCCATTCCAGTACACCATAACCGTAGTCCGAGAGAGAGAGAGAGAGAGAAACAACTTTATTAACGGCACAGTGAGGTCGTCGAACTTAGTTTGCCGGTGGTTCGAATGGTGGTGGCCAGTAGCTCGCCACGACCTTTTCGGCCCAGTTAATAACTGAATGTATTCGCCAACGAAGCGAATAATTTGAGCCAATACGCCTCCTAGCGGAGAGCGCGCGAAACAGCCCATTGAGGGGTCCATGTAGCAGGCGACATTCACTTTCGCACGTGCGGTGGCGGTTCTGGCGGAAGGATTCGTCGTCAGCAAAGAAAAAAATGCATCGCGAAGCAGTTTTTCTGCGTTTCGTTATGCACGTGGTTGAGGCGGAGAGGTAGGATAGTATCTTTTCGCAATTTTGTGTTTTCTGAGTGAACGGCGAAGAACGGCGTAAATAACCAACCTCCGCACCGGCAATGTTACTCCGACGATGGGTGTTGATTCTTAGCACTTCAGGAGCAGGTAATACGTCGCTGTACTAAAAATTTGCTGCACTCTTCAAATGGCATCAACGAATCCTATGTATAACACCGCTGGAATTAATCGGAATCGGTTGACAATAACGCCCCGAAGCGGCTCGATTGGCGCCTTAGTGGAGCGCTCCTAGTAATCTCAAGCTCCGAAATTAGTACGTGAGCGCATAGCATTTCACCTCCATCGAACGGCGATCACCGCAACTAGGGTTCGAACCCACTTCTTTCGGGCGAAAAAACACCGTAATCATGCGCTGTGCAAAAGCGGTGGACAAAATTGAAGACTTCGTAGTGTTGTTATCAGCGTGGCGTAAACGTCTCGTACGCGCACTGGATTTGGTCTCACTGCAAGAGATGCTTGCTATATCATATGTGTCATAGTAGCTTAGGGCCTCGCTCTTGAGATGCTATGAGCTAGATTCCCTTGACTAGTGGGCACGCGTACGTGGCAAAACCTGGCCGATGCCTCATCGTAGGGTTCAGGGAGCTGTGAAGGGGTCAATTCACTCCTAGCCTACATAGACATTGCTGTATACAATAGCAGCAGGTAAGCAGTATTGTTTGCGACCACCTCAATTCCTCTGACGCATGCGGATCACCGTATACGCACACGAACACACAGAGAAATCAATAAAGCTATCCGCATTTAAAGAAAATGGTCAACAAGTTTCCTACCATCATTTTTAGCAGTTCATAGTGATCGTTTCTCTCAGCCTCCTCTTGTAGCCGCACCGAATATGCAGCACGAAACCTTGTTATTCTGCTCAATGTACCGTCACCGCCTGATCCTTAATTAGGCTTAAACATAGACGAGGTCGCGCAGAAGTAATTGACAGACTAAGGCGCTGCAAATACTGACGTGTCGCAGTGTTGATCTGGGCAATCAGCATTTGATAAACGATGCCCGCGGCCACTGCCAACTGCGTTAGCCCACCTGCCCACAAAACACTGCCGAACCGTTTGTCTGCCTTGTCGATTGACACGGTTTGTGGCAGTGCTGCAGCACTTACCTATAGGAGTGGATAGGAACGGCTGATGCGTGCTTGCATTTCGCTAGAAATCCAGTAATGCAAGAGCATGGGCCCATCGGAGATCACAGGCTCAGGAAAAACAGTTCACAGCCGCACTGGGATTTCTTGAGCGTCCAAATTCACACCAGACGTTCACGTGCACGAACAGTGCGACATTTATTTCATCGTCGACCTTGCCCTTCCCGACGACCGAAATGAAGAACTGGGAGGCAAAGACACTCCCACCTTCGACAGAACACCGCACACAGACGGGAACAAATGAAGGAAAATGTCACCCGCGTCCATACTTACTTGTATTCACACTCATGGGCGCTCCCGTTAACTCACGCTTGCACCTACTTACTCACTTTCATTCTCTCGTCTGTTCATACTCACAGGCACTCACTCACGTTCATACTCACGCGCTTTACTAGCGCTCATTAAGACACAGCGCTGATACACCACGTTTTGACATCCGCAATTAGAGCACTGCACGGGCTCGGGCCTACCCGAAAACCCGGGCCCGACCCGGCCCGTGAGCCGGGCCGGGCCGGGTAAAGTAGGTTTCATGGCGGGCCCGGGACGGGCTCGGGCCTGAAGCTCCGGGCTTAGGGCCGGGCCCGGGTTTGAGGTGGCGAGGGCTCGGGTCGGGCCGGGCCGGGCCTGGACTTTCCTCAATTCTTAAAGGGACGCTAAAGGTGAAACACTGAATCAGTTTAGACTGATAATGTGTACTTTGAACTCGAATGTCATTTATTTCACTACCATAAGTTTATTAACACAGAAAACAAATCAAGGTCAAAGTTCTATTTTAAAATTTCGCGCAGAAATCTCTGCGGGTGGCGTCACGGATTTCAAACTGTATTCGTCGAATTTTAGGGGCACTGTCTCCTCCAAATTTCCTGTAACTTGGTATCTTAAGTCTATGGGCCACTTAGAGGTCAATTTACTTCATTTTTACCCATTAGGCCGCAGTAGACGCCGTCAGAATCTATGACGTGACGACTTCTGCTGCGCGAATTTCAAGGTGGCGTCGCCACCCGCATTTCCGCGCTTACCAAGAGTCTTGTCACAGCGAGCGTGGCTATTTTGGAATTGCAAATGAGGAATTTACTGATAATTGAAAAATTATTCTTCTCTTTAGTGTCCCTTTATATGTGTTCCAAAGACGTTGCGCATACATATATGTTTCACATTTTATCTCGAAAAATGCTTCTTTTATGTGGGGCAAGCTATTTGGAGATTTATGTTGGACATGTACTGAACTTATTTTGCTTGCATAACTTGATTTATCTGAAACGGGCGAGCTAAAAGTAAATAGACCAGAAGCTTAGACATAGTTAAGAACTGGCTATTCTGAGCTTTATTCGCATTCTTTATTATTTTGTATCCCAAGTGTTATTCTGTGAGTAATTAAAGTAATATAATAAATTTAAAACTTCATCGCAAGAGCTCTAAAGCTGGGAAACAATCTTGAATATTCCAGCCCTCCACTAAAACGAAAGGACTGCATGGAGTCTCGTTACATAGAATCCTTATAAAAACATTAATTTTGTTTTGCGTGGCTCCGTCACGCATCCCAGTGGTCATGCCACGCGAGATAGACATGCACAGCTTGCTTTGTGCGGCCACATTGTTAGCGTCTGAGCTTTCGTCTTGTTCCGCTATAGCAGGGGTCTCAAACTCGCATCAGCTAACGGTCTGCATTCACGAAAATTTACTCCCGCAAGGGCCAGGACAGTGGGTAGGAGGGGGGTGGGGGGTGGGGAATAGGTTGTACCAAATGTCACCTAATTTTGTCACTTGAAAGACCTTTCCCATATCGCATAGATCGGTCATTTCTGAAGGGTATTTGGTGGTGAGATTCCAACAACTTATCTATACCTATCTACAAAATGACTAAAATCTGGACGCTGATTCTGAAATATAGACGTTTCTTTCACGGTTATGTATCAACGCATGGTGGACACATGGGGTGTCTCACAAGAAAATGCTTTAGACGTGTCATGCCTTTGTAGCTTAAGGAAGTACTTATAAAGAAAATAATAAAAATGGGACGAAGGCAGTCGTGTGCGGGCCGCGGGGCGCGTGTTTGAGACCGCTGCGCTATATAGTGCCAGAGATGCATGATACTGCCCCTAACAGTGTTGGAATGCGCAGGAATAGCATAGGTCCATTAAACAAGGTGTCGGGCAACGTATATTCGCTTACGTAATGTCTGGCTTGAAAAAAGACAATTACGAATTTCGTGCCATGTGATGTACCTTTATCTCGAACCATATGCATCCAATGAGTAAGCGTCGAAAAGCTTATTCGCGCCTTTATTGCCAAACTGGAACAAACCCCCAAAATAGATCGAGATCTCTTCGTCCACCTCCTGTCAATCGTATGCCTGCGTAGTCCAATGACCACTTTCTACCAGTACAACATCGTTAGGAGGGCGTACACCATTATAATATGAAAAAAAAAAAAAACAGAAAGCGTGGTCAGAAGATGCATAACATACACTGCTGAAAACTGCAAGGGGAAGCCCTCAAGGAGGAGTTTTATAGATGACATTGAAGAGCGGCATGACATTTGGGAGCGAGAGAAATGAAGGGATGAGCTGGGCAGCTATGTTAATTGTGCAGAAGTCCGCAGAGACATCCTAAATTTGCTCCAGTGGTGGAAGTTAAAAACAAAGACTGGCGCCACCTTCACGATGCGTACGGCGGATGTACTCCCTTGCGGCTATCCCAAGCAGTGCGAGAAACTTTCGCGCGGCAGGATATGTGATGCAACAGCGCATGGCGTGCTTAAAGCCGGTATCTTTTGATAATTAGATTTTCTGCATAATCACATGTGAATAAACAAGCTGTAAAATATGCCACAAAAAACTGCTATATTAGGATCTACGTAGGCCCCTATAGACGCCGTCAGAATATATGACGTGACGACTTCTGCTGCGCGAATTTGGCGTCGCCACCCGCATTTTCTTTTTGCGCATTGTAGCGCTTACCAAGAGTCTTGTCATGGCGAGCATATTTATTTTGGAATGACAAAAGAGTAATTTACTGATAATAGAAAAATTATTCTTCTCTTTTTCAGTTTGTTGCAGAGATTTATCTCGAAAAAATGCTTCTTTTATGTGGGGCAAGCTATTTGGAGTTTTATGAAGGACAAGTACTGAACTTCTTTTGCTCCTTGCGTATGGGGCTACTTGATTTATCTGAAACGGACGAGCTAAAAGTAAATAGACCAGACGCTTATATAGTTCACATCTGGCTATTCTGGCTATAAAGAATTTGCATTCTGTATTATTTTATATCCCAAATACTATTCGGTGATCACAGTAATGAAAGTAATTTAAATGAGAACTAACAGATAATGATGCCAAGGAAAATATAGGGGGTGTTATGAGAAGTAATTGTAATGTAAATGTGAAGAAAGAAGAGTGTACGAAAAGATAACTTGCCACCGGCAGGGACCGAACCTACGACCTTCGAATAACGCGTCCGATGCTCTACCACTGAGCCACGGTGGCGGTCATCCCTCCGTCCACTCATATAGGGTATATATGTGCATTTAAACGTGGGAGCGTCAGTCAGCGCCGCCTGTTGCCATTACGGCGAGTGTGGAACACTCTTTTGCCTGTTGGCGTCACGTAGCACGTGATCTTATTACCATCTGGCAGCTGCGTTTCTGCCTGTACGGCAGGCATCTCCAAATATTAGTGGGCATTACCAATATATAACAGAAAAATATACCATGGGGCTCGAAAAAGTGTTAGAGGGCCCCTTTAAAGGGGTCATGACAACCAATTTTCGATCACAATCTGCGTTATGTAGGTTAATTCTTGATCATTCACAAATAAGCTGGCGAAATTTCAGCGCATTTGGTCGACCACTAATTTACAATAAATTTACAAACACGCGAGTGGCTTGAGAGTCGGGCAACACTGGTACACTCACGAGCCGTGACGTAACAAGCAGCTATCTATGCGAGCGTCTGCATTCCAGCGAACCATGTTGATCCGTGGACAGCTGCGCGTGAAATTAATATATTTTAGCTTTCTTTTGCTTGGCGCTGAAAGTGAACTATTTGCAGCGGCTGAATCTGTGGTAGAAGACGACGGCTCTGCTCCTTGCTGCACGTGACGTCACAGGCACCATGGGAAAATGGCGGTCGCCGGCAGTGGGCGGGATTTACAGCCGGCGACTTCTAGGGTCCAGTTTTGCACTGAATTATTCTTTTATGGCCCACTTTTTCATATATCTATAGGCATAAGAGACCCTTTAATTCTAGTTTTGGCTGAAAACCACAAATTGTTGGGTGACCGTGTCATGGCCGTGGTGACCGTGTCATGGCCCCTTTAAGGAGGAAAAGCAGTGCTAAGAAGGAGGGAGCATCCCAATGCTCGTTGCTCTCTTGATACGAGGCGCATCGCTTGGTTTATCGCACGAATTATTTGGTAGGGATGTAGCCGAAACGCTATAAAAAATTTAAGTGAAATTAAGTGTCGTTGGCGGAGGGGCAGGGTAGTGAAAGAAGATAGTGGAAAGGAGAGGCCATCTTTTTGAGAAATGAGTGGCGCTTAGCCATGCTCCCGCAAGGGCTGCAGCAAATATTGACACCTTTCCACTTCCTCTCTACCCCACACAGAACATCAGGCCGGAATACCTTTCTCCCCATTCGATAAACCGGAGGGAGGCCGGTGGTCCTGGAAACCGAATACAGTACCTGCATCGTTAGAGGCGGACAACCTATATACACAGGACAACACACTGGAAACACGTCTGGTTTATAAACTTCGTCCCTTTCCTTTTCTTGCACTAGCTCTCACAATCATGATGATGATCGTCACCACTACCACTGCCTCGAGTCAGTCACTCAGTTCCACTGAACACGGTCATATGTTTCGATTTCGCCTTGTCACATCAGCCCACAGCCGGTACGCTCTGTTGAAAAGTGCGGGTATATGACCCCAGTGAAAGAACATAGTCTTCTTGTCCATGGAAGCCGTTCTGTACGACGGCACGATAACGTAGCCGCGCGTGATGTTCACCAAAGTAACGTTCTGCGCCATCCTCAGTAGTCCTGTGGCGTAGGCGTCATCCAACCAAAGGAACGGAACACTGCCAATGGCCTCACCCAACAGAGCCAGTACGGACGCCTTCATCAGGTAGGCTGCACCGCTACAGAAAGGAGGGTACGTGTCATTGGCGTACTCTTCCTTCGTGACGAACCATCTATTTTCCTTATTGCGCTGAGGCTTGAGGTATATTGGCGGCATAACTGCGCAGTGGATCGTTCCCCGGTGACGAGTGTCGGCTGCAGCCATGCGTCGCTCGACGTAATTCGCCAGAAGGAATACGTTGACAATGACGTCGTCGTCTAGTTTGACGACGACATCTGTCGATGAACTGAGGCAGCGGTTAGCGGCGAGCCACTTTGTCGCACCGATGAACTTCAAGGTCAGGTTCCGGTAGGTGTCCACGTGGTCCAGCAGCACCAGGTCACCTTCGCACTCGGCCTCCGCGCGCACTTCCTCGCTCACTTCTGCGTTCGAGGTCTTGCCGACGAAGAAGACGATGGTGGAGTTCATGAACGCGGCGACAGCGGGTTTGCCTATGGTATATCGCAATACCCGACGCCTATCGAAGTGGTCCGGAGCGGTGTGAACAAAGTAGAGCACCCGAAGTGGAAACCCGCAGGTGTTCTTCAATTTCCAGCCGGGTATTTTTGTCACGTTTCCGGCAGTCGCGAGCGCGGAGGTGTTAGTATTCACGTTGGGTATTGAAACAGCAGATGTTATCTTGGTGGTGGACGATGTATTGATGTCTGGCATGACTGTCACTGTTTCTTTAGCTTGAGGCCCGATGGAAAAGCGCCATGCTGTTGAAGTCTTCAACGTGTCAGGAGGCTCCGCTAGAGTGGGCTCAGATATTGAAATCGTCAAGCCGTCTGAAGGCTCAGCGGAAGTGGGCTCAGCTGTTGAAGCTCTCGGTGCATTAGAATGCTTAGCGGTCGTAGGTTCTTGGAAGTACCCAGGGGAGGCGTCACGGCACGTCCAGGAGAGGAATGTAAAGCATGCTGCGGAAGCGATGACAGCGTACGCTATTACTCGATTACTCATCTTGGAGCATTTCAGTCTTCGGAATACATTCAGAACATGAACGCGGGAAGCCATGATGTCCTTTCGCGTTTTGCTCAATTCTTGGCGGGGATATCTTCAATATGAGTAGCGCGAGTCGCGGCTGGATGAGACATATAAATAGCGACGAGTACACGTTGCCTTTACAATCACTTAGTAGGGTAACACACTTGCGGAAAGCGTCTTCATTGTGAGAGACCTTGTTCGGTGTTCTTTCAGCTCGGGGTGCGTTGTTAAACGAGACACCGTTTCAGTCAATGGAAAAAACACGTGCTGCAAGAGCGAAGGCAATACTCACGACGGAGCAGTTCGTGAATGGCGTTATCGCGCATCAGTTCTTCATCGTACAAGGGAGCACAGCTCAATCTCTGTCTTTTAGAGTAGAGTAGAGTAGATCCTTTGGACCGTGGCACACACCCACGCTGGGGGGATTGGCCAAGAGACGGGTAGTTTAGCAAGAAATTCTAAAATATTAGGTTAGATGCCTATTTGAAGATGAAAAGAGAATTAATTAAACAAAAATTGCAAATATTAATATTATATGAATAAAAATACTGAAATAAATGTTGATGCGAGCAGTTTAATTAAAAACAAGGAGTTTAGAAAATAAGGAAGACAGATAAATTTATTCTACGATCTAAACCTCTTCGATTCTTTAATAAACTTCTCCAAGGCATTGGCAACCTTCCCGTCACTGTGGCCAAGGGACAAAGCCCCGAAAGAAAGAACATTTGGTACATTTAATTCTATTCTAAGGAGTCGGAAAACAGCCCCTAAAGTACTTTTGCGCAATGTAGAGTACCTATTACAGGAGATGAGATAATGTTGTGTTGTCTCATGTACTCCGCAAAAAGAACAGTTAGGGGAAGCTGCCAGACCAGCTCTGTGTAAATAAAAATTTAGATAAGGAGTTTGACAGCGTAGTCTAGTGATTGCGACTTCAAATTCTCGTTTTTGACAAATTTTACTGTTCCAATGGTGACTGAGGTGTTGAAATTCTAATGTAGCTGTTAATGCCGGTGCAGAAAACTCGTCCAACATCATTTTTCTCCTTATTCTAGCACCTATAATGAATCGGGAAGCCGGTAATAAATGAATAACCGGACCATTCAGAGATGACTTTGCTAGCGCATCCGCCATTGCATTCAGAAACAAGCCCTTATGTCCTGGGAGCCAAACCAACTTAATCAAGTTTATATGCGGGGGGAATCAATGATTTGAATGCACTCAGCACATGTGAGTCCTCATTTGCAGTGACGGAAGAACACACCGATAAAGAATCTGTCAGAATTACTGCGGAACTTGTTGATGCTGTTATTTTTCGGAGCGCTGGAATAATCGCTAAAACTTCTGCCACAAAAATAGGTACAAAATCAGGGAGGCGAACAGAAAATGACCAATCTAGGGCAGGAGAGAAAATACCAATTCCACATTTTTCTTCACATTGGGAAGCATCCAGTTGCTATGACTGTTTTTATTGGGGAATGTACCAGGTAATCACTTAAAATGGAAGTTTAAAAACTGGTACGACATTAGTTTAGCATTTTTTGGAAAGATATCATCAAATTGTATGATAATAGAGTTGCTGTTATTACTGATTGGGGTAACGTCACTAACTTGAACGTTCAACATGTCAAGAAGGCTCTGTATTAGCAGAATTTGAGGCGTACGAAATCTCGGCCAGTATGCTCCAAAAAACAAGTCCGGGCGGGAAATAAAAAAAATGCCCCCCACCTCCCCGAAGGGAATCCTGAGGAAATGCGAATGCATTTCACGCGCGCTTCACTCCATTTATATATGGTTGTTGTGGTTCGAAGAAGGAAAAGGCGCCTAATTTCTGCAGCCCGGTCGGGAGCACGGCGCAGCGCCTGTTTTTTTTTTTGCTTTTTTTATTATTTTTTTTATCGTGAGAGCTCCGCCGAGCTCCCGCGATGCGAGCGCCCTCACACACCAGAGCGCGCTCCTCCTCTCCACTCACTCTCCGCTACCCCGCCCGCACCACCTGCTCCGGTTGCTAGGGGCGAGGATAAGCGCGCGCGCCCGCAGCTGTTGATATGGGAGAGGGAGTGAGAGCGGAGAGATAACACCTGCCGCGGACAACGCCAACGCCGGATGCCTGACATAGCCCGACTAAGAAATGCATTCGCATTTAAAACTGTTTCTGAACGTCTTACAGTGGATTCGTAGTCTTAGAAAAGATTGCACCGCTAAAAATTTAAAACGGGTAGCAAGTGAGGGTATCCGAGCTTCCAAATACAAAACCTTGATTGCAACAAATTTAGGAAGACCTAAACATAGTCTTAACGCTTGTCTTTCGATGATTACAAGAGGATGAATTTTAACAGCAGGCGCCCCCCGCGTATAAGATGCACCCAAACTCAAGAATCGGTCGAATGTAGTACATGCAGTATATTGATAGGAGCGTTTTTCTACGCATACCTAACCGGCTGTTGTTGTTGTTGTTGTTGTTCCCTTTGGTACGGCTCATACCCACTCCCGGGGATCGGCCAAGAGATCACTATATGAAGAAGTTAAGACTTTTCGATTTTATGAATTTTGATGTTGTGCTCACAACCAAAAAGAACCCCATATATAATCAGAAAGTGTGCAATAATTGTTTTTCACCGATTCAGATCAGACACTATATTTCTTTTGTATATAACTTGAATTGAAAGTTAAAAATAAATAAGTAACT
This sequence comes from Rhipicephalus appendiculatus, assembly GCA_030522465.1. Taxonomy (NCBI): domain Eukaryota; kingdom Metazoa; phylum Arthropoda; class Arachnida; order Ixodida; family Ixodidae; genus Rhipicephalus; species Rhipicephalus appendiculatus. The sequence continues at coordinate 203,714 of JALIZH010001061.1, read as the reverse complement.
GAACTAACAAATGGAATAAAATATAATAAACTTTTTTTTTTTGTTAATTCATCACTGCAGTTATAATAAGTACAGAAGTAAGGATTTTAAATTCGCATTCGTTTCGTTTCATGAAGGTAATTGCAAACGGCATCAAAAGCGTCCTCGTGGCTGAAGCCCAGATCCGAAGCACCGAAAGAGAGTATATTATCACTTGTGCAGTTCAGTCCCAGTTTAGCAAAAGGGATAAGTAGTAGTATTTTTCTTATTAATCTGTATCGGGGACATGACAAAAATAGTGCTCGATTGATTCCACTTCTAAGCAAAAGTTGCAGAGGGGTGATACCGCCAGACCAGCCCTGTATGAATATAAATTTAACGGAGGAACACGACATCTTAATCTAGTTATTAGGACTTCCAATTGTCTGTTATTACACCACTGGCTTTTCCACGGAAATTTTAAATGACTGATTTCTGTACATGACGTTATTGATTCCATGGCGTCTGCACGAAGCGAAAAGTTTCTGTATCTTGTTGCAGTTATATTAGCCACTACAGGAAGGACCGAGAGTATTGGGCCATTCAATGCCGCTCGTGCTAGTGAGTCCGCCATTTCATTTAATTCTAATCCACAATGGCCAGGTACCCATAATAATTTTACGATATTCAGTTGTGGAGGGACTAGCATACAGAACGTCTTTAAGGCGATTGATTTTGATGTGGCTGTAAGGGACGTACATACTGACAAGGAGTCAGTAATTATTATTGCGTCATGGGCGTTCAAAGGTAGCTTCCGCAGCGCTAGAATAATTGCCAAGAGTTCGGCTTCAAACACGGGGGGTGTAGTCCGGTAATCTTAACGAAAAAGACCATCCAAGTAAATGGGAGTATATGCCTACGCCTGTCTTTTCGTCAATCACTGAAGCATCTGTGGCAATTATATTTTTTGTTTCCGAGTGTGCGAGATAATCTTGCAATCGGCTGCAACTCTTCTTCTTCTTCTTCTTCTCCTCGTCATCATGGCTCACACCCAATGCAGGGGACTGGCCGAGTAGTAGGTGAATTTTTTTTCCTAGTATTTTCTGTAATTTATTACTCGTAGAAGCTATAGCTAACTAATTTATTGAACTGAGGTACGGATTATTGGTAATGAAATATTTAAAGAAGAAGATTTAGCTAGATACTCTTTTTGACTGACTGATGAATTCCTCAATGGCACAGAAAACATCTCTGTGGCTGTAGCCCAGGGCAGAGGCGCCAAAAGAAAGAATGACTGATTCTGATACCTCCAGACCAGTGGCGTAGCCAGGGGGTGGCACACCAGGCACGTGCCCCCCCCCCCCCCCCCCGGAAATTTTTTTTCGCCATGGCATGCAGTGCGAAAAATGAAAATTTCAGGGCGGTGCACCCCCCCAAAATCAAGGAGGTGCCCCCCCCCCCCCCCCCCCCGAAAAAAATTTCTGGCTACGCCCCTGCTCCAGACCCAGATTTCGAAGAGGTGGTTCTATGAATCTTTTCCTCAATGACGTGAACCGGCGACAGGATAGAAAGAAATGACTAATGGTTTCCTCCGCGTTAGAAAGGAGGCACAAAGGGGAAGGCACTAAACTTGCTCTATGCAGGTAAAAATTTAGGGGGGTAACGCGACAACGAAATTTGGTTATGGCCACTTCCATTATTCTCGGCTTAGATAAATCGCAGCGCCAGGGAAATAAGAGGTGCTTATATTCTGGAGAAGCTGTCAATACGGGGTCTGATAAACTTTTTCTGAATGTTAGTGAGCGAAATCTTGCCATTGTGATGTGAGCTGTTAGCGGGAAAATCCGAATGATAGGTGCCAACATCGCCGCCTTTGCGAAAGAGTCAGCCATTTCGTTTAACAACAAGCCTTTGTGGCCTGGTACCCAAATTTAGTGAATACATCGAAGGTGAGCAGGAACTAGTACTTTAAAGAGCTTTAGTATAGGCGTTTCAGGAGATGCAGAAAGAGAAGTGCACACAGATAATGAATCAGTGATAATTGCAACTACTGTAATTGAGATACTTAACTGGCGTAAAGCTAATATTACGGTCATAAATTCAGCTAGAAAAACAGGAATGAAATGCGGCAGTCGTAATGAAAATGACCACTCGAGTTCAGGGCAAAATATTCCTACGCCGGATCTTTCCCCAGATTGCGATGCATCCGTTGCAATAACCACATTCGTTGTTTGAGTATTTAGATGCTCTTGTAAGAGTCCATTTAAAATGCCGTGAGGTAGTAATTTCGCATGGTTCGGAAAAATATCGTGGTAGACAATTTATATGGAGTTAGGTTGCATAGTAAACGGAAGGATATCACGAATTCGTACGTTTAGGGAGTCAAGTAATGTTTGAACAAATATGATCTGGGGCTTGCGGAATCTGCGGGCCAGTGCTCGGAGAAAAATACGTCGAGATTAGAGATGAAAACTATTTGAGTATGATTAGTCATCGATTCGTACAGCCTTAAGAAAGTCAGTGCACCGTAAAGTAGGTTGAACCGGCATAAAAGGGGTGGTGTTCGCGCTTCCAGGTATAATACAGCATTTGCCACATATTTTGGAAGGCCTAAGCACAGCCGTAAAGCCTCTCGCTCGAATAGGACTAGTGGCCGAAGCTTGTATGCTGGCGCACCGGAAAAAAGAACACAGCCGAATTATACTACTGGTCGTACATACATTTTATACACCATCAAGAGTGCCTTTCTTCTCATACCAGACCTGCGGCTGCTCAACCTGCGCAAAACACCCATTGCGCGTACTCCTTTTGTTGCGATATATTCAATACGAGGGTGCCAGTTTAGATGTTCATTATATTTAACTCCGAGGTATTTTAACGAATCCACTTGCGGGATATCCTGCAGCTTGTAATTAATATATATGCGCACAGGGTCATTAACAGGGAAAACAAAAATAGCACACTTATTACTATTCAGACTCAACTGTAATCCATCTAGCCAAATTTCGACTTCACTCAAGTATGACTGCAAAATATTGAGAAGCCCGTCAACGCAAATACATTGATGATGGCGATGATTCCCGGAATAATGACACAACCCACTACAGGGGATCGGCCACGAAACGTGCGGCAGTAAAATTTGCGAAAAAAAAAAATAGCGCAAAGAAAAAGAATGGGGGGATGATATGTGAAAGATATAATCTATAGGTAAGCAAAAATATTTGTCATAATTATGGTGTCCTTTTTGCAATACTACTTAAACATGTATATACTCGCAACGGTGTGATAGCTGAAAAGAATGCTATGACAAATTTTTTTTTCTTCCTTTCGGCAGCTTATACGTATTTCTCAATGTACATGTCGTGCGCGTGGTTCATTATAATTTTTGTCTAGGTTAGTGTAGTTACAAGAACGTAATGAATTTTGATTTCTTTCTCTATTTCTCTTCCTTTGGCAAGGTGCTACTATGTTGAACACAAGAGCTAGATATCCTGAAGGGTGCACGATAGGCTTTGTCGTTAGCGCATGCTTTAGATTTTAATAGACCACAATGTAAACAAACGGAAAGGGGCGTTCTGTTCCTTGTGTCCTCTGTTTTTATTGCGCTCTGTATTGAAACTGAACTGATGCTGCAAATCACTTTCCTTGGTACGATATCTGCTGCGAAACACTCTTGATGGACCCGATGGTTGATGTTTCGGCACCCAGAACGGGAGCTCGGGTCTCAATTTGCGTCACCGGGTCGGGCTCGGGCGGGCAAGTTTAAACAAGTTCCGGGACCGGGCCGGGACCGGGCCGGGCCCGGGCCGAAAATCCCGGCCCGCGCAGTGCTCTAATCGCAATCTACAAAACGCAGCATTTCCAACAGCAACAATCCCGCACATGGACCTCAAAATACAGCTGCCATCTTTGCCAGTGTTGCCTAACTTCGCAGCGCCCCCTGGATTTCGTTTTAGGTGCGAATACCAAAGGCGATAAAGAGCAAAAAGATTTGTAGCCCAATATAGCCCGTTTTACCTCCAATTTGGTTTTATATGCACTTTCATGTTCAAATACGACAATCCTTCTTTGCGCAATCCGCCATTAGGATCGGAGGGAACACAGCGCGAAAGAAGGGGACGAGGAAGGGCGACGCACACACATCACTGACTTACAACACTTTTATTCATAGGACGGGAACGATTAAGATTTATACGCATAAGCGTGGTGGTGGTTGTGGTTCGAAGGAGGAAAAGGCGCCTAATTTCTGCAGCCCGGTCGAGAGCACGGCGCAGCGCCTCACATAAGCGTGCGCTTCCCCATTAGGAGGGGTTCCCCATTAGGGTTCCCCATTAGGAGGGGCGAAGGTTCGTCGCAGCGACCCCCCTCCCTATTATGTCAATGTATGGGGCTCACTTTGCGCCCCCCTATCGCCCCCCCCCCCTACAATGTATAGGGCTGGCTTTGCGCCCCCCCCTGCCCCCCCCCCCTCCCCGTGCGCACGCCCATGCGCTACAAACGGGGAAAATGACGAATAATTTTTTGTACATAATACATAGTGCAAGCACCACTGCGCACAAAGGTGTGTCATTCATGGTCTGTTTAGATATGTTAATTATTTCACGAGATGAAAGTGCTATCGAAGGAGTACTGATGCACCTACTATCGAATTTTCTTATGAAGTCTGCCTCAATGACTACGCGTGTCAACTGTAAATTATGCTTAGCCAAGACCTCGCCAACGAAGGGCGCACAACCACAGTCGCGACAATGGATGCCCAAGTGGCCTTGAACCGTGTTCTACACATTGTTATGGTGCTCTCTTAGACGGTCATTTAAGCACCTACCAGTCTGTCCCACGTATTTCTTCCCACAATACAGAGGGATCACGTATACCACTCCAGTGGTACAGCGCACAAACAGCTTTTTGTGCTTCACGGAACAGCCGTCACGGCTGCCACTCGAAGCAAACTTGCAAAGCTTCGACAACTTTTCCGGAGCGGAAAACACTACCGTGATGCCAGCACGTTGCCTGTGCTGTGAAACCTGTGAAACACAAAAAGGAATTTTATTTTCGTGTTCCGTGAAATTCGCCCTCGCGCTGGTAATTGCTAGCTTCCTGGCTACCGCCCCGGAAAGGCGTTAGTCTCGGGTTCGAACCCCGCGGCCCAGGACGAATTTTTAGGCCGCTAAGAAGCTTTTCTTTCTGAGAAATTCGTATGAATTTCCTTGTGGCTTCGTGCTACAAACAGGTGGTTGTCTATTTTCCCTTTCTTAACATTAGTATAACGATTGTTCTGAAAGCACTGTTTTGCATTTATACATAATTCAACTTACTGCACATCAGCTTACAGATGTTGGTGTTCACGAACTTGTTCTTGCCTATCCCCCCGAACCAGCTAAACTCTGCTGCCACTGCTGGTGCAAGAATGGTGCGCTCAATTTGCGACGTCTTTTCTTTTGCCGTGTCGCCCCCTTGGCTTGCTATCTGATCCCTCTAGAAACAGCAAAAATGTGATCAGTACGCAACAAGTGATATCAGGTTATAATATACTGTAATACCCTCCCTCCCTGTGCACAGCAAAAAAGAATACCTCACCAATTATTTTCCAACAAGGATGAAATCTCTCATGAATTTAGGTTTGTGGACACAACCATGCTTTTTTCGAAGAACATGAAGGTTAAATACTAGAATGTAATGGATACCGTGAATTAACACAAACGTTCTGTACATCAGGTTATTTTAATCTGGTATGACAGATAGAAGAGTTCAACGTAGCCTTGTTAACACTTTAGAAATTAGAATAACATTAGCCATCGTATACAGGCATATCTAATAAGAAGCCGATGAAACGAACAGCAAACTTAAAGTTTAATAAACCAGACAAGGACCAGTTCGACTGTATATACCGTGAAATGCGGAACAAGCCCCCCCCCCCCCCCCTTCCCCGCCCCTACGGTGAAGGATAATCCGACCAGATTTGGGTGCGGGGCGCTTGCTCGGTCCCGGACCGGTCATTGGTGCTTATTTGGCGCTTATTTCAGAACTCCCGAAAAAGAAAGGGGGGGCGCTTGCTTGGGTGGGGGCGCTTGCTCGGCATTTTACGGTAATAGTTGTTGGTGATTGACGTGCCAAAACCACTATATGATAGTGGAGGACTCTAGAAGTTTCGACGACAACCTAAACGCAAGCCTCGAGCATTTTCGCCTTCATCGAAAATGCGGCCACCACGGAGTTGGAGTGCATAGCTAAAACAGTCATAAATAAGAACTTTTCCCCACGATTTAAAATGATGACCACACTTTCTAGCACGAACTGAATTTATTGAGAAACAAAAGAGAAGATGCAGCAAACACTCATGTGCTTACCATGGCACGCTTTGTTCTGGTATCCGCAAGAAGACCCTCAACAAAATGCAGAAATGCGTACAGAGATGAAAATGGTATATCAGGCAGATGCTTTGGCTCCGGGAAGGGCAATTGCAATTTCTTGGAGCATGTTTGCATGAGTCTTAGGCATAGGCAAATAATTAGCTGAAAAATTTCAAAGAAAGGTGACAGTCAACTTTCTACGAAGCTAGAAATAAAGTGAAATTACCACGCATAGAATCATGCAGTGAACTGGCCTCCTGAATTCCGCCAGGCTAAACTCGGAAAGTTGGAGAAGAGTCACATAGTAAAAAACATACCAGACTGTGAACTTGGTTGCGAAGCCTCCGTGAGTGACACTGAACAGTCCTGGACATCTGAATTAAAAGAGTGGTTACATACTATACAGCATTTGAGTTGCTTAAGGCAGGTTACCTGTACAGAGTGCAATTTTGTAAGAAGGCCCTGCTGAGGTTGGCTCATAGCTGCCTAAAAAGAAGAAAAATATTAGAAACTATATATAGCCGATTCTCGACTTTCTATAAATGCATGAAATTTACGCAATTTGATGCCAAAGGTTCTGGCGAACGAACAAGTGAAAGCATTCAAATAGATTGTAGTGTATTTTGCAGCAACTAATTGCAGTTACAACATCCAAATTACCTAATTATTGTGCAGTCAAGCATGCTATATTTTTTGATAAACCGAATTCCATGACCCACTCAAATTACATGCGATAATTTTCTGCTGGCGGCGAGCATTCTTAAAAAAAGGTAAAAAAAATATTTTGCAATTTTGCCAAAACTTGCTACGTTCATTCTCGTTAAACATGGTACTGCCTTCACCATGCCATAGTATGCAGCAAAATATAAAAACCAGAACTGATATAAAGGGCCTTCAGATTATAAGAATGCTTAATTTACCATTAGCTCAGCGCTGGTGGTCTATTTCTTGGCAATAGTGCGCAGAGATGGCGAAAGTAAGTCGTGTCTCCAAATGAGGACGCCGTGTCACAGAGTGGTAAGTATACGTTCTACACTTACACACACGTCTTACTGCTAGCAGAGAGAGTGAGAAAAAAAAAAAAACGAGGCAAAGACTCGGAGAGGAGCCAGTGCAAGTACAGGCTGGCTACTCTGTGCTGTGGCTGTGAAGATAGATAAAGGGAAGAAAAGGTGACAAAATAAACAAAAAAAGCAGAGTAAGTGGCAACATAGCAAGCAGTCTTACAAATCTTCATAATTTGAATCTACATTTCCCATTAATGGCATGCTGACAAGCTCCCCCGTTGCCTGTCATTGATAGTCGTTGAGGTGGTGTCGGTGCCCTTGGTTGAACGTATTGATCCCTTTCACCTTCGTCTGTGCTGCCATCCTCCTCGTCATCTTCATAACGCGGAGCAAGTTGCCGCTTCCTTTTGCCCCGTCCCAATTCTCTTTCACTGTTAGAGTCAGATGAGTACTGGAGGGCAATTAGCTTGTCTTTCGCTGTCTCATAGGTATCTAGAAATAATGAAAAGCTTATTGCAAAACAAAATTGAGACAGTGAAAGGCATTCATACCAGCCCAGAGTTTCACGTTGCACCGAACTTCAATCCAGGAGCTTGTTGGTTTAGCACCTTCGCATTGTTAGTTTTAGGCGTTTTCCAGGATTTTTTTGTAGTGGCCAAAAAGTAGAGTGCTGATCTTCTTTCAGCCACGACGTGTGAGTGATGGCCAAGGGTGTCCCCCTCTTCAGGGAACGTCAAAAGGGGTCTCCTAACAATGTGCAATTACTTCAGTTAACATAATCGCGAGAATGATTTTCTTGTCACATAACATGAAGCCAGAAAGCTTCCTATAGTCCATGACATTGACACGTCAAGCTAAACACACACACACACCCACATGCACCCGTCAGGCACGTTATCGGGTTCCACGGGAACGCTGTTCGTGCTGTCACCAGTCTGGTACTTCACGTCGCAAGATTCCTGCGCGCCGCCATAAATGCCGGCACTCGCAACTTGGCCGAGCGAACGGTTCAGAGGTGGTTCGGAAACTTCTGGCTGATTGGACGTAAAAGCATCACGTGAAAGATTCTCCTCCGCATTAATACCTTCGCCAGCAGCTACCAGTATTGGGCGCACGTCGGCCTGCACGGCGTGGCGGATGCGATGGTAAGCAGTCGCTCTCGGATCTCGACATGGAAGCCATGTTAAGGCGACGTGGTTCCTCGCCGTTCGGATTCTCACTAACCGGTAAATTCATTTGTGTCGTACTCTTCAAGCGAGTGACGTCTAAAGTATAGCACCGGACTGCACATTACAAAAGGCAGATTAACACAACAAACGTGGAGGAATGATAAATGCAACCAGTAGCGTAGCCAAAAATTTTTTTCGGGGGGGGGGGGGGGGTTCAACCATACTTTATGTATGTTCGTGCGTGCGTTTGTATGTGTGCGTGCATATATACGCAAGCAAAACTAAAAAATTTCGGGGGGGGTTTGAACCCCCCAACCCCCTTGGCTACGCCACTGAATGCAACGTATTCTCGTACTCCCGTATTCGCTTTCCATGGAGCGCGCTTCCCGCCCAGCGTATGCAAGCTCTAAAGAAGATAAAAAAAAAAAAGGCCAACACACGCATGTCCTCACGCTTGACTAATAAAAAAAATAGTTGGAAAACGACAACACTTACCTTCGATTAAAACAAGTTCCGCGAACCCAAATTTCAGAGAGTGCGCGAATTCGCCGCACGTGCCATAGAAAGACGCGCTTCAAATGCGGAACTATAGAAACAGACTGCAGCCACAGTCGCGTTGTCGTAATTTTGTACATATAATGGACATAAAATTAAAGAAAAAGTAAAGAAGGTACAGTGCACTTCAAATACGAATTATAAAGCTTTTGCTTTCATAATTTTTCGCCTGCCCATTTAAAAGCGGTGTATATATGACGAGATTGATTCAAAGAACTGAAACCGAAACTGGTATGCATGCATTCACCCATTTATGTCCTCTTCTGGGATGTTTAATGGACATGCGTTCGCTGAAATGTACGGGACATCCATATCACAGCGTTAAAGAGCTCGTTTCGCAGAAACGCCTGGGGTCGGCGTCGTTGGTTGTCAGCGAAAAATCAGCGTTGTCCGTGACCGCAAAATCGAGAAAGATGTACTTCCAAAGTACATATTGGCCTCGAGGAGTTACGGAGTCGCCCTCTATCGGGCGCGCCTCGATTGCGTGCTAGGCAGGATACCGCCGCACGCTCCCCATAAGATTTGCTGTCGGCGCTCCACAAAACACCTCGCGGAAGCGCTCCAGGACATTTTTGTGCGTACTTTCGAAACGAAATATGTTCTTTACTGTTGAAATAATAATTTTCGACGAAAAGAAAGCACAACCTAGTTTACAGTCGCTGTCTCTTCGCAGAAAACGGAGCGCCCGCTTCACGCGGTCACCGCGATGGAGACCCCTGAACCTGGCTTCTTGCGTGAAATGTAGTCAGCCACTGAGTGCAAACTTTGTGAAATATTTTGTTAGAGTAGACGCCTGCATACCTAAATGGAGCATAACAGAAAGAAGCCTCGAGCCAGTGATCGCACTGGTTCGCGGCGACCGGCGGAGCTTTTGCATGTATGAGCGTCTGCATGTATATGTTCATACTGATGGTTTCGCTTTCGCTACGAGCGTGTTTTGGCGCCGTGCCGTGAACTTTAGGCCGCAAAATATGAGAATTTGTGAGTACACAAAAACCATTGTTGTGCGGACGCTATCAGAGCAGTTCAATTTTTTTTTTGTTACAACTACGACTTCGGCGCGCCCCTATGGCAACTTGTGATGTCCCGTCCCGACGACTCAACGTTTTTTTTTTTTTTTTCAGTCAAAATTAATGTATGTTTCAATGTCATTTGACATGTTGCCTCGCACTGCATATAGATCGGTCTTCTAAGCGAGCAATCGCCGCTGCTCCTGTTATTTCAGTGTGTTCGTTTCGTTTGGTGGTCACAAAAAGCGTGAGAAAATGCGATGCCGTTTTTAATATGTTGCTTAATTATCGTTCCCTTTGCATTCCACTGAAGTTGCCGCTCTCTGCCATAAACAAATTCATAGACCAAAAGCTTCACCACTTCGAGATTGCTGATGGATGGAGAAGTGGTCTACGAGGCCATGTAGTAGCATACAACGCCAAGGAAACGAATGAAAATACAGTGACGTTCGCCGCACTTGTTCTGCAAACGTCGGTGGGAACAAAAAAAAGAAGAAAAAAACGACCGACCTGAACTTGATACAGCGGTGAAAGAAAGAGAAGTTATTGCAGCAACCTGCAGCTGCAAAGCAGGGTAACAAGAGCACGTAAAGAGTGAAATGCAAAATTTTAATGCCCAGCATAATTTGGCGAGTTGCCCAGCAATTAGGGAAGTATGTCGAGTCTAACGCCAACAGCGCGGCGTCTTTTCCACATAAATAAATAAGGCTTAAAAAATGCATGGGGTTGGATAGGCCCAACTTGAGTTTGAGAGTGGCACAAGTAAATTTGGGCTTTTAGACGCGTAGCGTTTGCATCATGAGAATTGCACGATTGACTGAAAGAATGTTATTGCCAACTTAAATGCAGCCCACATCAGCCGCAGCATTTGGCTCACTCGTATGTACATCCACCAGCAAACGTCGCGTATAGGTTATGAAGGTGAAAGCCTTCGATGCCGCATCAAAAGCGAAGATTGACCGTCGGCATCCCGCCTCGTCGGCGTCGGCACGACTAATGCAAAAACATCACCATCACGTGATGACGTCACCATATGTCGTCATCATGACGTCACAGATTGCCCAAATTTGTGAGGACGTCATGGCGTCGCCATGACGCCACATAACGTGATGTCACATGATGACGTGTTCACACGACATGGTCGCTTTGCACAGCCTCCATGATCGGTGGGCCGATCACGGAGGCAGTGCAAAACCTCTTTAGGAGCACAAAGTTTCTCGAAGCGGGGCGAGGAAAATCAATACATTGACTGACAAGAAGAAGAAGAAGAAGGTGGCTTTCGCCTTCCGGACATCTGAATGAAATGCACAAGGAACCTAGCGAGTTTTTAAATCCAACGTACCTAAACAATCACTCAATATCTGCAGCCCATATTCATAGGCGTGCGCAGGGTTCCCCCTTCAGGGGGGGGCAGGGGGGGGGCGAAGGTTCATCGCAGCGCCCCCCCCTCCCTATTAAGTCAATGTATGGGGCAGAATTTGCGCCCCCCTCTTTTAGGAGGCTAGGGGGGAGCGGCCGCCCCCTCTGCCCCCCCCTCGTGCGCACGCCTATGCCCATATTGTAGACGCTGAGCACGGGGCCGACGATCAAGAGGTCGCACACAAACGTTCTGAGATGGTATTGCACGATGCAAAAGGCAACGCCTTTTCCACCCCGCGGTAGATAAGCACCATTAGCCGGCGGGAAGCGCGTGCGGACGATCGTCGCAGTGCGCACTTTCTGCTACTCAACATCACAGCCCCGACGCAGTAGCGAAAAATCGTCGTTGCGGAAGTGCTTGTTGTACATATGACTCGTAGGCCGATCGCTGCTTGCCGGTTCTTAGTACCACAACCCGCTCTTCACGCAGTTTCTTGACCTACGGGCACCGGTGCACGCTTTTACCGGACTTCGTTGCGTACGTCCGGCACTACGGCACCGAGCAATAAGAGCAGCGTGTTCATCGCTTTCGGAGGCCGCCATTCCTGTTACAATGGGTTCAGTTGGGTTCAAAATGCGAGAAAACTTACGTATTCGTACCGACCGCAGCGCAGGTGCAGCTTGAAACTCATTTACAAAGCACGCGGCAGCGCTCCGCAAGCAGCCGACGCGACCGCCGAGACCGCGTGATCCTGCCAAGCACGTCACGCCGACGGTGGCGCCGGCGTTTCCAGTGGTGGCCCTCGAGGCCAATACTAAAATTGGAACGATGCAGAGAAGATTAGCATGGCCCCTGCGCAAGGATGACACGCAAAATCGTGAAGCTTTTTTCTCCTCACGGACTTTTTTTTTTCTGGGTAATAATCTCACTTGTCACAACTCAGGCATCCCTACGTTTATCAGAAGGGATGGCTAATTCTTCTCTAGATTTGACTTTTTCGGGATTAGGCCTTGGTATCTCATCTTGGACGACCATTGATTGTGCTACCAATAGCGACCACATTCCGGTGATGTTTGAGATAATATGCCCAGTAATATATGTAGCTTCTAGAGGACTCATGTGTATAAATTACAGTACGTTTAAAAAGAGCTTGCGATGCTCTATGGCTTCTCTGTCAGAAGCAACGTCAAAACAAAAGGCATTAAGCATTTGTTCAGTTTTACAGGAGTCACGTAGAAAAGCGGAATTCGAGGTTAACTCAGTCGAACAAAAGTCTTTGTCGCGATGGTGGAATGATGACTGCACTCGAGATTACAGGCGTAGAAAAGCCGCCTGGAAGAAGCTATTACACAATCAATGTCCTAAGAACTGGTCAGATTACAAATTCATTGCAGGTACATTTAAACGTACGGTGGCGAAAGCGAAAGTGGAGTATGATGAAAAACATTTTGAATTTCTCTCGAAATCAAATAACAAAAAAGAGCACTATTTGGCTATCTAAGACGTAAGAAACTAATTCCTCAACCAGTAAATGTTGAATCCAAAACTTTATCGCCACAGGAATTGACGCAATCATTGGAGGACATAGCGCAAGGGTTGTAAAATCGATTTTCATCTAAGGTTCATCCCCCCTTCATTATTTCCGCGTTCAGCTGATAGTTTTACCGAAATATCGATGGAGGAATTATCAGAGGTCATAAGGAAACTTCGCGCGGCTGCTCCAGGCCCCGATGGAGTTACTTCGGCAATGTTGAAAATTTTATTCAAAGAGTCTCGGGAGGATGTTCTTAACATAATAAATTATTCCATAAAAGAAGCTTGGATTCCAACTGAATGGAAAATCGCCAAAATTATTCCTGTTCTCAAAAATCCAGGTCAAGGTTATGTTCTCGACAATATCAGGCCAATTGCATTAACGTCAAATTTTGTAAAGTTAATAGAAAGAGCATTGTATATTCAGATAATAAAGTTTGTAGACGGCGAAATGATCCTTCGCCCATGTCAAATTGGATTCAGGCAGGGATGTTCCATATGGCAAGCGAATATTGACCTCGATAGTCGGATACATCTGGCGCGGCGCCAAGGGCAGTATGCAGCTTTAGTTACACTGGACATCACAAAAGCGTACGATAGTGTCGAACATAGCGTACTAGTTAGTCGTCTGAGAGAAATCAACTTACCGCAGTGTTTAGAAGCATGGATAACAGAATTTTTAAATAATAGGAAATTTTATTGTTCTCAGAATGGAGTTGCATCGAGTACGTCTAAACAGGAAAAAGGAGTACCCCAAGGGTCGGCTCTGTCACCGCTATTATTCAATATTTTATTAAGCTCGATTCCATGTAACGAGAAAGTACACACGTATGTCTATGCGGATGATATAGCGTTCTTTTCATCAGCTAATGACATTCACGCTCTTTATCAAAACCTGCAAATGTATTTATCTGAAATAGAACACTGGCTCGATGCTATTCATCTCTCTATAAACGTGAAGAAGTGTGCATTGTTAGTATTCCCTCTGAAAGACCCAGTACATATATCTCGTTCATACAAACTTGACATCATCCCACAAGTTCAAAATGTCAAATATTTGGGAGTGATATATGACAGCTCTCCCTTATGGCGAAATCAGATAGAATATATTACAGCGAAGGGTGTTCGGGCAGTTGGTATATTACGGAGAATAAGCAACAGGAGGTCAGGAATGCGTAGAGCCACGTTATTATCAACATACCGCATGTATGTGAGACCGGTTCTGGAATTTGGGTGTGTTTTATACTCTGGGGCACCTGCCTATAAGCTTCGTCCCCTTGTTCTTCTGGAAAAGCAGGCTCTGCGCATGTGCTTAGGGCTACCTAAATTTGTAGCCAATAATGTTTTATATATGGAAGCTAGAATTCCCTCACTCATAACTAGATTCAGAATATTGGCTGTACAAACATATTTAAGGATATATGAATCCCCTATAAGGCGTAATGAAACAGTTTTCATTGCACAACCTGGTTTATTCTATGATTTGCATTGGCCCAGATTTCATACACCTCAAGCAAAATTTGTACAATCTCTTCTCGATCCACTGTCCGTCCAGATAAGGGAGGTTATTCCAGTTTGTAATGCGACCAAATCCTCTACAAATTTACTTTGATGACATTTTCCCTAATAGTGCTAAACACCTACCGAGTAATATGTTAAGAGCTACTCTACAGGACTACCTGCGAAGAATGCAAACAAATGTCATCATTGCGACGGATGCATCGCAGAGAGATGAAAAGAGTGGCATCGGTATATTCTGCCCTGTTCTCAACTGGTCGTTTTCCCTCCGAATTCCAGATTTGACACCCATCTTTATTGCAGAATTTCTAGCGGTAGTATTGACCCTTCGTAAACTGACGACATCAATAAATTCCGCTGTAATAATAACGGACTCATAATCCGTGTGCAGGGCGTTCACGGCATCCGGTGAATCGAAAGTATTGAAAGAGTTCAATTCCCCAGTACCTGACCACATAAATTATGTTCGATTAGTATGGGTACCTGGACATAGAGGACTATTTCTAAATGAAACAGCTGATGCACCAGCGAAAGCGGCGTTAGATGGACCAGCTATTAATATTACCCCTACATCAGCCTTTATAGTTGCAGCTAGATTTCGGAGGCAAATGATGAGGCGAGAATTCGATATACCTTCTCTGAAAAATTCTCCAGACTTCAATCATCTATCGACACCCTGGAAAAGTAACGCATGTCATAACAGATGTCTTGAAGTCATAATTACCAGGTTACGCTGTCGTATTCCATCATTAAATTTTTATTTATACAGAGCCGGCTTGGCACCCTCCCCGCTTTGTTCTTATTGTAGGGAAGACGAAACAATAGAACACTTTCTGGTCTATTGTCGAAAGTACTCTGCATTAAGAAATGTATCTCTAGAAACGCCGTTGTGCATCATTGGGTTAAACTTAACAACTGCAAATTCGCTATCCCTAGGTGCACTGACCCTTGGGCACAGCAACGGGAAAGTATGCGAGGCCTTGCAAGATTTTATAGAACAGACAAAGAGATTTACATAATAACCACGATTCTAAAGCTCCGCAGCTAACTAAACGAGACTCCAGAAATTTTTTCTATATTATTCATTTATTGCTTATTCGATAAGAATCAATTCGACCGAAAATATTGTATTTAAACAAAAATAATTTTTCAAAAAATTTTACTTTTACCCTAAACGAGGAATTACCCTCTTTGCTAGTTTCTTTATTATCTATTTTTTTACGCTACCCGATTCTTGGCCAATCCCCCCAGTGTGGGTGTGAGCCAGAAGCACAGGATCTACATCTACATCTACATAACTACCGGCACAGTATTACGCCTTTCAACCTCGCGGACTCCGGTGCATTGTTTCTTCATAGTTCAATGCAGTGAACTCATGGGAAGAGGAGGTTACGGGACACGCAATCTCAATTTCTTCACCCTAGCAAGCAGCGGGCATGTTTCTACCTTGAGCCACCGAAGTATCCGTCCTTGCATGTTTGCCGCAGTACACGTCAGGTCCAGTTCGTTTTCTTTTTTTTCGAACAGCACACAAGTAGCTGGGACAGCGCGAAAAGATTGAAGGCACGGCATCTGGTAACAGCACTGGCCGTTTCCGGTTTGTCCAGGAGAACTTCGCCACCAAGCTCGCCACAAAATCGCCACCTGCCTATGTCACTGTCCGAGAAGTGCTTCTCGCAAACGTAGTCACGAGGCGTCAGCTCTCGGTCTTTCCTTTGTATGGCGCGAGCCCACGCGTCCAAATTCCCTAGTAGCACGCAATGTTGCCACAACGTTGAAGCGACTCTCTCGATGTGGCGGCAACGTTGCGGCAACGTTTTGTGCTACTAGGGTGGGTCACTAGAAACATTGAAGGTAATTGACTTATCCTTGCAGGATGCGTATTCACTGTTACACTTCGGCACAACACATTTCCGCCGCATCCTGAAGAAACACTGGTCGGGTTCTGCAAATCACTCTACTATGTCGCGGCGTGAAAAGCGCGCGCAAACACCGAGGAGTCGGCGCCGCCGGCGCAACGCGCGGAAGCCACTGAGCACGCTAGAGACACAGAAAGCCTGCAAATCGCGAAGGGATGCGCGGCCGGCGCGGCAGTTTCCTGGAAACTTTCCCTTCCAAGGCCACCTACACATGCGCGCGCACAACATGCGAGCGAGGGGCGCGTGCATGCGGCAGACGTCGTCTGCTCACGAGCCATTCTAGCAGCGCGTTTCAAGCGCTGTACGGCCCATAATTTTGGCCGTATCAATTAGTAACTGCAGCTAAAATATCTGTCACATCCACCGATTGATGTTACACACAAAAATTTCACCGTGTACGAGGCACTGTCACGATTTTTATGCATCGCGTCCATAGAAGCGCATGTAAAAGATGGCAACACGACGAAAGCGTCATCTGTCGAGCTTCAGCGTAAACCGCAGTCCTCCGTGACGCTATCGCGCCGCCCTCGCGCGCTCCCGCGGCCTGGAAGTTTCTCCTCCTCAAATACTTCTTTCTCCGTGGATTTGCCCAGTTTGTGCGGCAGATGCACACCAGGAGTTTTCGCGCACGTGGGACGAACGAAATTTCGTTTCGCCTAACCATATACAGCTCCTCTCTGGAAGAAAAAAAAAACATACAGTTTGTAGCAATCTAGAAACATTAATAGTAATTCTTTTGCTCGTAATACCGCACTACCGTAAATTATCGCTCACTACGCGATCTTTAGCTAGTCCATTTAGTTTGTCGCTGAGAGGGCGCACTCGCCAAGTGGGTATCACCCATATCTGGAGAAATCAAACGACAGCACGCGCAAGAAGAAAAGATCCAGTCGTGGCTGCCGTTATCATGGAGAACACGAACATGTCCCACAGGCTCAAGAGCAGCGATGCCGTCTCTCGGCAGCCACTTTCCCGGACCCGGCGCCCCTGCTGCTGCACTTGGTGAGAGTCACACCTCGAAACTAAGCGGGTACATTATAAGCATAGGCGTGCGCACGGGGGGGGGGGGGGGTCAGGGGGGCGAGAAGGGGGGGGCGCAAAGCCAGTTCCATACATTGACATAATAGGTAGGGTGAGCGATATGGGGGGGGGGGGGGGCGCAAAGTCAGCCCCATATATTGACATAATAGGGAGGGGGGGGGGCGCTGCGCCGAACCTTCACCCCCTTGAAGGGGAACCCTGCGCACGCTTGTGATCATAAGGACACTTACCGTATATCTGGGCGCTTTCAACAGCTTCCTCAGTAGACCCGTGCAGTACCAGGCATTGAGCAGCATGCAGTTTCCACGATTTCATGCTGTTTTGAAGGATTTCCAGATGAACTTTATAGAGTAGCCAGATCCTCTACGTGTTGATTGTTGTCGTAGCTATGTATGGCTTTTTGAGAGGGGGGGGGGGGCGCCAGGATTTTGTAAGCGCGGAGAACTTCAGGGGCCCGGTTGTCGATCGTCCATCCTTACGTCTCATGTGGCGTGATCGCGCTCAAGATCAAGTGGTCAAAGGCTAGATACGCTGAAAACCGGTTTAAAATAAACGGATCAGAAAGAATATTGTTACGTGAAAGACGAGACGCCAGTCCAACGAGGTGTTAAACAGTATATATTTAACGCAGCGGTTGCAGCGCTGACCAGCCGAGCTCAGAGCGCGAGCGGTAACTGCCCTTCGTCCTCCTCGTCGGGCACACACGCGCATGGTCCCAGACATTGGCAGTATGCATGTAGCATAATCCCCGGCGGCAGAGGCGCCGTCTCGGCGCATCTAGATGTCAACGTCACCGGGAGAGTGGTAGGGCTTCAAGCGTGCTACATGTACGATGTCGCTGACCTGTCGGGCAGATGGAAGCGACGAGGTGACGGGAGCAATTTCATATGTCACTGGAGTAACCGCACGAAGTACTCTGTATGGACCTGTGTAGCGAGAAAGCAGTTTATCCGACAAGCCGACTTGACGGGTCGGAGACCACAGCAGGACCAAAGAACCGGGCGAAAAGTGGACGTCTCGGTGTCGTCGATTGTACAAACACCGCTGGCTCTCTTGAGAGGTCAGAAGGCGATTACGGGCGGTTTCGCGTGCAAGGGCATATTCGCTGGTCGGTACTGCAGGAAACGGGATGACTGTATCGGAGGGGCAACGGTGGGTTCTCGGCCGAACAACAGAAAAAATGGTGAGTAACCGGCGGTGTCATGGCGCGAGGAATTGTACGCAAATGTCACGTACGGTAAAGCAAGGTCCCAGTCAGAGTGGTCCGAAGAAACATACTTTGCAAGCATATCCGTAAGGCAGGCCCTGTAGCGAGAAATTTTTTTAGTGGTCCGAAGAAACATACTTTGCAAGCATATCCGTAAGGCAGGCCCGTAGCGAGAAATTTTTTTAGTGGTCCGAAGAAACATACTTTGCAAGCATATCCGGAAGGCAGGCCCGTAGCGAGAAATTTTTTTAGTGGTCCGAAGAAACATACTTTGCAAGCATATCCGTAAGGCAGGCCCGTAGCCAGATTTTTTTTTTGGGGGGGGAGGGGAACCCAAGTTGAAAACCTTGAAAACCACCTATTTTTATTATTTATTCGCGGTAAAACACCCTCCTCCATCCGAATTTCGGGGGGGGGGGGCGGGCCCCTAGGCCCCCCCCGGCTACGGGCCTGCCGTAAGGGTTCGATTCAGACGCTCCCTGAGTCCGTTCGTCTGCGGATGGTATGACGTCGTGAGCTTGTGCCTCGTTTGACATGACTGCCGAATGTCGGCTATGACCTTCGACAGAAATGTGCGGCCACGGTCCGTAAGCAGCTGGCGTGGAGCTCCATGCTGCAAAATCACGTCGTGGAGGACGAAGTCGGCGACATCTTTGGCGCAACTTGTTGGAAGAGCTCGTGTGATGGCGTAGCGCATGGCGTAGTCTGTGGCTACAGCTATCCACCTGTTGCCAGAGGAAGACAGGGGAAACGGGCCAAGTAGGTCTAAGCCAACGCGAAAGAACGGCTCTGACGAAATGTCAAGGGGCTGAAGGCACCCGGCGGGAAGCGTCGATGGTGTTTTGCGGCGCTGCCATTTCTCACACGCCACAACGTATCTTCTGACGGAGGGTGCAAGCCCTGGCCAAAAGAAGCGTCGGCGGATCCGGTCCTAAGTGCGCGATACACCAAGGTGACCGGCCGTTGGAAGGTCATGAAGTTCGTGTGAAGAACAGCCTAGCGGAGGTGTTTCGGAATGACAAGCAGTACGGCTGATCCGTCTGGGTGAAAATTGTGGCGGTAGAGTGCACCATCTTGGAGGACGAACGAGCGATGGGACCGGTCGGAAGATGATGATTCGAGGCTTTCGATGATAGCACGCAAAGACGCATCACGGCGTTGCTCCTCGCCGATGTGGGTCAGTTGGGAAACAGAAAAGACACAAGCGTCGGTGTCAGTGTCAGGGATGGTGCTCAATTCATCGACCGGGTAGCGGGATAAGCAGTCTGCGTCCTGATGTAGGCGTCCCGACTTGTACGTCACTGTGTAGGTATATTCTTGGAGTCGCAGAGCCCAGCGACCAAGCCGGCCAGTAGGATCCATTTAGGGACGAAAGCCAACACAGCGTATGATGGTCCGTTATTACAGAGATATGCGTGCCATATAAATATGGGCGGAACTTCAAGACTGCCCAGACAAGAGCAAGGCATTCACGCTCTGTAATGTAATAGTTGCGCTCGGCAACTGTAAGGAGGCGGCTGGCGTAGGCGATAACGCGGTCGCGTCCCCTGTTGGCGCCGGGCTAGGACGGCTCCGAAGCATCGGTTCGGACCTCTGTAGGAGCGGATGGGTCAAAGTGGGCCAATATAGGTGGCGTCGTCAAAAGTGTGACCAGCCGAGAAAAAGCGGCAGTTTGAGCGGGACCCCACGTAAAAGGCACGTCTTCAGAAGTTCAGTGAGTGGTCGAGCGATTGTTGCAAAATCTTTCACGAAGCTTCTGAAGTAGGAACAGAGTCCCACAAAACTCCGGACGTCTTTGACTGACTGGGGTACAGGAAAACTCGTGACCATGCACGAATTTTCCCTGGGTCCGGCTGCACACCTGAAGCATCGACGAAGTGGCCCAAGACTGTAATCTGCCGGCCGCCGAAGTGGCGCTTCGACGAGTTCAATTGGAGGCCAGCTCTGCGGAAGATGTCAAGAACAGCTGACAAACGCTGAAGGTGGGTCTCAAACGTAGGCGAATATACAAGGACATCGTCGAGGTAACAAAGGCAGGTTGTCCATTTGAATCCTTGGAGCAGACAGTCGATCATACGCTCGAACGTGGCTGGGGCGTTGCATAGCCGGAACGGCATAACCTTGAACTGGTATAGGCCATCGGGAGTTACAAACGCCGTCTTTTCTTGGTCTTTCTCATCCATAGCAATCTGCCAATAGCCAGAGCGTAGGTCTATCGATGAAAAGTATCGTGCGCCGTGTAGGCAATCAAGGGCGTCGTCAATTCGGGGCAAGGGGTAAACGTCCTTTTTCGTAATTCGATTCAGGTGGCGGTAATCGACGCAAAAGCGCCACGTGTCGTCTTTCTTTTTCACAAGCACGACGGGCGACGCCCAAGGGCTCGATGAGGGTTCAATAATGCCCTTGGCTAGCATCTTGTCGACTTCTTGTTGAATGATTTTCCGCTCTGCGGCAGATACTCGATATGGTCGGCGGTGAATCGGAAGAGAATCGCCAGTGTTTATGCGGTGCTTTACAAGGGACGTCTGGCCGAGTGGACGACTGTCGACGTCGAATATGTCACGGTAGGAAGCGAGAAGGCGGCATAAGGCGGCCGATTGCTCAGGTTCGAGGTCCGGAGCTATCATGGGACGTAAAACCGTGTCGAGGTGTGTGGGGTCTTGCGGGCGACACGGGAGATCTGAGCATACGTCAGCCGCAAAAGTGGTGACCAGGTCGTCTTTTAAGGGTCGCAGCGTGGCAATCGAGATTCCCTGAGGTAGTACTTGCTTCGTGAAGCCGAAGTTGATAACTGGAAGATATAGCCGGTTAGAGGCCTACGGTTACGACGGAGTGTGGCACAGTGATATCGCGGGCCACGAGGACATCAGGAATATAGGCGTGACGACGTAGTCGCCGTCAAGCACGGGTGAAGCTGTGGCCAATTCGACGAATGTTAGGGCTTTAGGTGGTATACGGAGGAAGTCTGTGGTACAGAGGCTGTTCGGGAGTTTGGGACGAGTATCTGGAAGAAGAGGAAGTTCGAGGCAAAGAGTACCAGCGGAACAGTCTATCTTGTCGCCGATTTAATACATTCAGAAAAAAACATACTAGTACCACCTCTTCGAAAACTGGGCCTGCAGTTATCGGAACCTGTTATTCTTCCTTTTGGAGCCACTACTCTGGGGTACAGTCACAGGGAGGTTTTAATTGCCGTTCAGGAATATATCACTACGGCTAAACGAATCTCTTGCTAAATTCTGCGTGCATTAGATATTTCATTACTGACAATTGACACTTCTAATCAATAATTAACTAACTAGCGCACCTAGGAATATCAAAATGCAGTAAGTATCGGGAAATTCACCTTCTACTCGGCCAATCCCCTCCATTGGGTATGGGCCATATCTGGAGGACAACAACAACAACAACAACAACAACAACAACAACAACAACAACAACAACAACAACAACAACAACAACAACAACAACAACAACAACAACAACAGTCGATCAGGGCAGAATGCGTCGACAGGAAGTCCATCCCGAGAATGAGGTCGTGAGGACAATGGTTGAGCACCATAAATAAAACGGGAACGTGGCGGCCGGCTATGCGTACACGAGCGGTACACATTCCAGTGACGGCAACAGATGCACCATCAGCGACGCGTACGGCCTTCGTTGTAGCAGGCGTGAGTACTTTTTTGTTTTTTGAGTACTGTTTTTTGGTTTTAAGTTAGAAGAATGAAGAGAAAAGTGGGCCCCGCAATTACACCTCAGCAGTGGCCACGAGGGAAGGGATGAGGAGGGATAAAAAGAGATAGTGAGAAAAGTAAAAGATTAGGAGACGGTTACAGAAGTCCGCGGACGGGGCCCCGATCGGCGAGAGGTCGGCGAAGAGCGGGCATCGCGGACGGGACAACCGTCAGGCACGGAATCCAGCGAGCGTCTGTTGAAACTCGCGCTGTTTCGCTCCTGTATAGCATCCGTCGGTGTTTCTGTAGTGCACGACACCCGTAACATCGTACGCGGGGAGTGGCGTGAGCTCGCGATGTCATCTTTCATAACTGAGCAATGCCAAATGGGACCATCTGAAAAAAAAAAAAAACAGCGCCAATTCAAACACGGACTAAACATCACACGAGGACGGGCGCTGACTGCCAACCAGTGTTGCGGAATGGGCGCCTCCATTCCATTCCAATTCCATTCCAGGGAATTAGAACTTACCGCAATTCCATTCCTTTCAATTCCTCGGAATGAAAAAACTTAGCTCATTTCCACTCCGGGAATGGCCGGGCAGTTCAATTCCATTCCTCTAATTCCTCAACGTAGGAAAGGCATCTTGATAGTTTTATCGAGTTAAGAATGAATGTCCCATAAAGCTGATGCCATCAGATGCATTAAGAAGTGCAAAAGTACGCAAAACACGTTACCAAGGTCGAAGGACAGTAGCTTGGTGACATATCTCGTGCAGTACAACCACCCAATTAATTCCCATAGGGGCAGTTCTCCCGCTATCTATAGCATTTGCATGGTCAGCATGTTTCTGAACGAATGGCGATGTTTTAATATTGTTTAAGCTTAAATGTGTCAATGCTAAAATGACGACATAGCGTGTTTTTATGCTGACAAAAGTAGCGTTCAAGAAGACTGAGCAGTTGTGCCACGCGTCGGGAGCGATCGTGAATATGAAGAACGCTAAGATTTGGTTAATGTGCAGGGTTGCCGTTGGTGGCCACATTGCGCCAAACTTGGCTACTTTCCGAGCCGTTCTGGCGATAAAAATTTCGGGTTGGCGCCATGGCTCCTTTCTGGCTACTTTGAAGTTCTGTTTTGGCGCATTTACTGGCCATTTCTTCGTATTAATTGAAGATAAAACAGAAAGCAAGTCTAAAGAATAACCGTTATTTACAAGCTTTTCTGTCGTGTTGGCCTACGCATGCACATGTCCTTGCTCCGGCAGCGGGCTAGTGCTCATCGAGGCACCCAACGAGCGTCCTTCCTCCTAACGCGTGCATGTAAAGGCTCATTTAGCATCAGCGCACCACTGATTTTATAGCCGACTGTCTTTGGGAGCGTCTTTTGTCGTATCTTCGTCCCATTTACAATGCTGACACCAAGAGTCCGCCCCACACCATCGGCGGACTCTTGGTGTCGTTGCAGTGTAAATGGGACGAAGACACGACAAAAGACGCTCCCAAAGACAGTCGGCAGACCAAAATCGGTGTCGTGTCGCGCTAGTGTAAATGAGCCTTAAGGAAACGCGTGGATATATAGCACAGTGCTGGTGCCAGGTTCTCCTGCTGAAGCACAGCGTGTCAAAGAGATATCAGAAACAACTGGACTATTCATCTTCTATCAGATTGCTCTACTTGAAGTTGCACTGGTATTATTGTACTTTGTACCAATCTCGGCCTACGGCTTCAAGAAAAAGACAGCTTCATCGTTTAATCTTCCCGCTGAGTTGTCGACCCAAAATTACTTTTGCAAGAACTCTATCTAATGAAGAAAAACTTTAGGTGCACTGAACGTGTAATAATTTATTTTATTTGCAACTTACCTGCAGCTTGGAAGCCAAGCAAGAGGGGAAAATATTGTGCTTGTGTACCCCGTTTTTGCTTATTCATAATCCTATTATTTTCTGTTGAATACTCAGAACTCGATACACAATATCACTTTTTTTTCTATTTGGCTACAAATTTGGCGCTATAGTTAGATGGCGTGGCTCCTTTTCAAATCTGCCCAACGGCAACCGTGTTAATGTGGAACAATTAAAACCCTCTAGATCTGCTGGTATCAGTCGGAACAGTGCACCACTCGCGCACCTTGTGCCTTTGCATCGAATACGGAGCCGCACTGCTCGTCAGCACTCACGCTTGTCAAGCGCGCCTCGCAAGCATGGATGGGGTGAGGAGAACTTTCGGTGTTTCTGTGTTCGCCTGAGGCGAACACTCTGTGTTCGCCTGCAATGTCAGGTATACAACTTAGAGAAGCGCTTTTTCGAATATGCGTCCGAGTCGCCGACGGCGACAGAAGGAAAAACAGAAAAGTGAAGGGTGGTGAGACAGCAGGCGGCTGGGGCACCGCCGAGGGGAAAAAAATGTCACAATGTGTAGGGGGGGGGAGGGGGGGGGGGGGGTACGCCGCCGTCGTATTTCCGCACGACGGATACCAACGGAATAGAACCAACCGCGGTTACGCGAAGAATAGAGACAAACTTCGGAGCAACACAGTCTGTATAAGGACAGAATTGCAGTAGGCGCGTTCCTTATAAATATACTGTGCTCGTAATCAGCCAAGCCATTCTATAAATGCTGCTTTATTGTTAAATTCGAGGCTTTGACTTACTAATGTTTGAAGTTTGGAAAACAGCGTGTAGACGAAAAGGCGCTCTATTTTCGCAAAAAGACGTAATTCCATTCCCATTCCATTCCGTGCAAAAGGCGCTTAATTCCATTCCCATTCCATTCCTCCAAGCATTGTCCCCATTCCATTCCCATTCCATTCCGGGGTCGCAAAAATGTGGAATGAATCCGGAGTCATTCCAATGCCGGAGTGGCAACTCCGCAACACTGCTGCCAACTAAGCTTTTATCGTGCGTGCACAGATATATAGCTTATGAAAAGGAGGGGGGGGGGGGGGCGTGTTAGAAAGGAAGATAGTGTAGTAGCACGTGGTACGGATAAGAGCAGAAGGATGCATCGTTACGATTGCTGTAGGAAGCAATACTCCTTGTCTGAAAGGGTGAGTGATGGGGCGCTGACACACCGAGCCTCTGCGCATCATTGTGAAAGTCTCGAAAATTTCACGCGCGCAGTTATCCTTGTACTTGCGCACTGCCTTAGTGTCTTGAAGTTGAGGTGCGCACCCGCATTTCGCACAGGGGATCTCCAGGTTGCTGCCATGCTTATTCCTCACGTTGTTAGCATGTTCTCGCAAGCGGTCGAGAACATGCGAACAGATATATATATATATATATATATATATATACATGGGGCATGACGGCGACACCAACGCCGATGGCAAAAAGCAGCCGAGAGTGTCCATATAATTGCTATCGCAATAATAATAATAATTCCTGGGGTTTCACGCCGCGAAACCGCGGTATGATTACGAGAGACGCCGTAGTGGAGGGCTCCGGGAATTTACGGCTCCGCGTCTGCTGCGCGTAACTTCTTCTACGACGATCTTCTACCTCTTAGATGTTCTTTTTCACATTTCAACATGGCAGATTCTGTGTTGATATACTCATTTCGAGAAAGTACTCACGGCCAACAGAACGAGGCACTGCGTTACAGATTACTTCCTTTATTCGGAAAGCTAAGCGGTCCGGAAAAAAAAAATGACAGCCTTCGCTCAGCACCAAAGTGACCTGCGGTCGCGAAAAGGTTTCTGGGTAATTGAGACAAATAGAACGAGCGCATGTGCAATCACGCATGAATGCTTCATTTTTCATAAGGATCGTTATCACCCGCTGTCGCTTGCGCCCGCTCGACTCATTTTACATTTCACTGTTTCAGGCGATTCCCCGCCTTTCTGATCATCTGCCTGCTCATCGCCTTAGCGGTCTTCCTGATCGTGAAAATCGTTCGTCAAAATCCCTACGGTGGAGCCCCAAGCGGCTGTCTCGTCGCGAGCACGGGTCGCGGCTACGCCATCGGAAGCCTGCTTCAGTTTGAAATCAAGGGCAAATCGTACAGCTCGGTGGCCTTCTACGGCATCCCGTTCGGCGACCCGCCCGTCGGGGAGAGACGCTTCGCCGAACCCCGATGCGCCAAGCCACGGGGCAGTGGTGTGTTCAACGCCACGCACCCGCGACCACCGTGCGTCCAGACGGACACTAGCTACGGTCGCGAGTACTTCATCAGCGCCGCCAACACCACCGAAGACTGCCTGCACATCAACGTCTGGGTGCCCGGTTCCTGCGTGACGCCGCTGCTGAGCCCGGAAAACCGCCGCGCCGTCGTGTTCTGGCTCTACGGAGGCTCCTTCGTCAGTGGTGGCAACAGCTACGACTTCAACGACGGACGCTTCCTGGCCGGCTTGGGAGACGTCCTCGTCGTGGTACCAAACTACCGCTTGACCTCGTTCGGTTTCCTCAACTCGGGAACGGACCGTGGCATCATGGGCAACATGGCGTTGTACGACCAGCTGCTTGCGCTCCGATGGGTCCGAGACAACGTCCACCGCTTCGGCGGCGACAGCGACCGCATCCTGATCGGAGGCCAGAGCGCCGGCGCCATAACGAGCTCCATGTACATGATGAGCCCCATGATGTCCCAGTACGGTCCTTACCGCAGGGCTTTCCTCATGAGCGGCTCGTTGTACAGCCCGTTGCCTAAGAACAAAGGGCAAGTCGCGCAAAATAGCTTCTCTCACGTGGCTGCCGAAGCCGGCTGCGAGTCGGCCAGCGTCGACGACACCGTCCGCTGCCTCCGAAACCGGAGCGCGGCAGAGATCTTGGATGCCACCAAGGGCGTCAGGCCTGTTCCTGATGCCGGTCATAAAGGAACCCCTGTTTCCGGGCGATGTGGAAATCGCTCCAAGCGGCGATTCATAAAGGCCCGAGCCCGCGACACGCTGGTTTCCAGCACGGCGATAGAAGGGCGAGCATTCTTCGAACTGCTCCTGCCCGGCATTGCAGGCACGCAGAAGAACATCACGCCGGCCATACTGAAAGAAGCGTTCCCCTTGTGTTAGGCAAATTGGATGACAAACTTATCGGCTTAATCATTACTTTCCTGGGCAGCGTGTACGACCTCAATGCACCCAACCACCGCGGATGGATAGACGTGATCGGTGACGCCATGTTCCGTTGTCCGGTCGCTGCGTTCGCGAGAGATCTGGCCCGCATGGGGAAGAATGTGTACTACATGCAGTACACGCCCAGACCATCCTTTTCCCCATTTTTCCGGAGAGAAGGCGACGCACGGAGATGACGTGCCGAATGCTGTTTGGCTACCCGTACTTGTACCCGTATTTGGCGACGGACGAAGACAGAGCCATGTCCTACCGGATGATGACCATGGTATCCAGTTTCGCAAAAGACGGGTGAGTAGGATACGTATTCAAGTTTGACTGCATATACGTAACCCGCAGCAAAACTTGAGTCCTAATCTGCATATATGTAACCGCTTACTTCGCGTTGAAGCGGCAGAGAGCACGAAAACCAGATCGCTCATTGGAGCGGCCGTATTCCCTTGAAGTCAGCATTTTATAGAGCTACGCGTGATCACATCTACTGGAGTTAGCATCTAGCCTTACTTCGTATAAGGTTCAACTTTGTTGCTATCGCATTCTTTGTTTCGTCCTTGCGGCGAAACTGACCTTTTTTTCCTTTGAGGGGGGGGCTAGTAGGATGAGTTGTCGCAAAGCATGTCACGTCTAATTAACGCAGGGGTGGCTTAATATCAACGCGGAGACACCCTTGCGACGAAGAGCGATGGATGCACGCAATTATGACGTCCCCAAGCTTTGGCAATCTGTGACGTCAAAAGTGAGGTCAGAGATGACGTAGTGATACCGTGATACTTTTTGCATCGTTCGTGTTGACGTTGACGGCACTTTTCGCGTTTCATCAGGCATCTAACGCCTTTCGCCTTAATGAATTATACACCTCAACCGGAAGCTTTAAATCAACCCGTTAAGATCCGAGGGACATACACTGCCTGCTCGAGAGATTCGACTCCATTCACTTCACTTCAGGATGTCGTTAACCTGTTCACTACCGAACAAAGTTGTACGCGAGAAAAAAGGAACGCAGTTTGCAAAATCTTATTTTACGAGGTTCCACAGGTGCAAACAAACATTCCGACATGAATTTCATCTTTCAAAGGGAAAGAGTGGGCGTCCACGAACGGAGACCTTACTTGCAAATTCGGCGTAAACAGCGGCGATAAATGCTCGCTTTGAGACTTTCAAAGATTTTAAAAATTATTCCGACACTCCAATAGCATAACTTTTGTTCACACTACTTTGTACGCAAACAAAATTTACACCATCTTCCCAAAGGGAACCCTGATGGAATGCGAAGCAGCAGCGTTGCGCATGGGAGCGGCGGAGAGGGTGAAGCGAGAGAGAGGTGACACTTACAGACATGTTTCAACGCGTACGTTAGGCGCGCGTCAGGCGGCAGCTGCGGGCGCTGCGGCGAGCGCGCGGCAGGTGAGGG
Source organism: Rhipicephalus appendiculatus (assembly GCA_030522465.1). Classification (NCBI taxonomy): domain Eukaryota; kingdom Metazoa; phylum Arthropoda; class Arachnida; order Ixodida; family Ixodidae; genus Rhipicephalus; species Rhipicephalus appendiculatus. Next base: position 174,937 of record JALIZH010001061.1, on the reverse strand, counting down.
AGAGAGTGACGTCAGCGCGCACTGCGAGGGGAGCGTGACGTCAACGCGCAGCTGCGGCGTGACCTACTTGGCACCGCTCCAACACCTGCGGCGAGGGGAGCGCGTTGCGGCGCGTTCGTGCAGACGCACGGACGGAGAGACAGCGTTACACAGCCTAGTCAAAGAGCTGCTTCGCATCTAAAATAGTATTTGCAACACTTCAATCAGTCAGAGCTGAGCAGCCGCGCGCTGCGCGATGTGCCCACCGCCGTTTGGTTATCTTTTTTTTAACACCAGCAGCTAATTTTGACCTGCGCTCAGCCTTGCAGTACCGGTAAAGACCTTCTGGGCGACAAGAGTGCGAGCTTTCATTGACAATGAGCATTTTGCCTGTTATATAATTGTGTAAGAAGTCGTGTCCACAAACGTGTATCCAGGTGGCGAAGACGTTAACAACAACAATATATAGGGTTTTACGAGGCAAAACCACGAAATGGTCATGAGGCACACCGTAGCGGAGGGCTCCGGAAATTTCGACCACCTGGGGTTCTTTAACGTGCACTGGCATCGCACAGTACACGGGCCTCTAGCATTTCGCCCCCCATCGAAATGCGACCGCCGCGGCCGGGATCGAATCCCGCGACTTTCAGGTCAGCAGCCGAACACCGTAGCCATTATACCACCGTGACGGACGAAGAAAAGGTTAACAGGCCGCTGATAACGGTGATGATGATAACACGCAGGTCTCTACCGGAACTAGTGGATGGCAAGCCGTGGCCGCTGTTTTCGAACGCATCCAACAACCAGTTCGTCGATCACACGAACGCTGGTTTCATGTCGGGCGGTTCCATCCCTAAATGTCCGTTGGAGAGTATCTTCGAGTCGCTCATCGATTCGGGACACGCTGGGCCGGCAAACAGTCGACCGTGCTTGGACGCCAGAAGTCGTCAGACTGGCGCTGGAGATGCTCGCCGCATTGCCGGCGCGGGCGCTCGAAGTCGCTGCCAGCGCTCGTGCGGATGCCCTACTATAGGCAATAAAATTGCTGTATAGCGAGAAATGAGCGGGATCCCTCGAGCGGTGGTCATGAACTTGTGTCGCTGTGGAAAGAACCTTTCATGCGTTATGTCACGTCTACAAATCAGTCAAGCGAGTTGTGAACGATAGCTTCACGAGTTCGTTAATGCCTCGCAGAACTCTTACAGCTGAACCTCATTACGAAGTAGCAGCGTCGGGACCGTAAATAAGTTTGTTATATCCGGTATTCGTTGTAAGAGTACAGATAGTAGTCAGATGTAACGAATCGGTAATATGGCTTGTGCAGAAATATTAGATACGAAAGCGTATTACTCTAGGCTTCAAGTCCATCAGAAACGAGGTAATCCGTACCCGCCTCTTTGTGGTATACATTGGGAAGTACCGAAATTTTAAAATTTATATTCTATCTTTCGAGCTTGGAGACTAGCGTGAAGTATGTATTTCTTCGTCACATACGATATCACAGAGGCTCTGTAAATATTGAAATGAAGCATGACCACTAAAAGTTGGCGTTTAGTTGGCTGTATCCGATAATTGTATGTCACTGTTCGTTATAACGAGATTCAACTGCATAGTTCTTCCCCACAGCAAGTTAGTTTCGAAAGGAGGGACGCGAATGTTGGGGAAGCTGTCGATGATGATTAGTGGAGTTTAATGGCGCAAGGGCCATGAGTGGCCAAAGAGCGCCATGTCTTTTATGCGATGTAAGCGATGACCAATGATTGCAATGACAGGGTGTGTTACGGCTGTAAAGAGGCCTAAAATCACGCGCTATAAAAAAGCGTAAAAGCTGTGTATAAAGTATAAAATTATGGCAGTGATATGCGGTGTGATCTATGCGTGTGGAATGAGTTACAAATGACCATGGTATATACAAGTAGCGATCGGAAAATAGCACGAATGCCTCCTCAAGGCCTTTGAGGCCAAAAGCTGGGAGACAGGTGCTTCTGGGAGTAGTTGGCTGCAGCAGCGACCTCTGTTGAGAGGTCGTGCTACGGATTTCCTTGGTATATGACGTGAAAGCTATCAATGTCTTTTAAAAAGGCTAACAATGACTCATTATTAAAAATCGGTTCTTTGCCGATGAACATACGAGGATGCAAAGGAATTTGTTTTCTGTAAGCTAATGGAAAGTGTTTTTTCCTAATAGAGTCTAATTCACTGCATTGAATAAGTATGTGTAGGACAGTGAGTGGTTCACCACATTTATCACACAGAGGTGGATCGCCGCCGGACAGAAGGTATGAATGTGTACTGTGTGTATGTCCTGTTCTTAGCCTTGTAAGTGTAACTTCTGTACGGCGTGACTTTGATACTTGCGGCCAATTACCAAGGTGCGGCTTGATAATGTGTAGTTTATTTTCTGTGTGGCTATCCCATGTGCTCTGCCAATAATCTCTGAGCTGTCGTTTAACGAGAGGTTTGAGGTCAAGCGCAGAGATGGCTATGGATGTATTGGCAGTGCTTTCATGGACGGATGCGGCTAGTTGGTCCGCCATCACGTTACCTTGGATCTCGCGGTGCCCTGGCACCCAGCACACTACGACATGCTGCCTAAGTGTGTAGATTGTGCATAAAAGTGAGTAAAGCGAGGCAAGGACGGGATTTTTGTGTTTTTTAAGAGTTTTCAGAGATTTTACCACGCTCAGGGAATCTGTGTAAATTACTGCCTTTTGTAGTTTTATTTGTTTAATGTGTTTGGCAGCCGCCAGTATCGCATACGCTTCAGCGGTGAAGATGCTTGTATAAGGATGCAGAACGCCGGCGTCCGAAAACGATGGACCGACCGCTGCGTACGACACAGAAGTGTGAGACTCGGAGGCATCTGTATAGAATTCAGGAGAATTGTATTTGTGTTGAAGTTCTAGGAAGTACGTGCGGATATGTGCGATAGGCGCGTGCTTCGTGACTTCCACGAAAGTTACATCGCAGTCAATTACCTGCCACTGCCATGGCGGCAGCTGCGCAGCCGGAGCCATCAAACAGTGCTCAAATAGTGGTACACCCATTTCCTCAGCTAAGCCTCTCACACGAAGTGAGTAGGGCTTTCTGAACGAGGGACGGTTGTCAAACAGGACAGAACTCGACAAATCATTGACAGCGGAGTGTGAAGGGTGTTCCTCGTCAGCATTCACTTTGAGAAAATACGCAAAAGCTATGTAAGATCTCTGAAAGTGGAGCGACCACTCGTTCGAATCAACGTAGAGGCTTTCTACGGGGGTGGTGCGAAAAGCCCCAGTAGAAAGGCGGATACCTAAATGATGGACCGGGTCAAGCATCTTCAAGGCGCTTGGTGCCGCAGACTGATACATTATCGCCCCGTAGTCAAGGCGCGTGCGTATGAGGCTTTTATAGAGATTTATGAGACACTTCTTGTCACTACCCCACGCAGTGCGTGACAGCACCTTCAGAATATTCATGGTTTTTAGGCACTTATTCTTTATATACTTGATGTGTGGAATGAAGGTGAGTTTGGTGTCCAGGATTAAGCCTAAGAATTTATGTTCAGTCTTTACGGACAGACGTTGACCATGCAGGTCAATATCAGGATCGGAATGAATGCCTCTCTTTCTGGAGAATAAGACGCAGGTGCTTTTTTGTGGGTTCAGTCGGAACCCGTTTTACTCGGCCCATTTGGAAATTTTGTTTAAACCAAGCTGAACCTGCCGCTCGCACAGTGCAAGGTTAGAGGATTTGAAGCCAACTTGGACATCATCCACATATGTGGAATAGAACATGTTACGCGGGATGAACAGTCGCAAGGAATCCATTTTGATAATAAAAAGTGTACAGCTCAGTACACCACCTTGCGGAACTCCTGTTTCTTGGACAAATGTTCGGGACACGACATTGCCTACTCGAACACGGAATGTACGATTGGTCAAGTAACTTTCTATTATGGTCAGCATTCTACCGCGCACACCAAGGTGGGACAGGTCCCTTAATATGCCAAAGCGCCATGTTGTGTCGTAAGTTTTTCCATATCGAGGAACACAGAAAGAAAGAATTGTTTGTGGACGAAAGCGTCTCTTATCTGTGCCTCGATACGTACCAGGTGGTCTGTGGTGGATCTACGTTCTCGAAATCCACACTGGAATTGGTCGAGTAATTTGTTCGCTTCCAGGAAATGTATTAGGCGGCAGTTTACCATTTTTTCGAAGACTTTACAGAGGCAGCTTGTAAGCGCGATGGGCCTGTAGCTAGTGACAAAGGATGGATCTTTGCCTTGTTTCAAAATAGGTATCACGATAGCCTCTTTCCAGGAAGCAGGGATCTCGCCAGAAAACCATATTGCATTGTAGAGGGAAAGCAGTGTTTTTTGTGTTTCGTTCGAGAAGTGTTTTAACATCTCGTATACAATGCGGTCAGAACCTGGGGCAGATTCGCTGCAGCAGCCCAGTGCTGCCTGCAGCTCTGCTAATCGGAAAGGTTCATTGTAGGGTTCATTATTTCTAGATTTCTTTGCAACCTCTCTCGCTCCACTCTCGCTTTATGCCTTTGGAATGTTTCAGAATAGTGTGTGGAACTTGAGACGAATTCGAAGTGTGCTCCCAGAGAGTCAGCCTGGTCTTCCAGGCTTTCTCCCTGGGTGTCAACTAAGGGCACCGAATAACCTGGTTGACCTTGTACTTTCCTTACACTGTTCCATACTTTACTCTCATCTCTATAGGAGTTTATGCCAGCAATAAACTTCTGCCAGCTTTCCCTTCTGGCCTGGCGGCGTGTTCTCCGGCCTTCCGATTTCACCTGTTTAAAATTAATAAGATGTTCTGCTGTCGGAGAATCGCGCAAAAGCCCCCACGCTTTATTCTGTTTTTTGCGAGCCTCGCGGCACTTCGTCGTTCCACCAGGGCACACGGCGTTTCCCTGGCACCCTGGTTACTTGAGGTATACATTTAGAAGCGGCATTGACTATGAAATTGGCAAAAACTCTACAGCAGCGTCAATACTTAAAGAAGCCATGTCCGCCCACGAGATATTAGTAGTCTTGTGAAACTCCTCCCAGTTAGCTCTGTCTAGCTTCCACCGAGGAGCCTGGGGTGGAGATTCGTTTTGTGTTTGTGTTTGGAGGGAGTATTGGGAAGTGGTCACTCCCATAAGGGTTTTTAACCACTTCCCAGTTAAAATCAAGTAAAATGGATGGAGAGATGATGCTAAGATCTATAGATGAATACGATTTGTTTGCGAGGCTAAAAAACGTGGGTTATTTTTTGTTGAGTAAGCATGCGCCGGTAGAAAACAGGAAATTCTCAATGAGGCGGCCTCGCGCGTCGGTGCGAGAGTCGCCCCACAGGCTGCTGTGCGCATTAAAATCGCCGAGAACGAGGTAAGGCTCGGGCAACTCATCAATAAAAGATTGGAATTCGTGTTTGTGTAGCTGGTAGAGTGGGGGTATGTATACTGAGCAGATAGTGATGAGTTTATTTGCTATTATAGCTCGAACGGCTACTGCTTCCAGTGCCGTTTGGAGCGGAAAGTACTGGCATGCTACGTTTTTGTCGAGTATAACTGCAACACCGCCAGATGATGCGAGAGCATCTTGGCGGTCTTTGCGAAAAACAACGTACTGACGAAGGAAATTTGTGTGTGTTGGATTTAGGTGTGTCTCCTGCACACACAGCACCTTTGGACGAAATTTGCTAAGGAGTTCTTGTATGTCGTCGAGATTGTGTAAGAGTCCTCTAGCGTTCCACTGTAATATGTTGTCCATTTTGAGTGTGTGTGTGTGCTGTGTGTAGCAAAAGGGGAAAATGATTTATTTTACAGAGCCTTTGTCAGGCCCTGTAATGGGCGTTTTGTCTTTTTTGGAGCGGTCGAGAGGTTCTCGCCGCTCCTTAGGCGCATGCTGGGCCGGTGGACTAGAAATGTCCATCGCGTCTGCGGAGGCGACGGACAGGCGCTCTACCGAGCGAGGTTTGCGAAGGGTAGGCTTCGCCACGGAGGACGAAGCCTTCGATCCCACCGGGCCAGAGGTTGAGGGGACCTCTTTGGCTTGTGCGCTGCCCTGGCTGCTGCCAGGGTTCGCAGGGGCCTTCGGTGGGGCCGATTTCGGGGAGGGTGCTGCTCCCACCATGGGGGCGGGGTGGCGTTTGCCTCGGCACGCCAGGCGTGGTCCGGGGCATCGCCGGAGGCCGTAGTGGCGCTGACCCCCTCGCGCCACTTTCGGCGTACGTGTTCCCTGCAAAATGCGGGGAAACACGCTGCCTCGCTTCACGGAAGCTGATGTTAAGTTTGATTTTTGTGGTTAGAATTTCTTTTTCCCTCTTCCAGGCCACGCAAGACCTGGAATATGCGGGATGATCACCATCACAGTTGGCGCAGTGGACTGGTGAATTACATTCATCGTCTGCGGAATGTCCTGTGCTGCCGCATTTTGCGCATGTAAGCTGCCCCTCGGCAGCTCTGAGAGCCATGACCAAACCGCTGGCACTTGAAGCAGCGCCGCGGGTTGGGGATGTATGGTCTCACTGACAGTTTGAGGTAACCTGTTACTATTTCTGTGGGAAGAGTTGTGGATCCGAAGGTAAGTATGAGCTGTTTCGTAGGAATTTCTTTGTTGTCTCTTCTTATTGTTATGCGCTGCACATGGATAACATTCTCGTCTTTCCAGCCTGCCAAGAGTTCTTCGTCGGAAAGGTCCATCAGGTCGCCGTCTGACACGACACCCTTCACAGTGTTCAGTGTCCGGTGTGGTGTGATGGTGATGGGCTGATCGCCAAATGCTGTAAGGTTACGTAGTCTCTGGTATTGTGTGTGATCTTTGAGTTCGAGCAAGAGGTCACCACTGGCGGTCTTGCTAGCTTTGTAGCCCGCGCCCAGTGTTTCGATAAGACATTTCGATACAAGAAACGGTGATATGTTTCTGGCCTTTTTTTCTGTACTGTCGCTGTGAATTATATGGTACTTGGGGAAGTTGTCTGTCTTGGTCGGGAGCGAGCAGTTCAAAATGGCATCGGTGCGCCACCTCTTCGAGGGGCGATCGGTTCGGTAGGGGTAAGGGGATCCCATGAAATATGTTTCTTATTCGGCAGCCATGCCAGCCGCCCACCTCCGAGCCCAACGAGGGGACGCTACGAGACGCGGAGGAAACGTAAGCGCCAGCTGTACATGGCTGCTATAACCTAATATATTTATCCAAGGTTGGACATTTACACCAGGTTAACCCTTGCCGCCGAGAAAAGTGGAAGTAAAAGGAAGTGAGAAGAAGACAGGAAAGATCAAAAGTGAGAGAGAAAGACGAAGATGAGGGGAGAGAGAGACAGGAAAAGGCGACTGCCGATTTCCCCTGGGTGGGTCAGCCCAGGGGTGCCGTCTGGGGAAGCTGTCGACGATTATTGAAAATGTTAGCTATAACTGAATAGTGATTGAAAGACGCTCGCTTTATTAACGCGATAGCGGTAAAGAGCTCGTTTCGCAGAAATTCCGGCGTTGGCGTCGTTGGTTGTGAGCAGAAAGTCATCTTGTCCGTGACCGAAAAATCAAGGAAAATGCAAATAAAATAAATAATAATATAAAACTTTCGTCGGAGTGGGAATCGAACCCAGGCCGTCTGCGTGGCAAGCAAATGTTCTACCACAATACCACACCCCCACTTGAAACTTCTCCGGAAAAAACGAACAAAAAAAAAAACACTATATGAATGTCATGTAGTGGAACGAGTCTCCTTGAAGCATGTATATTGCCTGGCAGAAACGCAGAATTGCACCAAGCGCCAAAACATGGGGAATTGCGCAACGAGTGGGTGTTTTAAAGGCTCACCCATTACAATGGTGAGCCTTTAGTCCATTTTTATTTCTTCACGTTCTTGGTTCCCAATCTGTCATCATCTTCGTCATAAATCCCACCTGATAGTCTGACCGTTTGCTCGTCTAGCATTTTCATTTGTTAAGGCGAAAGCCTTAGACCCATCATGAAACGCGAGAATTGACTGTCGGCGGCGTCAACGTGAGTGATTAAAAAAATCATCATCCGTGATCAAGTCATCATATGACGCCATCATTCGCCAATGTGATATCATGACGTGACGTCTCATTATCGCGTCATCACATGACATTGTAGCTTAGTCAAAGGTGAGCCGATCACGGAGGAAGTGCAAAACAAGGTGAGATGAAGAAATCTGGGAATGCTTGCAATAACTAAATAGATAACAAAATAAATAAATAAATAAATAAATAAATAAATAAATAAATAAATAAATAAAATAAATAAATAATGCCTCCAGGATCGGAGGTATTGCAAAGAAAAAGAAGATGGTTTTCGCCTTCGAGTAGTCTTAGGCGAATGCATGATTGTCCTTGTATTTTTCAATATACAGGTTTTATCTTAAACATCCTTCCAGCCGGTTTTTGGCCCATCCCCCCCTTGGGGGGGGGGGGGGGGAGTGCCATCAGGAAGAGGATATTGTAATGAGAGAGAGTACACCCGACGACGGTCGAATCCCCCCGCGGAGCCTCTCCAGCTCCGGTTTATTCCATTCGCCAAGAACCACCAGGGCCAGCGCCATCTCTAAGACTTAACGGACACTACATCTCCCCTTCTCCAGGCAACTAGCGCACACAGAGGGATGCGCACTGGATCTGATCACAGGATGAGTCTTCTTGGCGGTTTTATGATGCGACCAAACCTTGAGCTCTTTACAGGGCGATCTGAGGAAGGCGGTCCCGTCTCTGATGTAGCCTCATCGGACCCAGGCGGACCCGCCGTTGGCGTCAAGGATACAGATGACTTGTTCGGATGTGCACCTTGTCCCGCATTCTGTGGCGTGAGCTCTGGAACCAGCGGAAGTGGCTGGCTGTCAGTGTCTGCTTGTTTTGACGGCCCCAGTGCAAGCGGTGCGTTTCCATTTCTTGGAACAAGATGTCTTCGGTTGCGTTGGATGACGCCTTTCGCAGTTTCAACCACGTATGAGCGTGGACGTTGAGCGGGTGACAGGACAACGGCAGGGCACTTCATATCACTCACCCAAACTTCCTCTCCTGGCTCTAGTCGGCGAAGAGGAGAAACTGCATGCCTCCCGTTATAGTCTTCCGCTTGTTTTCTGCTCACTAATCTCACTAACAAGCATACGCTCGGCGCGTTGGACTCTGGTCTCAGCACATTTAGAGCAGCTCATCACCATAGTCTCGATTTGGGAATTTATGCCAGGCCACCAAACAGATTCCCTAGCTAGAGACTTGCAGCGGCCTATTCCTTGATGGCCGTCGTGAAGAAGCTGCAATATGCGCTGCTGGTATGATGCCGGAATCACAACACGAACACCCTTCAGAAGTAGATCTTCACCGATGCTGAGATCGCCTCGGTACTGCCAGTACTTCCTTACGTGTGTCGGCACACGAGACTTCCTGGGCCAGCCTTTCGTGCAGTACTGGAAGAGCAAGTGGCATTCCGCATCACTAGCTTGTGCCTGACGAAGCTCGTGAAGGTGTGCTGACAGGGTATCTGGCAGAGCGCGAATAGTCTCCTGGACAAAGAGCTCGGTGTTGTCAGCTTGTCTTGGAGTAGACTCCAGGCTTGAAACTTGTCTTGTAGGAGCGCGCGAGAGCGTGTCAGCCGTGGCCAGTTGTTTTGCAGGTACGTAGAGCACTTGGTAGCAGAAGCGCATCAGCTTCAAGCGGAAACGCTGAATTCTGGGTGGCAACATGTCCACATCCATAGAGCCGAGCAATGCCACGAGAGGATGATGATCTGTTTCAATGTAGAATTGAAGACCACGGACGAACTCCTCGAATCGTTGCACTGCCCATGTAACAGCCAAGGCATCTTTTTCAGTCTGGCTGTAAAGTTGCTCACTGGACGTCGGCGACCTTGAAGCAAAGGCAACCGGTCGGCGTTGGCCACTGGGTTGCTCTTGTAACAATACGGCTCCCAACCCGAAAGAGCTTGCATCGGCGGACACAGTCGTCTTGTAGGCAGTGTTGTAGCGCGCAACACAGAGATCGGAACACAACTGCTTGAGGCTTTCAAAGGCAGTTTGCTGATCAGGTCCCCATGTCCAATGGGAATCTTCGCACAGCAGAGCGCGAATTGGAGCAGTTGTCTCTGAGACATGTGGCAGGAAGCGTCCCACACGGTTGACAAGCCCACGTAGACGACGAACTGCAGAGACATCTTCGGGAAGTGGCATATGCTGAATCGCTGCAATCTTATCCGGATCCGGTGAGATGCCTTGAGCGCCTACGATCACGCCCAAAAACTTGACGCTGCTAGCCCCAAAGCAGCACTTCTCCCTATTCAGTGTGATGCCTGCCTTCTTTAGCAGAGCAAGAACTTGCTGCAGACGCTGGTCGTGCTCTTTGCGTGTCTTGCCGAAAACAAGGATATCGTCAATCATATTGACAACTCCCGCCTGGGCTTCAAGTATCCGAGACATCTGACGTTAGAAGTACTCGGGCGCAGACGCCTTGGGTACGACGACCAATCCAGAACACCACTCTGTTGGCGCGTCGACGTGGCGAATTACTTGATCAGCTTCCAGTTTATCTAATTCTGCTTTTACGGCACCGTGCAGAGGTAGAGGAAGACGGCGAGCGACGCTCAATGAAAATGGCACGGCGTCTGGTTGAAGCCGAATGGTATACTCCTCTGGCAGCGTCCCACGTCCACGGAAAAGGCTCGTATCTAGATGCAGATTGCTGGATGCTTCTTGTTCTTCGGACAGGACATCCAAAAACTTGCAGACGCCCAGGGCTTGAATAGCCGGAAAACCAAGCAATGGTACTGTCTTGGCGGCGAGAACATAAAGCAGCTGTTTGGTAGATCGCCCCTTCCAGGATAGAGTCGCATTGAAAGTACCTAAAACAAAGACGGGGTGGTTTCCAGGACCTTTGAGCTCTCCTTCTGGTTGTTGTAACCTTGTAGGCACACCAGGGAATGAGCTGAGGACCACAGAAACTTCGGCACCCGAGTCCACCTTGAACGAAACAGAGTGCCCGTTCACGAGCACGTCGATGAACTTGGCGTTCCGATGCTTTTCAGTCACAGCACTAAGCTCGATAGAACTGGCAGCGGGCTTGCGTTGCTGCTTACTGGCCATTCTTTTCTTCTTTTGACACACAACCTCGAAGTGCCCACATTTGCCACAGTAATTGCAAACTGCGCGACGAGCCGGGCAGTAGGAAAGCGCATGTGAAGCGTGACCACAAAAACCGCAGGTATTGTTCTGCCTTGTTGCTGATACTTCCTTTTGTCGACGAACGCCCGCGGCGTCAACGTCCAGCTGAGGGGCGTTTTCCCGCAAACGCTGTCGGCGTTCCTTTTCGGCGTCTTCGTCTTGACAAACGTAAGTGAGCGCTTCTTGCAACGTTAACTTCGGGTTGGGGCAAAGCTGGTCCGAGAGCTTCTGATTTTGCAAACCAACAATAAAGCGGTCCCGAACAAGTCTTTCTTCGACGCTACTTGAACTGTAGTTGCAGCGTTTAACCATTGTACGCAGAGCCGTGAAAAAGGCGTCGATGGATTCACCGGGCTCTTGAACGCGGCGATGGAAACGCGCAGACTCATAAAGTTCATTCGGCGGATGAACAAAGTGATTACCGAAGGCCTTTTTTAAAACTGATAAGTCCTGAAGGGCGGCTTCTTCAAGTGGTGTGGACGCTAACACGACTCTTGCTTGAGGGCCCATGCAGTATAGCATGGAACGCACTTGCACCTGCTGATCTGCAGCATATAGTCCCGTGGCGTAGGAGTAGTCTTCGAACTGTAGAAGCCGCGTTGGCCAGGATCCGGAATTTTCAAAGTCGAACGGTGGCGGTGGACGCAGCTGAGCATGTCCCGTTGAATATGGCGGAGCGGCTGCGTTGGACCCAGAAGGCGAGCTCACCGTTGGTGAAGTCGTCGCAGCGTTGGTGTCGTTCATGGCTTGACGCAGAGACTGACGCTTTAGCGACTGATGCAGTTGAGCGCTGCTGAATTCGAAGTGCGACGCTGCCTAGTCGGTGTCAAGACCATCCGCATCCCACTTCTGACACCATGTAGAGAGAGAGTACACCCGACGACGGCAGCCAGTCGAATCCCCTGCGGAGCCTCTCCAGCTCCGGTTTATTCCATTCGCCAAGACCCACCAGGGCCAGCGCCATCTCTAAGACTTAACGGACACTACAGATATCACCATCATCATAAACTACCGTCGCCGCAGATAATAATAATAAATCCAGACTGTATGATCCGCCCTTCTCTTGGCCGATCCCTCTGAGTGGGTAGGTGCCATTCATCCAAGGAGCATCATCATCATCATCAGTTCCCGAGGTTTCGTTGGAGGCAGCCGCAGGAGCAATGGCCTCCCGCTGGGCCAAAGGAGGCGCGGAGTCTGCACGGACTGCACGTCCTGCGGAGCGCGCACTTCCTCAGCCTGCTGGCCGAGGCCGTGGGCGTCTCCTGGTGCCAGACCACGGCTCTCTTCGACTCGCTGCTCGAGTCGCTTCAGCGCCGAGACGCGACCACGGACAGCGGTGCCACTGACGTGCGGGTCGGCATGCTGCTCATGGACTACCGGGCACAGGCCGCCGCTACGCGAACGCTGGTCGCCGACGTCTTCCTCACTCTGTCCAAGGTAACTTGAACGACAGCAAGTTCGCATATGCATGTGAGTCCGAGCGAGTCCGAGCGACTTGTACATTAAAGACAGCGAATTCATTCCGTGATAATTGTCTTTCCTTGCAGTCACTGGAATAACATCACGAAACATCTCTCGTCTCATGCTTTTTCGTAAGATATGTAATCATCCAGTTTTCAAAGCCCAGTTCGTCATGATCCCACCTTATCGCTCTGCTCGTATGTACCACCACCATAATTGTACACGCTATGTATAGTTGGCGCACTAACACTTTTTAATTTCTTCCTTTGTCCCACGCATGTCCAAAGACTGGAACCACCTTCCATCCGACATGTTTTCCATTTATATTATGACTTTTTTTTGTTCCAGCTTACACAAGTATTTACTTGATGAAGCGTGTAGTGTATATTGCAGTGGTCTCAAACTCACCTCATCTAGTGGGCCGTAGACACGAAATTTAGTTCCACAAGGGCCGAGACAGCGCAGAAGGTTGTAGGGGCGGGGGGGGGGGGGGGGGGGGAGGGATCAGCTAATGCGCCATTTGAAAGAAGCTAGGCCTTTCCCATATCTCATATATGGGCCATTTCTGAAGGGGATTTCGCGTAAGAGGATTCGAGCAACATATCGATACCGATCTGCAGAATGACTAAATTCTAGACGCCGATTCTGTAATATAGACCTATTTGATGTTTGTAAACAGCGGTAGGCGCCGTCGACATACTGAGGCGCTTGTAGTGACGTCGCAGCACGTAGGCTCCGCCCAGCCCAAAGCTCGCCACCGCATTCTATGATCACGTGACAACTAGCACAGCAGCTGCAAAGCTGCCTGCGAGCACAGCGCGTCGGGGAGCCTACGTGCCACGACATTGCTACAAGCGCCTCAGTATATCGACGGCGACTACCGGGTTTGAGAACACGTTTGAAACGTTTGAAACACGGTTGAAACACGGTGAACACGGTTGAAACACGAAAAATACGTTTGAGAACAGTCTCGTCTGCGTAGCATACCCGAACAAAGCGTTATTAATCGCAACAGGCGAGAAAATAACGCAAGCACCATTTAGCAAAGTCGCAACAATTCAATCACAAAGTGATGAAAAAAAACATTGGCTGCGGCTTAACTCAGTTATGCCTGGGTATGCTAAGCGAAGGTACGGTTTTAATCTTATTGTTCAGCTTGGTACGGTTACGCTTCTCGAGGCGTGCGGCTCATTCTTCCTCCGTCTTCTCGGCTCGCTGCCTCCTCTTGGTTTCGTTCCGACGATGAAGCCTGGCTTCTTTCAGTCTCTCCGACTCACTTTCCATGTCTGCCAACGAATTCCACCAAGCTGCCCATTATATATATGCGATGCAACACCGGCCTCCTCCTCTGTTGTTGCAACGCGGTTTCACCGGCTTCTCCTCTGACGTCATGCCAGATGGCGCGGCGAGCGGCGCTGCCAGTTGCGGCGGTTCCTAGGCTGCGGCTCAAATCGCGGTGTGGCCATCCGTCACAGCGAAACGGCGAGAATACGGCCAATGTAGCTCTCGCTACAAAACAATGGGACGAAGACAGTCATGTGCGTACGCGGGCCGCTACCAGATGGTCCGCGGGCCGCGTGTTTGAAACCTCTGGTATATTGTCTAATTCTTTTATTTTGTTTGCCTGTATTCGTAATCGTACCTGCAATCGAAATCAGTTGGACCCACCTAATCGTCGTATGTATTGCAGTTATTAATTTGATGTCATTTTGGTTCGCTTTTTTGTTATTTTATGTACCCCACTACCATTCCTAAAGCTCTTTGCGATTGAGGTAAATGAAATGAAATGTGTGCTAACCAGTTCTAACATCCTGTGAAAGCTCTTACAAAGATCTTAAAAATCTGGAGGCGACTCTGGGAGTGGCACTGGCGCGTCTACGTTCGTGTGCGCTGGTGTAGTCCTTTGGTTAACTTTGCATTTCATTTCACTGCCGAAGCTGATCTCAAAGGCCACGCAGAAAGTAGCGCGCAGTTGAGATATGTTCCGTCAGGTGCCGCAACGATGCCAGCTGCTAACACACACTGCTCTTTCAATGAACTCATTCAACTAATTTGCGTTGGTTATCCTGAGACGTGCGTCCCTCTTAATCATATCGTGGGTTTATAATTGAATATTTTTATAAACGAGCGTGAGCGGCCTGAGTCGGGCAACACTGGCACGCTCGCTAGCCGTGACGTAACGAGTAGCTTGATGTGCGAGCGTCTGCACGGTCTGCATTCCGTGTTCCCTGTTCAGCTGCGCGTGCAAACGAGCTATTTCTGCTTTTCTCAACTTGCCTCTGGAACTAAATGACTTGCAGCGGCTTGAAACAGCAACAGAGCAACACTGCAGTGAACACACTGACCGCGTGTGGAACGTAGCGCAGACGACGTCACTGTTCCTCGCAGTTAATGACGTCACGCACGCCATGGCGGTCGCCGGCGGTGGGCGGAGTTCACTGCCGACGACTTCCCCGGCTTATTTTGGACTGAAATAATCTTTTACAGTCCAGTTTTCACACTTGTACAAGCATATTTGACCCTCTACCTTCATTTTTCGCCAAAAACCGCAAATTGTTGGGTGACCATGTCATGGCCCCTTTAAAACCCAAACTATTATATCGGAGAGTTAATTGGTTCATCTTAAAAGCAAACGTTACGTTCGGATATCATATCAAATATATAACCCTTAACTTGAACCACAACCATCTATTTCGAACCAGTTTTATTTTTACAAGGCTTTTCTAGAATATTCGTAAAACCGTACGTAAGTGCTCGATCACAATTGCTTAGAAAAGAAACTGGAGTGTCACGCTTTGCTCGTGCCACGAATAAAGCGATCCCGGGGATGCTATTCTGGACACTTTCTTATTCCGCCGTATTGTCAAATTTCGTAATGGCGGCATTTTAAGCCAATCAGAGAGGCCGTTTCAGCACTGTGGGCCAACGAGAGTTCACCAATCGCGGAGTGGAGGATATTCAAGTGAATTCAAGAACCCGCCGCCTTACCGGTGGCAAGATACCATTTTAATATGGGTAATTTGTTGGGACATATAGTGCTAGACGTGTGCCATTTGTGTTACAGGTTTCCTTGAGAAGGCCTCAACATCAAGGCACATTTTAGCAGAGATCAACTTATCAGTACCCTTCTGGATAGGTTATTTTCGCAGGGAACAGCGATCTCTTACCTTATATTTAGCCTATGTCTACGTTGAAGTCCATTGTAAAACCTTTTTTTTTTTGCGTCTCACATATGTTTCGACTACGGCAACGGTTCTCTACCGTGACCACAACGGAACACAAGGATAGGTGGAGCTTCGCCACTAAAACGGTACGCTTCGCGATACGCAGGCCGTCGCTGCGGTGTGGCTCGAGGCGGCAACGCTGGTGTCGGACCTTGAGCCGGAGCCCGCGAGCCCTCAGCCCGAGCTGTACAACCTGTTCGTGAACGGCGCCACGGCGTCGCTGTGCAGCTGCCTCAAACTGTGCCAAGCGTCACGCCGCCTTTCTCGAGCTCACCGAGCAGGCGGCGCATCCCCAGTGCTTCAGACGCACACAGGCGCGCGTCCCATCGATGGAGCACGCAGTGCGACCGTCTCTTCGACCTCACCGTCGACTTACTCGTCGACTTCGAGGAGCGAGTCTACGAGCAGCTCTTCCTTGCGTAAACACGCCGCCTCTTCGAAACAACAGTCGCGTCATCGTCGCCAAGAGTTCACTTTGGAACAAGGCACTGCTGGTAGTAGCTAGTGTTGCTGTAGAACGCAGGCAGTACCGCAGGATCAGACGTTGTCTCAGTGTACTGCCGGCCGAACAAGATAGCGAATGATCCATTCCCAGGCTGCTGCGCAGAGCACACGAAACTGCAATGACCTTCGTCTTCCGATCTCGTTTCTTCCGGGCACGCTCTTACAAAGGACATGAGAAGTTGAATCTTGCACGACCCACAGCGTCATGCATCGAAACCAACATATATCACACTAGACTGCGGTTGGCGATCACTTCGCGAAGGTGTGCTTTGTATTCGACAAGTGCAGCACTTCCAGTCTGCCGTATCGACCAAAGCCTTCAATCATAATACCGCGCAGGCTTCTGGACAATAGCGACCATCTGATTTACCGAGGACGACGGCAGTATGTGTCAATCCGAATGAACGTTACTTTCCAGATGCCCATGAGCAAATGGCTTGAGCGGCTTGACGAGACCTTAGTGTATATGCTTTCCATGGGAAGCAGTGTTATCCACTACTGGGTACTTTGGTATCATTCGGGCCCACAGCCACCGACGTGGGTCATACATGTAAAATTGGATTCCTTCGCCTCTCACTGTAAACGGAACCTCGCACATACTATTCACATGACCATACATCGGGAGCCATTAGCCAGCTGCATTGCGCCTGCATGCTGTCGCGTGACAGCAGGGGTATTCAACCTGTTCGCGCGCAGAACAGGTACAAAGGCCTTCAAGTCCACAGTAAAGAAGCGCACTTGGACACGTCCCGTTGTTTTCAGGCTGACGATTGCTCGACCATGTTCATTTGGTTGGCGCTTTGTTTGCTCTTTTAGTGCAAGTGTGTTTTGCGTTAGTGTGATGAGCAATCACCAACTGCACTTTTAGTGAAGCGTATATAAAGAACCTATGTCAACGATGGCACCGCATTTGACCGTTACGCGAGGGTCTCTTGTTATGCTTTTTCCCCATGCTGCTTACTTGGCTAACGGAAACAATTAAGCATGCAACATGCGATCGTGCGCCGCATACGGATTGGTGTAGCCCTATCTGTGTATTCACATGCAGCTTTGTTTCTATTGCATTCGCGTAAAAAACGGTTCTGACTTTCCAAGAACATTCAGAGTGCGATGCCTGAGGCAAGAACCAAAGCAATTATTTGTTCTGCACTAAGTTCGCATCAATACGGAACTCGAACCGAAGCCGAGCACCCGAAGGCAACTCTGACAACAAAAGGAACAGTTGCGGCACGACACCTGCGGTACCAACTAGAGTATAATGCTCCAGTTAATAAATATCTGAGCTCTAGGCGAAGCCCAGCGTCCGAATGTGTTTTCCATTAACCACACTTTATCTAGAAGACCCCGCTTGTCTTTGGATAATTGGCGGCTTGTGCTCTCGATGGCCATTTAAGTTTGTGACGCCGCCTGTTGGTCAGTGTTGCGCTTTATAAATGGGAGAGATGTTGTCCCAAGCATAGGTCCGTGACCTGAACCAAATAAAAGTAACGTCGTTCAATTTCATCATTGCAGCTACTTCTCCACAGTGTCTTCTGTGTCTTAGAAAATCTGGCGCGGGCGTCGGCGACCTTGTTCGTGAGTGAGAACTCCCGATGGATGTATGGAATAAAAAAAAGCTAAGCTTGCATTAAGCCGCGCAAGGCTTGAAACAGCGAAACTGAACGATTCTAAACTAATCTGGTTGCTTCTAGGTTGTTTCCACGCCATGCATGAGCAAATGGCTAATGGGCCTAGGCCGTTGCTAGGCTTTAGCTAGGTGATGCTAGGTTGTTTCCACGTTGATTCTCAGCGCAGAGTGGTTCCAGTTAAACCACAGACAGCCCACACAGATGTCCAAACTTCAGAGACAAACTCGCGCTGAAACCAAGCGTTCACACCTTTCACAAACCTACGGGCACGTCGCCATTGGCGTAGGCCTTCCATCGCTTCGGGGTCTTCTCGCAGCCGCCGTTGCTTTTCCCGTTCCCTAGTATTCTCTCGTTGTACGTAGTCGGGGTCTTGGGCTCGCCGCCGTCGCATCGCCGCCATATGTTGGTCGAACTGTTGCTTTCATTTTTAGTGGGCCAGTGGTGAGTAGTGGGATTTACCCAATTTCTGTGGGACATACCTGTTTATGACGATGATAGTTTTCTGGCAGGCCGCACACACAAATTACGGCTACATTAAACGGCTTCACAGTTAAAAAGCTGCAGTGGCGCTCCACTCCGTGAACGCAGCCGACTCCCAAGCAAATGGGTGCTATTTCCTTTTGTATTGCTCATAGAATGCCTTTTCATGATCGCCAGAATAGATTTTTAGGGGCGAAGCTCCTAAGGGTGTGGTTCTGTCCCTCCTCTGTAGCAGTAGTAGTAGTAGTAGTAGTAGTAGTAGGTAGGTAGATAGCCACGTGTAGTGGAATGTACCCACTCCACGTGATAAAGATGACGATGACGCAGCATAGTGGAATGTACCCACTACACGTGATAACGATGAAGTATAAGCGCGTTCCAGTATAGTGGAATGTACCCACTACACGTGATAAAGATGACGATGACGCCTAATGACCATGAAGAATAAGCGCGTTCCAGTATAGTGGAGTGTACCCACTACACGTGATAACGATGACGATGACGCTGATGACCATGAAGTATAAGCGCGTTCCAGACCACACATTCTCTTTCTGCCATGGATGAAAACGATCGAGCTTCGCCCACTCATCATCATTCACTTCGTGGATATGGCGTGATTTTTGTCCTCAACGTTTCTAGGAAGTACTCGGAGCATGGTGTCAGTTTCCGCGAGCACCTTGCTCACCGACCCCGGAAGGCCGTATTGGCCGCCATCTTACGGAATCCACCGAATTCGCGTAAAGGGTGTGCGGCGGGATATTAGCCGCTGCGCAACCGAGTTGAGTTTGGGCGAGTGAAGTGACCTGAGGGGGATACCGTAACCATGGGAAGTTCCCTTGTCTCCCCGGATCACTGCTAGTTGCCTGCGGTCATTGACACCAGCCAAGACCGCACAGCCGTGGAAGGAGCGGAGGGGGTAAGTGCAGCCGTCTCGCACGCTCCAGCTGAGGAATGTCGAAGTGGGACGAATACTACACTGACCTCCTCATTGCAAACCATAAACACTTTGAACGTTTCTGCGTCATCTTCGGAAAACTTGCTCCAGCCTAAGGCCTGCGCTTCGCCGATGCAAACGATGCCTCGCAGATGACACAGGCGATGACACTCAGAGAAACGAGCCCTTATTACTGTAATGCGCCGGTTGGTCAGTCCCTCGACCACAAGAGAGGAAGAGGGGGAAAGGTGCACGGGTAGGCTGAGGCGCTCCGTTGTCCTCCTCTGGCAGTTGGGACGACAGCCGTTCGCTTGCGCGTCGCACACGTTTACACAGTGAAGAGTCGCTGTAACTTTTGCTGGTAGCGGGGATGAAAACAGGACCCGCTAGTCCTTGATTTTAGCAATAAAAATGAAACTTTCGCGGTCATCCAATGAGACATATGTGTTCGTGTCAGAGTTGTACGTAGCGCGTTACAAGTAATCGATTACTTGTAATCAATTAGCTTTTCTTGTAATTTTGTAATATGATCGATTACTCATTCGAAAACTGCAACGTTCTGGGTAATTCAGAGACATTTTCTTGTAAATGATTACCGGTAATCAATTACTCTTTTTTTTTAAACTTAATTTTTAATCAGTCGTCTAAGGCAGTTCTCGTTCCGAAAAGTATGCTACCCCCTCCGGTTAGATAGGGGATCCCTCCAGAGCCTGTTTTTTTTTTTTCATTTTTTCCTTGGGCTTACCTGCAGCGCCAGCGACAGCGAAGTGCGACACTTCATAGAGGACATGGAGACTGTAGTATCAAAGCAATGCGCCAACTACAAGCTAGTGCGCAAGGTGCTCCTGCGGTATAATACTCCCCTTCCCTCCAGTTTATGCAATGAGAGAGTGTTCAGTGTAGCATCGCACTTCTTAACGAGAAAAGGCGGAATAATCAGCGACCACTGTAATGAACTACATTTTAAAGGAAGTAATTGTAATTGCAATGGATACTTACTCTCTGTAACGTGTACCAGTCTGGCTCGTGTTTGCCTGTGCGGCCACACACCATGCTAGTTAATTTATTTGGTGCGCGAATATTTTCTCCGCCTCAAAACATTGTTTTTCTTGGCTACACCTCCTCCGGTACACCTCGTCTCCTTTCTCCTTCTCTGATTTGCGCGGACACACTCCACGTCCGCGATTTCATGGACCTCATTGAAAAGAGTGCATAAACTCACCAGTTACTGCCAAACGAAAGTCTCGCCAAATCGCAGTCGATGAACAAATGTGCAGCCCCCCACTTGGTCAAATGAACTGGAGATGATCGCTTATTGAGACATTTCCGCAATATTTAAACAGAAAATTGGGCTAGTTGGTTTCGACTTAAATACATATATAGCGGAACAAAAAGTATTTTTAGCGGTAGTCCTGTGTGCATCTTTCTCTGTCCTTGTTTTGTTCCGCTATATTATGTATTTATCTCAACATTGGTTTCTTCATATTTCCGGAATTCAGGGAACACCTTAACAGCCAACAAAACGTAGTGATACTGTTCGCCCTCACCGCGAAAGAAGACAGGCAAGAGGCCACGATAATGCACAAGCCACGAAGAGACACTTGGTCTGGACAAACGTTTTGTCCTCCCATCCTATCGAGAAACGACACTTAAGCTACAGCTGGTCATAAAACTGGAGGAGCGGTGGTCAGTCACCGGGAGTAAATGAAGAAAGACCAGCCGCTCAAAGATGGTATCGTGTGAAGAGCTTCGTATTCTGGGATTTCGATTCCGTGCGTCTGCGCTTAAGTCGAGTACCGGGCACTGCTCTTGCATCGTTCCGCAAAGAGGAGGCCCAGACAAATTCAAACACACCACACGGTAGGCAGACCGACTCCCATCGACCGAAGACGTGTATGCATCCTCAGCCAAGAGAGACTCCAGCTGCCACTTTCCACCCCCCGCGACGTCCAGCATGCTTTGCCAGTCAGCCACGGGAATGGTTATGATTGTGCGGTTACAGTACCGTATTAGAGTGATGTTACAGCATATGAAACATAACGCGCTGCCCACAGCACAATACACTTACCACCTGGACCCTCAGTTTTGAAGGGAATGGAAAGACTCAAACCTTGATCTCGTTCAGGCGTCCCTCAGTTGTTAGCAGAGTATGGTAGCCTTCTTTAGCAGGGATATACTTGCAACTATGGAGCATGATTATATTATTCGACTTAACGGTTGTTACGGAACTTCTGAATTCTCGGAACACACGTGCAAAGCGCTAACTGACGTGTGAAACGTGCAGAATCGTTTCATCGAATGTATTTCTTCCATAACTCTACCCAGTTAAACAGCGAACTAGACTGCGATCTGGTGAGGCTGAATCTTAGTGAGATCGGCATACGTTTACAATTGCAGGTCGCATTATGCACACTGTCTGACTTGCTAAGTGTTTCGCTATCCCTTGACCCCATCATTGTGAAAGCAAATGCACGGGGTTCGTGTCCACCTGTGCGACCACACACCCTGCTAGTCCATTAACGCGCGAATATTATCCCCCCCATGGCCGCGTTGTCACGTTCCAGGACGCTTCGTGTTCTTTCTCCTTCTCCGCTTTGCCTCTAGAGGGCATTGCTTTGTACGGACACGCTCTACGACACTGATTTTACAGATGGGGCGCGTGAGCTTGCGCGTAAAATTGGGGTTCGAGCCGTAGTCAAACCTGCATCGACATTCACAAGATGGCTAATGATCTGCATTGCGTTTAACCACCGGGCTCGTCGCCAATCAGGGTTACCAGCCCTGAGCGGATAGATGCTATGGCAGCTATTTACAGCTATATACATACTAGACATCTTCCCTCCTTGCACAACAATGGCAGCTTACGATCGGCCGAGTCACAGTCGCACCCCCCCCCCCCCCCCCCAACCTGTCAGAGATGTCACGAGGACCACTTGTTGAAGCATCGGCCTGCCCACTTCCCGAGGCATCCTGGGTGGCACTCCAGAAGGCAGACGTGAATGACACATGTAGGTCACAGTCTTGAACGCAGAATGTAGGACATTCACTAAGTCTAGGAAGGAACGTTAAGAATGCGCCTAGTATCTGGCATTGCTGCGCTGCCAAGAATGTTGCTCCGAAATTACAGACCAAATGGGTGGTCTTCGATTTATGACAGTTTTTCTGAAAGTAATGGCGAGCTGCACAAAATGGCTTTTACTTAACACCTACACTAGTTATGGCTCTTTTTACGCATTTCGCGGTCAATATGACCGCAGCATCTCTAGGAGAAAATTACGCAGGACTATGGTTGTGTCATCAGTGCGTTGTACCAGATGTCATATCGTCATTGGTGCAAGCTAGTGGTGCTATGGGAAACTGAGAGTACCACGCCGTCTTGACAGGCCGGCTTTGTCCTCATGCAGAGAACTGCTTTGTCATCAATTTGTGACTGCTTCTACGCTGTTACATAATGTAAAAGCGAAAGAAAGGCTTGACACACTCAAATTACAGACAATCTAAAAGTCGCTATTTGCTGTGTGCACGCACGGTTTGGTAGACTTGCTAAGGACAGTTGTGCTCCGTTGCTCATTTATTATTCTTGTGGACGAGCCAGCTAGCAGGCACCAGCAGGCCGGCGTGCTAGCACGTGCGCTCCACCCGCTGCGAGCAGCAACAGCGCAGCCCGTTGAGTGTCTGGCGAGGGGGATGAGGACGACGAGGAGAAGCAAGCAAGAAGGCCGAGCTTGCTGAGTGATTCCTCCGCACCCAAGCCCGCAAGCCTAGCGGCCAGCTCCGGGCAGTAATGTCTAGTCGCAGATTCCTGCATGCACTGCTGATGGTGGTGCAGCTCACTGCGGAAAAAAAAAATCGCCGACGCCACCTCGTATTTCCGATGTGCTAATAGGTTAGAGAAGCGAGACATTCTAGAGATTCTAGAGATGTCTGAAAAACGTCGCCAGCCGCTCATCTCAGAAGTTGTCTTCTATTCAAATCACAATCTGGAGGCAATCCTAATACCTGATGGAGGTGTCTCGTAGCGGCACGAGCTTCCTCGGCGTTGGTGGGCCCTAATGTATTCCTAGGGTTAACATTGTGTTTCGTCGCGCCGCCGAGGCAGATCTCAGAGGCCACCCAGAAAGAAGCACGTGGTTCAGGTATGCTCCGCCAGACGCCGTTACGATCCCAGGTGCTCACCAGAAAATCATCTTTCAATGAACTCATTCAACTAATTTTCATTAATTTTCCTTGACAGTTAATTGGCCCTTGTCCTAAGTTAAGCGCATGCTCCAATATGTAGTCAATATAACTGTTAACTTGAACCAGAACCGTCGACTTCGTACCACTTTTATTTTTTTAAAAACTAATTCTTCACAATGCTCAGACAATCGGAAGTACGTGCTGGACCGGAAGAGCTTGAAAGAGATACAAGTGTCGCTCGATCGCTGCTCGTGCATATAAGAAAGTTTTACTGTCGTCGCGGCAGTTCGGGCTTTCCACAGAAAACAGGGTGTCAGACTCAGAGCACAAGTTGGTCGTGATTTGATGATGGTGCAATGTGATAATAACTCAACATGCGCTCAAAGGGAAAGGTGGTGGTTGGATAACAAGTAGAACACAAGACTCATCAGGTCTTTTGAGTACGAGAACGCGTAGGCATGTACCGTGACAGACGATAACATCGCCACGACAGCCTGTCACCAAATGGTGGTGCTGCGAATTTGTTGGGACCGATAAGGTGGACCGCCGCAACGTTTAAAAAAAAGGCTAAATTGCATTCCTTATCTTTCACCGAAGCAACAGTGCCATGTGTGGTGGCATATGCGCAGTGTGTCCACAACTGATGCAGCGCAACACAACATGGTTTGGATTTCGTTCTAATTTTGCGCAGAGGAAAATTAGATTCAAAGAAATACTTCAGAATATAGATCAAAAGACACGGTTGGCTAGAGTACACAATGATGATATGATATCTGGGGATTTACGTTCCAAAACCAGGACATGATTATGAGAGACGCCGTTGTGGAGGGCTCCGGAAGTTTGGACCATCTGGTGTTCTTTAACGTGGACTAACATCGCACAGTACGCGGGCCTCTAGCATTTCGCCTTCATTAAAATACGACTGCCGCGGCCGGGAATCGAACCCGCGGCTAGAGTAAACAAATACCCTTAACTGGAAAGCGTAAGTAAGGACTCGAGGAAATGTTGAAAGAAGTTGGCAATTAAGAACAGAGTATCCCACAAACAAATACTGGAAACTGGATACAATGAATGGAAACAAACCTGGGACATTTGAAGAGTTGGCGAAGAAGACATCGGCAGGAATAATTTGTATGGAAGTGCAAGGGGCTTTGATACTTAAAGCACTCGCTCGATACCTGAGCATCATAATTCACGGGAATAAATATGGTGACTTGGTAACAATATTCTGAACAGAAAGAGGCATACGTCACCTGCAAGGGTAGTTGGGAATGTACAGGTGTGGTGAAAATTTTCCAGGCCGCGCTGCCGTAGGAATACATGAAATATAGTGACCTGAAAACTTTTGACTCCCCCTGTACTTCACACATCGCCATGGAATGCGCCAGGATCACCGCATAACAAGACCCGTGGAAGGCGAGCCTTTTCCAGAAGCCATCAGTTTCTGTGTTGATATGAACGCTTATTCTTTTGCAGCAACAACACTTTTTATTATTCCTTTTTTCCGCTATCGGCGCGTGTGTGGAACACGCTAGACGCCTCGGCTGTGTTGCAAACGACAGTAAAAAAAATTTTAGAGCTTGCCGAGCTGTCCACTACAAAGACGATCTAATGAAATGATGATGCACGAGTGCTAGATGCTTCGCATTGCAAGACTGATTTCTAATTCTGTACTGTTTGTTTGATGCTCAACTATGTCCGTAGCCTATGTAAATTATTTAAGTTTAATATCTATGCTATTAGCGGCTTATCTATGCATAGTTACATATACATAAACTGTTAAGGGTGCCCATTCGTGCAAACACCGCATTTGGAGTTGACAGTATACTGACATTAAAAAAAATAAATATGTCCTACTATATCTGAGTCTTTTGTTGCAATGATTCACGGAACACTCCGCCGGCTGAAACCGTGGCCCATAGATGATGCGCGCTATAAAAATTCGGAATTATGCTTAGGCATTCAAGGTTAGCTCAATAAGGCCCAGGACTTGACCTCTCAAATCCTAGCCGTCCAGAGGGCCCGCGCGAGCGCGGTCATGTTTAAGCTGACCGTCCCCGAGTGGGCCTAGCCAGGTGACGTTGAGTTTACTCGAGTCTACTGTTGTCCGAATAAGGTTGTTTCACTCACTCAGTCACCTACCCAGGTCCACCGCGGTATTAAGGTGGTTACGGTGCTCGGCTGCTGGGCCGGAAGCCGCGGGTTCATTCGCGGCTATCGCAGTGGCAATAAGATGGAGGCGAAATACTAGGGGCCTGTGTACTGCGCAATGTCAGTGAACCTTAAGGAACACCAGATAGTTTAAATCTCCGAATCCTTCCGCTAAGGCGTGCCTTATAATTATATTGTGGTTCTGGCATGTAACACCCCGCAAATTATTATTAATGTTACCTGCCCAGTGTAGAAACAGTCGTTCTTGTTATTTTAATCACTAGCGCGCGTGGGTCAGGACAAGTGTTTCCTCCTTTGATCTTGTGTCTTCCAGCTATGAAAAGCAGGTGTAATACACGTGATGACAAGAACGCCCTATTCAGTATTCTCTAAATGATATCCATAACGATCTGCTTTGCCTTATTACCACGTATATATGGTAATCCAAACAGTACAGAAGTTCAGGGGAAAATGAAGACCTAGATTGATTAGAAACTGTTCAACAAGAATCGTCCCAGGTGTCAATGTTTCGACAACAGGACTTGTCTTTGCCAGGGCAGCGGCTGATGAAGACAAGGGCTGAGCCCTGATGAGGATGAGTCCTCTTCGACCAAACGTTTGCACCAAGAGACATGACCTCAACAACTAGAAAACGGAGGAACGCGTCCTGCGACACCTACAGACAAACACGCTGCTCTGTCCAACCGTACTAAAACATTACGACCCAGTGAGTGAAACAACTTTATTGACGATCCGGCATAAAGGGAGCCAAAAATAAGTGGTCAGTGCCAGTATTGAGCTGAAGTGGCCGACCCTTACCATACCCTATGGTCTGGGCCTGCCAAGTGAACCCAATAATAAATCAACCCGCGATCCCCAACCCCACAAAAAAAAAAAGGGAGAAGAACCTGCTAAAGCTCCGAACTAGAGGAACAGCGAACTCTGGTCCAGCGAGCTCGGAACAGCGTCTTCGACCAATGGCGTCCCGGACTAGGGATGTCGACCAGTCCGGTGGGGATAAGGGGTAGCATAGCATAACCAGCTGCTTCAATAAAGGTTTCTGCTCCGCCTCCCTGCACAACGATTTCTCATGCGTATCTCTAGTGTCCCTAAAGGCCGGCCGCTTATGCATTTGCCCACGACGATTCGAAGGCTAATGCACTCAACGTGGTTTCGCACTGCCTTTAGAATTAGATGCATTGGAAGGTTTCTGCCCTCTTGTGGTTTTGCAGTGCGTCCACGATCGGCCCACATTTGACCAAGCGGCGATGTCATGTAATTACATAATCATGTGAGGCCATGCTGATGTCACATGTTTTGGCGATCTGTGACGTCATAATGACGTCATCACATGATGATTTTTTCCCTCGTCATTCATGTTGACGCTGATGGTCAGTTATGGGCATCTAGGGCTTTCGCCTTAAACCCGTCTATACGATTAACTTGCCTGCACATCTGCCATGTCAAACACGTCAGCAAACTAAAAATATGCCCACTGTAACACACCTGCATAATCTTCTGCGCTGCCGTTTGCTGACGGTGCCTTTGTCTTGTAATACCGGGCCCTTCCAGTAGAGGTCGGTGACTTCTCTTCCCGCACTTGCATCGCACGCCTCCCAGTCCTCGGTGAACTCCTTCAGTTCACATCCTGCAGTAAGTGAGTTAAACTTGAAAAATTTCCGCTCGCGAGCTAAATGAACTAAATATAAGCGCCAACAGCCAGAAGGCCGTGGTGTGAATGAATGTTCATGCTTTATTTCAGAAAGGGATGAATGATTCGCTTCAATGCCATATTTATTTGTTTATTTTTTATTTCAAATACCCTCAGGGTTTACAAACGTACATTGAAGAGGGGAGGGGCAAACGTTAACAGATAACTACTTGGTTATAGATACAAACCATAGAAATAAAAATAAAAATATCGCGATGACACTTTTAACAAATTTCAGTTACAAGAACAAAGGCAAAAGTACGTGAAGTAAACAACACAGCAATTAAAACACTTAAATGGCCCGAAAGTGTTAGAAAATGACATCGTTGAATACACTCCTAGAAGAGATATAATGGAAAAACATAATGCGCAAAAAGTAACCATTTCTAAAACGAAATTTCGAGAAGCATAACAAAAAACATATACAGAACAATCAAAGGTGAAAAACAAACCCTGAGCGATGTTAACGTGAAAAAAAAACAACTCTGAAGTGCGATTTTGAAGTTATTGGTGTTAGTTATGCTTGTGAGTGATGCAGGCAGACAGACTGTTCCAATCTCTGGTCGTTGTGGGGAAAAATGAATGTGAAGAACCAACGGTGTTGCTGTGTGGAATGTTTACTTTTTCGCGATGGTCGATGCGAGATGAAGTCTACGGCGGCGGCTGAATGAATATAGAATGTAAATATGAGTTGTGGTAATAGATTTTATGGAAAAGACAGAGTCGAGATAGTTTTATGCGGTGTGATATATCTCACTTGAATGACTCATTATGAATGCAATTGTTCTAATGCAACTCACACCGCAATTTTTCAAGATAATTTTTTTGCATTTTCAACTGATTACCTTGATTGAAAATGAAGGAGTTACCCTAGAAATAGCAGTACGACAAAATTATGCGAATAAGAGGGAAAAGGTGAAGTCAATATCTTTCTTGATTACTATTCGAAACTTCCTTGATTTTCGGTTGTCGTTTACGAGTGGTGTGGCTCGTAAAACAAAGCTTAGATTCAAATACACGTCTATTCATGATGTGTTTAAAGGTCCTCTGTGAAGAAAGTTGCTGCAAACTAATTAGTTGGTCTGCAATAATATGCTTCCGGGTCATGTTAATCCAATGAATGGCGTTTCGGCAGGCATATATTTATATTTTTATAAGCGAAATGACTATGTCTGGCAAAAGAGTGCAAAGGCGGATGGTTATGACGATGATTACCGTGTGCCACTTTCACACTGCAGTGAAATAAGCCTTTACAGGGGAGTTATATGCGCTCAAATATACATAAATTGCGTTTCCATTACCACGGCAAGAACATCACTGCCCATATTTCTAGGCGATGTAAAAGTGCCGCAATGTTTTCAATGCTGATATTCCTCGCATCCAGTCCGAAGGAACTGTCTTGCTGTCGGTTGGTTTATGGAAAGAGTGTGGCAGAGATACTGTAGCTTACCGTTGCATATCAATGACCTTTGAATGCTCGCATGTACTCTTAGGAAATGCGGTAAAACAGGAAATGCCTCCGCTGTATGTGAAAAGCATCATTGGACCACGTAGCAGGATATGTACCGGAATCGTTTTAAAGGTCGAGGTCGCGAGGCGGTACCTAAGTGGTCAAAGAGGATTCAACGCCTTGAGAGCAGGGTACATCAGACCAAGTACCCTCGTAGACACAGTATAGTCCAATAAAGCGCGCATGAACCATTTTGGTCGATATTGCTGAAGCACATTTTATCGCTGCTGCATGTTGTAGGTGGCAGGTCAATTACTTTTGGGAATATACCTTTCAAGTATATAATCGGTCGAATCAGTGTCACTTTGGATTCTAGTCTGGTGAACGAGCTTACAGACAAATTACTACCAGGAAGCTCAGGTGTGGCACAATTTCTCTTCTGTTTGCGAAAGCAATGAATAGACCTTCCTAAGGTCAGAATGAAAACTCCATTCATCACCCCAATTCCCCCACGATTTCCGGAAAGCTTGAGATATCACTCGTACATAACCAGATTGCACTATGCATGCGTGCCTTTTTTTCTCCCCCAAGACTACCTAAAGTCCTTTAGGACAACAAAATTTCATTAAATTAAATCACTAGAGACCGGATTATAGGGCAAATGCCTATTTTGTTCCGTGCGTTCCTATCGCGCCACTTTGATATATGAGCATGAATGAGAGGTTAAGAGGGGCTTTTATAGTGTTTTTATAATGCCTATAAATGCCTATTTTCGGCGTTCTTGCCTAAATGCCGATAAGTGCCTATAAATGCCTATTTTCAAAATCGGCGCCTATATGAACACTATTTAAGCTCAAATTTCGTTTTGGAGTGCGGTTTGTGATCGTTATTCATGTCACAGGGCAAGATTGACGTTTCCGAACTCTACAAGGTTCAACCAAGTTCTCTAGTTCAACCAACTTCCGAAAAACAACCGATAGCAGCAGTGAAATGGGATGTGGCGGCCACCACACGCGACAGCGCCGACATGTTGCGAGCGGTTGGAGGAGAGGAAACGACGCCATGCCTGCAGCCCTAAATGGGAGCACGTCTCAGCGTCGTCGGGGGGAATGAGGAGTGAGAAATAAATATAGAAGAAGGAGAGGAGAGTGACGTCCATGGCCGAGGATGTGCCGAGGGAATGGAAGAACCGCCCTGAAGGCCTGGTTGTGGCGGTGGAAAGGGAACAGGAGGTCCCTCTGTGTAGCTGCGGAAAGGTGCAGAATGAATGCAAAACCGTGGAGAGCCGAAGGAGAGTGTAGATCAAGAGAAAGAAAAATGTGATGTTCACGCGGCTTTTGTTTTGTTTGTAATTTACTTCTTAAAGGGCCCCTCACCAGGTCACAGAAGAAATTGTACTTTGACACTGGAATCTGTTGCGTGCCCAATGAAGAGCAGTGTACCACGATAATTTTTCAAATTGGTTAGTTACGAGCCACGACCATGATACGAAGAGGCAGACTTGAAACCCTTGCAATCGTCATGTGTAGCCATCGCAAGCCTAATTCCTTTCCTGCCCTCTTCGGTATCGGAGCCGGAAGATCGCATGACGCATCCGCATCAGCACGTCATGTGCATGTAAGGTCACGTGCGCATGACGCGCCCGAGCAGTATGCCATCAATGTTGTGTCGTTTCGGCATTCTCGGTTGTGTATTGCGTGTTTTTGTGGGATGGATTCCTCAGTGCGCATATGTTAGGAGAGGCTGGCACGGATCATGTATCCTTACCGCTATACACCGCGTCGCACCGCTGCAACTGCTGTCAGAGACGATGCACCGAAAACACGCCAAGAGTTGTCAGGGCTGGCGCTGGCACGACGCGAGAACGGCGAGAAGACGAACGCATGTGAAACGGAGGCCGATTAGTGTATAGCATTTCGCTGTGATTCGAAATAAAAAAATAAAAATAAAACGCGCTCACATTCTGTTTGTGTTTCATTATTTCTTTCAGCTTTCATTCATCTGCTCAACTACAGATTACACAAATTACACGTCACCTCGACTAATTCTCGCAATGTCACGTGCTACATACGGTGAGCGACGTCAGAGCGCCAATGTCTACGTAAAAGAGCGGCGTGAGAGCAGGACCATTCCTTGTTGCACATCATCCCCTCCATCTTGGGGCGCGCGCCCGCGAGAAGGGCAAGCGGCGTTGAGTTTGAAATTTCACGTCTTTCCGCGATGCGTGTCATTGCAAATCTTGGCAGACGTGATCGTGAGCGCCCAGTGCATGCATTAATTACACTTGTCAGCTCGAAATGCTCAAACCTGGTGAGGGACCCTTTAAGGTGTTCACCGACAGGAGAGAAAATGACCCAACGCGATTAGACCCAGCTAATGCGAGGCATCCCTCCGCGGTCTGGCTATCTCTTCCTGCACTGCACTTCTCAGCCTTGCCAAAAAGAAAGATATCCAGGAGTGTGTTCATTTGACGGTGGACATTTCACTTGCCATGCTAGACAAAAAAGGAAAGACCGTATCTGCGAACTCTGCGGGAAATGCATGGGTGTGTTCAACCGTTGGCGCCTTTCTGCCGTCATAAACAATAACATTTTCTTGCTTCCTGTCGCAGATACAGGTCCCGTACGTCTCTGTTTGAAATTATTTGAATTTATGTAAAAATTTATTGTGCCTATATTTACGATTGTGGAGGCCTAAAACAGTGTTTTACCTGCCTATTTTTGGCGCCTAAAACGCGGTTTTTTAGTGCCTAAAAATCCGGCCTCTATTAATCACTCAGTTGTGGCATGCGTCAATAAATGGTTAATAACCTAGTCATTGGGGCGAGTTTCACTCAGATTTAACCGAAAAATGTTTAAATATTAAACGGCATATATCAAGCGCAGCCGGCGAGCTTCAAAGGCCACTTGGAATAAAATGCCTTTCTTTCTTTCTTTCTTTCTTTCTTTCTTTCTTTCTTTCTTTCTTCTTTCTTTCTTTCTTTCTTTCTTTCTTTCTTTCTTTCTTTCTTTCTTTCTTTCTTTCTTTCTTTCTTTCTTTCTTTCTTTCTTTCCTTCTTTCTTTCTTTCTTTCTTTCTTTCTTTCTTTCTTTCCATTGTAGACGTGGTTACACAATGGCAGGAACCAAGATAAAAGCTGCTGTAACCAGTTCGAGAAGCTCTTAGCCCCTGGTGCTAATGGCGACAGCAGGTGGCGGAGATGGACATAGGTAACGTGATTGACTTTTAGCAACGAGGAATTCATATACATTGAGTGAACATCCCTTACAAATTGTTACAAGCACAATAAAATAAAAAAAATAATGTATAGTACATAAATATAAGTACAGGTGAAGAAACATTCGTTGATCGGACAATGTATTTTGACAGCATGATCAAGCACATACTTCTTAAAGATGGTGGTACCTTAATAATAATAATAATAATAATAATAATAATAATAATAATAATAATAATAATAATAATAATAACCTAAGAGAGTGACCGAATGAGCGAAACGTAGGGAGAAGGCGCGGCGCGAGTACACACGCCACGCGCTGACGCGCCACAACGCGTACGTAGGACGCGGCGCCGAGTCTACATGCCACGCGCCGCAACGCGTACGTGTGGTTAGGGCTTTACACGAAGGTTAAGTGTCAGCGCCACCTTTGTATAGCTACTGCTATAGGCGCTGTGCTATACACCAGGATCAACTTTCGGTTTCACAACTTTTACCATGACTAACTTGTCACACACTCAATATGTGTTCTATTTTTTCTGAGAATGTGGCCTAGGTCCTATGATGAGGTGCTTCCCTTGTAGCTGCCCATCATATAAACCCCAATTTAATGGGGTAACAAAGTATACAACCGAAAAAAGGCATAAGTTCGGAGAAATATGGAAGCTTCAAGCTATGAAAATTCCGTGAACGCGGGATGTCGCTGTAGCGGCCGTTTTGACAAGCGGACTTGTCTTCACTTGCAGCTTTGGGAAGAGACATGCAAACTTGTCGAAACGTCTGCTCCAGAAGGCACCTCGTGTTCACGAGAAAAAAGGACAAGACGGATGAAACAAGATTAAGGATTCTAAGGTGTTAAGGCGTTGTAACGAAACCAAGTTTTTGTAGCGTTAGCTACACTGGCCTAGCCAAACCCGTTTCGCGCGGCACATGAAGAGCCGTGCTGCGCATGCGCGAGGATCAGTGATGTCACAAAGCTGGCTCACCGGAGCCGGCATCTCCCGCGCACTCCGCCGCCGCCGCGCGCAACTCACCGCCGCCGGTCTGCGCATTCCAGAGGAGTGACGTCGTAGCCGTGGTAGACGCACTGGCGCTGGCGCGCGCGCAGCTTTTCGCCTTCGCTGTGCAGTCGCCGTCTGACACTGCGCTGGAGCCGCTGCGCTTCTGACTGGCGTTTGCCAGTAATGCTGCTCAACGGCGCAGAAGAGCGGAGAAGCGTGACTAATCGGATCCCGAAGTAGTTGCCTGGCAATTAGCGGTTGAGGGTAGGAAGAATGAACAGAATACTGTGTTGGGGCCATAAAGACGGCAGCGTGTTACTTCACTGATCCCCAAGCCGTCTTTGTGGCAATAGAGAAGCAACCTGACGTTGAGCAAAAATATACATGTGCCACATAATACGTATACCGTGTTTGTGTGTCATTGGAGCAGCAGTAAGCATGATAATCAAGCTAATCCTAGACAATCGAGACAATCAGGAAAGCTAAGAATAATCAGCTGAACCTTTGATAACGCTACGTATATCCTGGCATAGCCGAGCTAAGCCACTGCAACATTTTTTTTAGGATCGGGTCGGCTGATGCGATACAAGCGTGATTAGGGATGACCAGCAAGAAGCGTGAGCCGTTGGGTTAGTCGGTGTTACGTTTCCAGAATCAACAGTAAAAAATTGTCTATGAAAAGCTACGCCGGTGGAAGGGACAAAGACTACCGGAATATACGCTCTACATACCACTGCGTTCCAATTTTATTCGTGAATATCATACGTAAAATGGTACGGTGAATGCGGCAATACCGATGAATTGATAGATTGGCGCTCACCTATTGGACGCGGCTGGTGATCAATGCTCTTGCTGGTCCAGGGCTGCTCATAGTCGCAAGCACTACCGAATTCTTCGAGAAGGCGCTTCTTTATCAAAGACATCTCCGCGCTGAGGAACACGGCTTCCGAGCAGCCAGAGTCACGGGTGGCCGAGTACATGCAGTACTTCATCTCCTTCACCAAGCTACAAACACAAAGCACAGAAAGAATATTTGTAACGTTACCGACTACTGAAGGCCGTCCTTGACGCGCTTTTAACACTCAAAGGGCCTGCATCCGATAACTTTTGCGACATTTTAAGTAAACGAGCGTATCGAGTTCCGGATGCCGTCAGGATGAACAGTGCCAAACGCGGTAGCACTACAAGCCGCGGGCTCGTCACAGATTCCAAGAGACAATCCTTCCTTCTCTTTGAGCCTTTTGGTAATACCCCAGAATTGTCCGTGACGTCAACATTCCCGTCTGGTCATCCACAAAAAGAACCTGTTAGCCTGCTCGAAGATACGCGCTCGCCGCTCTTCCTCCTCGCACGGCGAGGAGGAATAGCGGCGTGCCTATGGCGACGAGGAGAGAAGAACCGATGAACGGAGCTTAGCTAGGGAAAGAGCGAAGCGTGCGGGGGGTCGCTTTCGGACCATCAGACGCGTGTAGCTCCGCTATTACGGCACCGTTTCTTACCATTTCTCGCGTCTGTGTGTTTCTTGAAGACTCGTGCGCACTTGCGACACCACAGCTAAGTTTTGACCTCTGTGAGGTTTTAGGAGCCCCATTAAAGCCCTTAAAGTAAGCTGACCAGTTATTCATGTACCATATGAAGACCGACACTGCAACCCAGGAGGAGTGGGTGACGTTTTGAAGCGAAGCTTGTTGTGAGTTAGAGATTTCAGTAGGTGAGGTTGTCGTACGCGAAAGACACGGCGCATAATGCGGCCCTCGAAGTTGGGTCAGCCGCAGGCGTATTTGTACGCGCCGTTGTCTAATAAATGATGATCTCTCGATCGCGGGCTTGTTGGCGATAAACCGTTTTTCACTAGACAATATGACCCTTT